>BFEA01000596.1:502812-539010 GCA_003427395.1 Chara braunii | reverse complement strand
GGGGGGGGGGGTCCGGCAATTGTTCGCAGTGGAACTGATTAGATCAACTGCCATCCAGCATACATCTCCATAGGTGCACTGTTTTTATTTTTGATTATTTAGTTGTACGGACTTGGTGACAACTGACAGACAGCTGCAGATACAATAGTATCTTCCTTGCTGCATTGCATTCTGTGTTAGAGTAATCTAAAAATAGAAATAGTGTTACCTGTAGGATCTGACATTCGTTGTTGTTGACCACTTGACTACTTCTCTCCAGGCTGACCAGAAGTAGTTGAAGATCATACTTGGTTGGGTGTCATGCTGAGGTAGGATTCAATGTGGGTTCTAGTTTAGACCACACACCACTGTAGCTTATGAGTGATGCAAGCAATAGTGAGGAGGAACGAGTAGTGGAACCTCTTAGAGTTACACGTAGAACTGCTCTCAGTCGCCCAATCACTTTCCAAGAGTTAGCTCCAGGAGAGGAAAGGAGGCTGCGGAGGGAAGTCTGGGAGAGGGAGGCATATCGGAGGTCTAGGGCAGCAGCAGCCAGCTTAGAGGCCGCAATGACTACCGCCTCCATGTCACAGGCCTTGTCCAAGGCCTCTTCGTCAAGGGTTAGTCGAAGTGTTTCGCAGGTTTCTGTTAGTCAGACTGATGGCTTGCAAGTCAGCCAGCAAACAGAACTCACGGCGGAGGATTATGAGATCCTCCAAGCAGAAGATCTTCATAACGAGTTGCGGCAACAGTTGAGAGATGCAGCAGAGAGAAGACAAAAAGCTATAACGAGAAAAGCTAGACTAGGAGCTAGGACGCAGGAGCTAGGAAAGTTAGAAGCACTGGATGAGTCCACATTAGACCCTGCAATGCAAGCGTTGTGTCGCTCGCTGCTATGCCTGGCAGAAACGCAGGTTGTCCAGCAGGAAGTGTTGGCTCAACTAGTGGTCGGTCAGAACCGGATTCCGGCTGCACTGCAGTCTCCTCGTCCAATGATGAGGCAGCCTCGGTACTTTGTAGCTCCCCCTTCGGTTGCGGGTCCCACAGTGACGTCGACGCCAGTAGGGCCCTCCTTTTCTCCTATGTTTGGCATGCCTCCTTCAGGTGGTTTAGTAGCAGTCAGTGGTCCGGTCCTTAGTACTTCTCCCGTACCATCGAGAACGGTAGCAGCTACGGTCCCATCATCAGGGCAGGCTCAGGTTAGCGTGCAGCAACCTGCCTCAGTGGCTATGCAGCCACTACAGCAATCTCTTGGGCAAATCCAGCCTATGCAGCGGATGTTGAAGATTCCCTCGTTGAGTCCTAAACCTTTTTTTGGCGACAAGAAATAGGATGAGGACCTGGACACCTGGGTGCGGACTGTGCCTACCTATGTGAGGCACAAGCTCACAAGGCCAAAGCAGGAAGTTATAGTCGCTGCCTCCTTTTTAGAGAGATCGGCAGCACGATGGTTAAACGGTCTAGCGCAACAGTAGGGCTATGGTCAAAACTTTGATGCATGGCAGGCCCAGACATTACAGGACTTCGTATAGACTGTGTACAACAGTCAAAAGGCCACTGACAAAATCAACAGTCTCGGTTTCAAACGGTACCGGACTGTAGGGGAAGTCATAGACATCGTAGAACGTCTGATCGTAGTACCTGGTGTGCGCTATAACCCACAGGAAATTGTCACATATTATTTGTGATGTCTGCCCATAGACGTCATGAATAAACTGGTGGATGAGGCCAACATCGACGTCCAACTTCGCTTCTTTCAGCAAGAAAGCCTTGGACATAGAGGCTAAGCTTGGGTCCGCTCATCAGGGTCAAATAGATGGTAGGAAGAAGAAACTTCCCCAAGACTGGCGGAAGAAACGCAATCTCATGTTTGTCGACCATGATGGCCAGGCAACGGGGATTGACGACTTCCCTTACTATGGGGAAGACGCAGAGCAGGATGGGGCTAGTGAGACTTCGGGCGGGGGAGTCGTGACACCCATTAAAGAAAAGACTAGGGAGACCGGGAAGCAGAGGGTAGGCCAGTCCAAGGGTCAGGGTGACCAAGGAACACCCGCATGGGTGAAACTTGGTTTAGACTACGAGGTGTGGAGCGACCGAGTTGCTAGGGGTACTTGCCTGAACTGTGGCAACTATGGCCACGTCCAGGACTTGCCGAGGCAAGAAGGTCACCACGAAGGTAGCCTCTCCAATAGTGGTGGGCTTATCTTCGAACCCTGGTGGTGCTTCTGCGAGCCCTTCGCAAGGAAACACCTCGGGCCAGCAGGAGTGTTAGTCGCTCTTACTCCTGTTGAAGTGGTAATGTTGCCTTCACCTCTTTCGGTGTTGGACAAGGCTAGTGACCCATCCATCGCCTTGCAAACACATTCAAACCCACCGATGCTCTGTTCGAGAGATGTGTCCGAGTCCCTCGAAGAGTTACAAACCGAGTGGTCAGGGAAGGACCCCAGAGACTCTTGGGCGATGATTAGTAAAGGTTCTAGGGGTGAGTGGTAGAGGTTGATGTAGGTGGCCGCAAAGTGGGCGTCTTCGCAGACATAGGCTCTACACGAAATTTCATCAGTCGTGCTTGTGTGGACAAACTGCGCTTAGGGGACCAAGTGCAGCGGCTTAGCAGATCTGCAGCCTCTACACTAGCCAACAAGCACAGTATGGTTGTCCAAGACTATGTCAAGGACGTAGTATGTACCTTCTCCTATGGAGGAGGCGAACTGAGACACAAGATCTCGTTCCTAGTTAGCGACGAACTGCCATTTGATATGCTACTAGGCATGTACTACCTCGAG
Source organism: Chara braunii (assembly GCA_003427395.1). NCBI lineage: Eukaryota > Viridiplantae > Streptophyta > Charophyceae > Charales > Characeae > Chara > Chara braunii. Next base: position 536,245 of record BFEA01000596.1, on the reverse strand, counting down.
GTTGCTCAACCTCAGTATAATAATTACAAACACCAGGTGATGATTCATAAGTTACCCAATGGTAAAACCGTTAGACTGCAGAAGTTCAAAGCTAGCAGTTTAGTGGAAAACAACGGGTGCATATGTGCATCCTCTTTATATTACTATAAATAAAATCGCGAGGAGGGCATGTATCTAGTCTTCGTCTCTGAGAAAGGGGAGACCGTAAAATCACCCCCAAAGATAGAAGCAGTCGTTGTTCAGTATCCAGACCTTGTTGAGGAGCCCAATGGTGTGGTGGAAAGGGAGGTTGTCCATGCGATAGAAGTCGTCCCTGGTAGCGAAGTACCTAGAGGACGGATCTATAGGATGTCTCCTGTGGAGTTGGATGAGCTCCGCCGCCACCTCAAAGAGAAGGGATTGATTCGGCCTAGTACCTCCCCTTATGGCGCACCAGTCCTATTCGTTCCTAAGAAGTAAGGTACACTAAGGATGTGCATTGACTATAGGGGCTTCAATGCCATCACCGTTAAGAATTCGGAGCCCCTACCCCGCATCGACGACCTATTGGATAGAGTGCAGGGATGTCGGTACTTCACCAAGATAAATCTGAAGTCCAGATACCATCAAATTGCCATTAGACCTGAGGACCATCACAAAACTGTTTTTCAGACCAGGTACGGTCTGTACGAATTTGTGGTGATGCCCTTGGGCCTATGCAATGCACCTGGGACATTCCAGCACGCGATGAATAAAATATTTCATGATTACTTAGACAAGTTTATCGTCGTGTACCTAGACGATATCCTTACCTTTAGTAAGATTGTAGAGGAACACGTTGAGCACTTGAAAATAGTGCTAGGTCTCCTAAGGCAGCACCAGTACAAGGTCAACTTGGAGAAATGCGAGTTCGGTCGCACCAAGATCTTGTACCTGGGTCATGAAATTTCAGCGGATGGGTTGAGCCCGGACGATGCCAAAGTGGCCAGCATACGTGACTGGCCCAGACCTTAGACAGTTCTTGGGGATGACGGGCTACTATCGTCCGTTTGTTACAAACTATACTGCTATAGCTCCCCGTTAACAGATCTAACCCGCCTTGACACCCCTTGGGAGTGGACCGAAGAGTGTGAAGCAAGCTTAAAGAAATTAAAGTATGCCCTGACAGACTGTGAAGTCCTCAAACTTCCAGATCCTGAACAACCCTTTGTAGTGACCACAGACGCCAGCCAACATGGCATAGGTGCGGTCCTTGCGCAAAAGGAGGGGAATAAGTTAAGGCCTATCGAGTACATAAGCAAAACGATGCCATCTCAAAAGCTAGCCAAATCCACATATGAGTGTGAGCTTTATGCCCTCTATAGAGCGCTGGTCCATTGGAGACACTATCTCCTAGGCAGATTCTTTTACTTTAAATCTGACCATGAGACTTTGTGCTAGATCAAGACTCAACGTGTACTCTCCGTTGCACTCAAAAGGTGGATTCAAGTGATAGACATGTATGACTATCAACTTGACCCAATCAAGGGAGAGTATAACAAAGTGGTTGATGCTCTATCACGTAGGGCAGATTATTTGGGCGCACTAGTGACTGAGTTTGGAATATCTGAGGATGTAACTCGATCTATGGTGGAAGCCTGTCTGGAAGAAGCAGTGATGTCTGAGATCCTCCGTAAGTTAGAAGCTAAAGACAAAGTTACTTATGATGAATTTACGGTGGTTGATGGCTTGCTATTTCTTGAAAAGGCTGGGAATAAAAGACTGTGTGTACCTGATAGAGAGTCTTTGCATAGTTTGTTTTTGGGCGAGTGTCATGATGCAACTGGTCATTTCCACTATAAGAAGACTTCAGCTAATTTAGTACAGAGATTCAGGTGGCCATCTATGATGTAAGATGCTAAGAGATACGTTGAAACATGCCAGGTTTGCCAACGGGACAACCCTAGGACTCAGGCTCCGCTTGGGCTTATCAAGCCCTTGGCGATTCCTGAAGGTCCTGGTCAAAGTGTGTCCATGGACTTCATGGATACTCTTGTGACCAGCAGGACTGGAAAGAGACACATCTTCGTTATAGTACATCGCTTTTCCAAGTATGCAAGACTACTCGCTATGCCAGAGACCACTAAAACTGACTACGTCATCAGATTGTTTATGGATAACTGGGTGCGAGACTTTGGCTTGCCCAAGTCTATTGTCAGCGACAGGGATGTTCGCTTTACAAGCGAACTGTGGCAAAACACTGCCCAACAGATGGGTACCAAACTGCAGATGAAGTCAGGGAATCACCCTGAATCAAACAGATAGGCGAAACAGATGAACTGAGTAGTGCAGCACCTACTAAGGCATTACATCAAGCCAAATCAGGATGACTGGGACGAGAAATTGCCTCTCGTCGCCAGCCTGTACAACAACGTTGTGCACAGCACTACTGGCATGACTCCCAACCAACTGCATCTTGGTTGGAAACCCAAATCCGCCCTTGATTTCCTACCACCTGAGAACCAGTCAACTGCAGCACCTGGCAGCATAGAATTTGCTGTCAAGTACAAACAGATGCTGCAGCAGGCCGTTGAACACATTAGGAAGTCTCAGGATGCTATGATTGCATCGGAGAACAAACATGGACAGCCATCTAACTTTCAGGTAGGGGACAGAGTTTGGGTAAAGTCATCTGAACTGGCACGGGAACAAGGAATCTCCAAAAACCTAATGCCACAGTATTTCGGTCCCTGGGAGGACCTAGATATAGTTGGGGATCAGATGGACGGACCTTCCTACGTGATTCGCATCCCACCTCATGTCCGCACACACGCAGTTTTTCACGCCTTTAAGCTGGCACCTTTTGCAGAGACTGCACAGTTTACCTCCAGACGGTCAATGCTGCCCCCAACCATGGATGGTGAAGTTGACATCGTCGAGACTGTGGAACATCGGGTGATGCCAGTGCCTAAACCTCCCGACAGAGGCCGTCCTCCAAAACCAAGGATGCAGTATCGAGTCAGATTCATACACCATACTGATGCTAATGAAGACTGGTGGTTTACTAGAGAAGAGCTACAGCAAACAGCACCCCAAGTGATTGCAGGCTACGAAAGAGCACTCAAGGGGAAGATGCCTGCAGAATAGAAGACTTCTCAGGGGACTATCGAAGTAAAGGAGGAGGGAATGTGAGGATTTGGCTCCTCTGCAGGCTTAAGGGGCCCCCTGATACAAATGTGCCCGCCCTAAGTATAGGCGGGCCTAACAAATCACGAGAGGCCCAAGGCTGTCAATTTCGTATTTGGGGTACAGGCAGTTGTGTCGCGCCAGTTGGTGGAGAGAACCCAGGCCTCGAGCAGCAAAGATTTTCCACGGCCTTCTAGGCCTTTCTGAAATGCAGGCCCTGGGCAGGATTCGCAGCAACATACACTGACAGTTGGGAGGCCTAACTGAACGAGGCCCAGCAGCTGCAGCAGAGGACCAGCCACCTGGGGCCTACCGGAAGCTTCTGGGCGGAGGCCCAACCCAGCCAAGCCGCAGGCCTGGCCAGAACTCTTCCATATAGGAAAGAGCTCGTGGCCAGGCACAGCATTCGGGCACTTGCAAGCTAGCGGCAGTGCTGCTGGAGCGGAGTCTCGCGGGCTGCTGCTTGCGCTAAGGCAAGGTGCTGCACATGTCCGGTCGTGTACAAAGCACGGTGCTGCTGAGGGCAGCGCCATAGCCCAGCCTCCATAGCTGGCTGGGGCTTGGTTGTACAGTAAGGCGCAAGGTGGTCTTCGGATGTACAGAGGGAAGACGTGGGTGGAAGACGAGGAAGAAGGCAGGATGATGATGATGATGATGTGAGGGCACATACCTGGCATTGGCGATGGTCTGCATTGGGCGACATCTTCAAGTACTTCGTTGGCTGCTGACGTCAACAGTTGCATTGTCAATTAGTAGGCAGATAGTAGCTGTGTAGGGAGTAGGCTGGGCGCCGAGCGCCAAGTAGGGAGAAGGGGCCTGGATACTGTTGTTTGTGGTGGCGAGAGCAAGCTCTCATTGACATTCGGTTTTCAGTGTTACGATTCTCCATTGGTGTTATATTGGTGCAATGGTGCTTTCTGGACACTGTGATACTTTCTGGCTCTCAATGTGATTGTGCAATCTGGATTTTGTCATCTCGCTATCCGCTCATTTTCCTTGCAATTGGTCTTCTTCTTGTACATACGAATTTTCGCTCTACTATTTTTACAGCAAGAGAGCTTATAGCTTATAAGTCATAAAAAGATTTGTGTTAATAATCAAATTCTCCTTCGGCCTAGCTTTCAAGTTTCCAGTGGTGATCTTATTTCTACTCAACAAAATTGCAAGTCAACCATCAAATACAACCAACCGCATCCCCCCCCAGCAAGCGCAGTACAGACCCAAAGTCAGGTTTCAAAAACAATCGGTGGATGGCTCTCTGACGACCAGTCGGCAGGCTGCCGACCGGTCGGCCCTACCAGTAGGCTGCAAAACGGTCAGAAGTCTCAGTCGGCAGTCGGCTAGAATGCAACCCAGTGTGGGATGAAAAAGAAGGGAAACCCCTAACGATCCCCCACTCACTGAAGGGCAGCAAGGACATATGGTTCCGATTACTCAGAAAGTTGACTTTTGGGACTAGACGGAAGGACGGTCCGTTAGTATGACCACCACTCTATGACTTGGTGGCAAGTTTGGTTAAAATGACCCTTGGGTTTTGTTATAAATGGCATGAGAAGTTGTCTGAAAATTGGGGCCTCTGTTAACCGACTCTCCCTAGGGAACACATCAAGGAGCCGCAAACAGCATCCGGCTCTCATGTCAACCAGCAACTCATCCAGCCAGACTTCCTAGCTTCTCAGCTCCTGGCCCATATCCATTCTCGCTTTGGATATAATTTTATGACATTCTTAGCTAAGGCTGAGAGTGAAAGGGAAGGGAGGAACAGGCAATCTGACAGTAAATCCTCCATGATGGAGCGATCAATCCTGGTCAAGGGTCCTTAAGACTAGACGAAAGGAAGTGTAGAGTGGGTAGTTTTCATTCTTTCCGGAGGGATATGAACCGGACTGATGGTCCCCAGAATGGACAAGTAGCCAGGGCCATAAGGACCCGTTTACTAATTAAAAAAAAAAAAAAAAAAAAAAACAACAACTAATGGGAGAGTAATGTCGCCACCGAACGGCGAAGACTGATGTCCCAAACACCTATTTGAGGCTTTTTTAATGCCCAATGGGACAAAAAGAAAATTTGTAAGCCTGTACTTGAACAGGATCTGCTCCTTAGGCAGTACACACCTGTATCTATGAAACAACAAAAACAAAACAAAAAGAAAAGAAATCGCTGCTAGTGTGGCGCACGGGCAGGTGCCGCGCTGCACGCGGTGCGCAGCTGCAAGTATGCAAGGATGGATAGTGAGCATGCTGAGATGGGGTGAGCTCCACAATTGTCATCAAACCATGCTATCCAGGCCTTCCCTGATAGCTCCCTGAAGGAAGAGGTAACAGTGGACGGCTGGTGGCAAGACGGCAAGACGGCAAGAGCATGGAGAGATGGTGCGTGAATGGAGGTGGACAAGTTTACAGCTCACAGGTGCGTGTGGGACGGATGTGTTTTGTCAGGTAGCATCATTAGGTGCATTTGTTTTGGTTGCAAAATTGAGGTTATCAAATGGGAGCAAGACGGGTTAGAAAGGTTGTGGGATGAACATCTTTAGTTGTTCTTAAGCTGCTTCGAGTGGGTTGGGAAACCATTAGTAACCACGCGTCATTGCCAGGCACATCCTTGAACAACCAACCTGGTTGGAGATTGCCAGCGCCCAGGAGTCACGTGCATACGGTGCGTTAGCACATCCTTCGCACTAAAACTCTCGAATGCGCACAGGGCGAAAAGAGAGCAGGGGTGAAGAACAAAACGAAAAAAGAAGAAAAACTTAGCATACCTGGGTGTGATTGTGCATAGCATGCACAACATTGCACAGCATTGTTCTGCATAGGATAACTGGGCGTCATTGTGCAACGGCTTGACCGCACCCCGTGACGGCTTTGCTCTCTGCACCCTTGCTGTGAGCCACTGCTACAAAGAATTACCGGTCCCCACACCACGTTACTCCGCAAAGAGCTAACCTTCCTCAGTTGACCAAAATACTCTTGCTCAAAAAGAGAAACAAACAAGGAAAGATTTTCTTGCTCAGAAAAAAAGCATAGCACCATCTGGGCCAAACAAAACCACCAGGCACTACAGGTAAGAGCTCGCTTGGCACTTTAGCAGCTAAATATAGCTGCAGTTGACTGTATTTGCCTGCTCCAGACCTGTATCGGCCGCCCGTGGCCTCTGCTTGCCCAAATTGGTGTTTCGGAAATCTCCGGACTCTCTTGGGAGATGCTGCTGGAAATTTGGACTTGGGACTCGACTTCCTCTGCAGGTACCAGCGGACTTTTACCCACCTGCGTTGTTTCAGTACTTCAGCCTATAGTTTCGGTTGAAAGGATTTCACACAGTCAGTCCCAAAGTCCCAGTCCCAAGGTCCCAATTGGTCCCGGTCCCAGGCTGTCCCGGTAGGGTAGGTTGTAGGGTCCATAGGTCGAAGCATTGTTTGAACAATGTGCAGCACAGCATGCCATTGGAATTCATAATCAAACTTCCAGGTTTTAAAACCTGCTGCAGCAGTTTGCTGTGGGTGTTTCTTTTCTTGTCCCACGGACTCCCACCACTATAAGAACTGCTAATATAAGAAATTTAAAATCTGGGCCATCCAAAGTCCTATGGGAAACAAATCTCGACTCTGGGCCTTCGCATCCTATGGTTCAATGGCCCGGAGACTTGCGGAATCTTAAGATTTTAAGATCGTTTGACGATCCAGGCCGTTGGCCTGGTAGCAATGGGTTGACAGCCCGGATCAAAGTAGAATCGACCTACTCGGTAACAGCCCGAATCAAAGTAGGGTAAGGCTAAGTCCTATGGCCAATCCCGAGGTCCGCCCGCTGCGCCAGTTGAGGAAAGGACCCTTTGTCCTTTGTGGGCTCCACCTGCCACGCATGTGGCGGCACATGCCCACGCTTCAGCCGAAGTGAGTGAGCGAGCAAGAGAGAGAGAGAGAAAGAGAGAGAGAGAGAGAGAGAGAGAGAGAGAGAGAGAGAGAGAGAGAGAGAGAGAGAGGGAGAGGGAGCCGGACTTTCCATTTCCTACCCAGCACCATGTGCTCACTTCACAGCCCACAACTGCCACACCGCAGTGCCTCCATGTGACACACACACACACACACACACACACACACACACACACAGAGAGAGAGATAGATAGATAGATAGATAGATAGATAGATAGATAGATAGAGATAGCCACCAAGGTCAAAGCAACACATCGCAGCTGTATTCAGGGTAGATCCTATATGGACTAGCGAGAGCGAGAGAGATCTTGAGCATCAAGGGAGGTTGAGCGACAGAAGTCCTCAGTACACACACAGAGAGAGAGAGAGAGAGAGAGAGAGAGAGAGAGAGAGAGAGAGAGAGAGAGAGAGAGAGAGAGAGAGAGAGAGAGAGAAGCCAGGCATCGAGGGAGGAAGAGTTGAGTGCATACCTGTGTTGAGTTGCAGTGATGACTCGCGGCAGCTGCCACTGGATACTTGAACTCTCCAATTGTATATTATCATATTTTTTAGTGGAATTACATCTGGCGCTGCTTCATGTGTTATCTCTCGGGTGTGGTGTGAACTCCCGTGTGCATCCTCTCATCTTGTGTGCGAGTTGGTTTGGAATTGCGAGGTTCATTGCACTTTCCTAAAATTCCACAATAAACTCTCCACGACAAAACCCCCCCATTCAATTTACTTCGCCATTATCCTAGATGAACTGACTTCATGGCACAGTGGCGATCCAGCCAGACACCACCTAGACATCCCAGAGCTCCACTGAAACCTGGCCTCTTTTTTTTGCAACCTCCCTATGACCAGCTGCACCCAGCCACCTACCTTGCTTGCATCAGTGAGATCCTAGCTTCTTCCACAGCCTCAGCTGCACACAAGTGAAGACAAATGAATCCAAGTGAACATAAGAGAACACAGGTGAACACAAGCGAACACAAGCGAGCCTTTAAACCTCAACCCAGCTCATCTACTTGATATGAACTAAAAGCTTGCACAATAGTCCAGTAAGAAACTGCAAGCTGGATCCACCCTATATACGCCACCAAGAACACTGCTGCAGGGACTCTCCATCAGAAATACCTCATCATCATCATCTATTTGCCAGGGTCATTCTCAGGTCTTCTTCTGCTGCAGCTACTTAAACAGACTACAAGTGTTGCAGCAGATCCTCAAGAGTCTGTGCATCGACAGCTTGAATGAGCCCTGCTGCTACCACAGAGCGGACATCCAGGAAGCTCCTGTATCATCGCAGGAGATTATCCAGAGTGTGAAAGACAAATTCTCCATCATCTGCGTTGCATAAGCCACAATGCTGCACATTCATCTTCCCAAAAGTTCGGACAATAAATGAGTTCGGAGATCCGATCAAACTCTCCCTGCATGTAAGCGGTTTTCTAGCACGGAAAACCGCATGTGTGGTTTTCCGTGCTAGAAATATCGATGTAGCTGCTGCTGCACATACTAACCTCACAATCAAGAGAGAGAGACTGAACCTCTGCACTCATTTACCATCTGCACAGCTGGAAAGATCTATGTGACAGCTGCTGCACAAAATAACCTCGCACTAGGGCTGCCGCACCCAATTCACTGGCTAGTGCCTGTTTTGACAGCTGGTGGCACAGAACCTGGCTGAGCCACATAGATTCCTCTGGTACCAAGAGCATGGTCCTCCTTCGTTAGACATGGATGGATCTTTCTTATTATGTATCCAAAAGTAATTACGCCTAGAAGATGTGAGTATACCCTAAGCGAGTGCCAGCGGAGAGCAGACATCTTCTCCCGAATAAAGCACACGGTTTCAATAGATGCGTTAGGGGCAACTTCCAGTTTAGATAAAGTGATAATAACCATGCATTCTATTCGGATAAAGACAATAGTAACAGCTGAGCATGTAAAGGTCTCTGAGAAATCTATAAAACTCTGTACTTTATGCAACGATCCTAAAGGATTACGAGATTAGTTCGCCCTAAACCGGTTGGAGGTTGCACTCAGCTCTAGAAATCAGCTTTCCAGGGCAGATCCTAAGCCAGGCTGTCATTAGGGCCACACACACACAAAAAAAAGGACGAGTTTCAGCCATTCAGAATCCAGCAGGTAAGTAGTCTGACACCCAGAGAACAAGGCCCACCGTTTTCGGTCCATCTGACATCTGGATAGCAAGGGCCACCATTTTCGGTCCAACAATCTCAAGGTACCTTCCGGAAGCACCTTGAGATTATAGTACAACATGGCTGTGTCATCCTATAATTTGTTAAGCCACCAGTACACCCGGGCCTGGAGGTGCCTTACTGCGTGCCAAGCTTTTCCGAACCGCCAGCGGCGCAGTTTTTTTCTTTTCTGGCTGGCGCCGCCAGCCATTGTGGTCCGGTCGGCCGAGCCTCCGAAATTTTTGTAGGCGACGAGTTCCATTTTCAGCAAGGCTGGGGCCGCGTACTGGCGGTTTAAGACTCGTCCTAGAGACGTTTTCACAACACTGGACACGAAAATGAGATTACGGGACCAACAGACATGTCAAACAAGACCCTAAGTAGATGGTAGTCAAACTCGTAACATGTGTATCCAGCTCCTATCAATGATTCCTACCCATGATGCCTCATTTTGGCCACCAGAGCGCTTTCACATGTCTTCTTCTTTAAATGTCAGAAGAAAATATAATAACAACATGCTCCCCTTCCTCCCCCCCCAACTCTCACCCTCATGGCCACTCATAATCCCCCTCTTTGCCCCAGAACAAAATTCTAGAGGGAACAACCCACATTACCCACATGACAGCTGGACTTCTATTTCTGTTCTCGTCGGATGCCCATCTACTCATGGGGATACCCACCTACTCATGGGGATACCCACCGTGGACCCCACTCCTCTGAATGATACCCAATCACCATCACTGTCCAGACAATTTATATCCTATGCTTCTTTTTGGGTGGGTGGGCAGGGGAGTCAAGAGGGTGCATTCCTGAACGGAGGTGGGGCCACAATAAACACAAATCTGCAAATTTACGGCTGGAGTGGCTATCCCATGAAAGCAAAAAAACAGGAAAGACCAACAGACATGTCAAACAAGACCCTACGTAGATGATAGCCAAACTTGTAACATGTGTATCCAACTCCTAGCAACGATTCCTACCCATGACGCCTCATTTGGCCACTAGAGCGCTTCCGCATTTCTTCTTTAACTGTCAGAAGAAAATATAATAACAACATGTTCCCCTCCCCCCCCCCCCCCCCCCCCCCCCAACTCTCACCCTCATGGCCACTCATAATCCCCCTCTTTGCCCCAGAACAAAATTCTGAAGGGAACAACCCACAGGACAGCTGGACTTCTATTTCTGTTCTCGTTGGATGCCCATCTACTCATGGGGATACCCACCGTGGACCCCACTCCTCTGAATCATACCCAATCACCGTCACTGTCCAGACAATTTATATCCCATGCTGCTTTTTGGGTGGGTGGGCAGGGGAGTCAAGAGGGTGCATTCCAGAAAGGAGGTGGGGCCATAATAAACACAATCTGCAAACTTACGTCTGGAGTGGCTATCCCTTGAAAGCAAAAAACAGGAAAGACACAAAGGTAAAAGTGACTACTCCGCAAAGTCCCACTACCGGTATTGAAAAATGATTCAGATTCGGATTCCAACGACACCCCTTCAGGCTACAGAAGGCTTGGACATATGCCGGGAGAGGAAGAGAAGGGGGATGCTTTTTGAGTTGCCTGCCATGCTGGGATGTTCAGGCCTGACAAGCCCAGTCCCCGACATCTAGTCCCCTCTGGCATCATGAAGTTCAACCTCTCTAAGGGCATACGAACTCACAAGTCAATTTTCCTGGATAGGGTCTAGATGAGAGTATTGAGATTCATTCGTCACTTCTTGATTCTATCCTGGCACTCACTCCGCTTGCCAGAGCAGACGCTTCGCGTCTGATCTATTCAGTTGAACCCACCTCACTCCCGTCTCTGGCTGCAAATTCAGTTGAAGAAGTTCCAGTATGAGTTAGACCACCTATACATTTTCCAGCTACGCAGACCTCTGACAGTTTTTCCATCATGAATGAATTCACCTGCTTGTTGTCAGGCCCGTACATCCATGAAACGGACAGCACTTTCGCTGGTACTTCCTTTCTCGCGGACATACATACATTTTCATTTTTTCACACTATGACTTTCTGGACGTATCTGGCTGCAAATTCAGTCGATAAAGTTCCAGTATTAGTCAAACCACCAGCCCCTTTTATGCGGACCTCTGACATGTTTCCATTATGAATGAATTTAACTGAGTGCAGGCAGGCCTGTGCATCCATGAAACGGCCGGCATGATAGCTGGCACTCCATTGTTCGTGGACTTGTGCTTTAACCCATGGTATAAGAAAGAGTAGCTGGAAAGCAAAAGGGAATCAGAGGGTAGATACTGCCCGTGGGGTGAGAGAGCAGCAGGAGGATGGGGGAGGTAGGCCTGATTTTGGGTTGTAAGCAAAGGCAGGAAGGGTCTGTGTACCGAAGAGCCCAGTTCAGATGTCAGGTCTTGTTTGGCACATACTTTCACACATCAACAACTTGAGAAAGAAAAACAATAAGAGAGCTGGTCAGAAAGGGGGAAAGCCTCGATTGTTGAGTACTGTCTGGTTCTATCCACCAACCCGTGGTCTTATTCCAGTTTATTTTAATTTCTGAGGTGAGCTGAAAGGCGTGCACGGCCCTTGTGAGCACTCGGAATGACAAATCTGAGGCTATGATTAGAACAGTTGGGTCATCCACAAATAGTATCGTAGTAGGACAGGATAGTTCCCCTCCAGGTCGTTGTGGGTTTCCTACTAGTCTCTCGGTTGCTGGATCTTTTCTTAGGAAAGAGGCTATATCGCTTCCATGATGAGGAGGGAAATGGGTGCTGCTAAGGGATCTCCTTGTCTAACTGATCTTGTCATTCTGTAAGCTTCAACATGTGATAGCCCAGTTGGTTAGAGCTCCGGCGTTGCAACGGCGAGGTTGTGGGTTCAATACTGTCAGCCCTCAACCTTCCCTGCGCACGATCAGCTGGTGCTAGGTTGGCACCAACGTACTTGTCTCCCAGCCACATACACAGATCAGTTGATGTCGTAGCTCACCAGGTAGAGGTAGGTGTTGCAAGGAAGAGATCCAAGGGTTCGATTCCATTGGCCTGAGGGAGATAGCTGGGGTGCAGGCAAGGATGGGCCAGGTAGGCCTTGTGGATGAATGATCACGTAGTCGATTACCTTAGTGCCTCGCTTTGGGGAGGCAGGGTCGTATGTGGGATGAGGAAGGGGGTTCCAAACAGCTGGGGCTTTCTGAGGGGTTAGAAACCACTCGGATGTTGATCCTCCTTCAGGGGAGTTGCCCTTTCTGGGGGTTAGTGACCACCTTGGTTGTTTATCCTCCCTCATGGGGGACTTGCAGCAGGGGGGCCTCTGGGGGGTTAGGCAGTAGTGCGGTCATTGGCTTGGGCTGGTTACAAGCCCAATGTCAAAGAACAATTCTTGGTACTCGACGCTGAGGGAAACGAATGTTCCTTCCTCTTCGATGAAACACACGAGTCCCCGGTGACATTTTCGAATGCAATGCAATTATGTCGAAAGTGACGCAAGAGGGGTAAGGATAAGCAGATGTGTATAGCTTTTGTGAGACTTGCTACCTTCAACCTTTCTTTTGTAAATACTGCTTCGAGTGATTTACATACTTCTGATCCACCTTCATCTACTTCTAATCCAACTCCATCTACTTCCACATCTGTTGGTTTAGCCGCAACATCAGAATCAGATTTTTCTATTTCTGATTCTGATTCTTCTCCATCGGACAACTTAGGAAATATTCTTTGTCTCCTATCTCTATTCCTGATGTTTTGGCTAAACCGCGGTCAAGCACGAGATTGAGTTAGTAAACGGAAGCGTTCCTCCTAAGGGTTGTGCCTACCGCATGAGGCCAGCCGAGATGGAGGAACTGAGAAAGCATATCAATGACATGATTGATCGAGGATGGATCAGCCCAAGCGAAATGGAATTTGGTGCACCTGTCCTCTTTGCCCCAAAGAAATGTGGGAAACTTTGGATATGCATCGACCATAGGGGCCTAAACCGGATCAGGAGAAAGAACCCCTATCCTTTACCCCGCCGCATCAACGATCTGTTGGATGCTGCAGGTGGGGGCAAGGTCTTCTCTAAGATCAACCGCAAATCTGGTTATCATGATTGAAGTCAATCCAGCTGACCAGCACAAGACCTCGTTCAAGACACGCAATGGTTGTACGAGTTCATCATCATGCCCCCTGGTCTCAGGAACGCACCAGCCACCATCCAAAGTCTTGTGGATCGTGTCTTTAGAAATCCGATCAACAGATTCGTTGTTGTCTACCTCGATGACATTTTGATTTTAACAAAGACACAAATGAACACTTAAACCGCCAGTACATGGCTCCTGCCTTGCTGAAAACGAAACTCGTCGCCTATGAAAATTTTGGAGGCTCGGCCGACCAGACCACAATGGTCGGTAGCGCCAGCCAAAAAATAAAAAAAGTGTGCCGCTGGCGGTTCGGAAAAGTTTGGCACGCAGTAAGGCACCTACAGGCCCGAGTGTACTAGCGGTTTAAAGCACTTACAAGATGTCCTCAAGATCTTGAAGGAGCACAATTGCACCTGAAATTGGATAAATCTAAGTTTGGGAGAGATAGTGTCGTCTATCTTGGGCTCCGATTGTCTACTGCAGGCCTTGAGCAGGAGGCAACCAAGGTTGAGGTCATTCCTGCCCTCTACCAGTGAATGTACGCGAACAATGATCCTTTCTTGGTCTGGCCTCATATTACCAGAAGCTTGATCCCAAAGTTTTTTGTCATTGCTCACCCCTTGTCTTAACTGACAAGCAGAAATGTAACTACAATTGGAGTGATAAATGTGAGTTTGCCTTTGAGTCTCTCAAGAAGGCTCTGGCGAGTTCGTAGTTACAACAGATACGAGCCAATATAGCATTGGCGCAGTGGTGCAACAAGATGATCGCAACGGACTCCGTTCACTCAAATATTACAGCAAATGCATGCCCAACAACAAGGTAGCTAGCTCCACATATATGTGAGAGCTCTATTCCTTGAGAAAGGCACTTGAGCATCGGAAACACTACCTTCTTCGACACCACTTCAAGGTATTCTCAAATCATGAGACCTTGGAGTGGATCAAGGCCCAAACTAACTAGTCTACAATATTGTCCCAATGGCTGCATGAAATTGATGTGTATGATTTTGAACTCTAACACAAGAAAGGTTGGATATGGTACACGGTAGGAGTGGGCACTTCAGCTTCGTCAAGACTTATGGAAGTTCATTGCAGCAATATGGTTGGCCTAACATGAAGGAATCTGCACAAACATTACTGGCAGAAGGCGAGGTTTGTCAAAGGACAATGATCCATAGACAACCGCCCCTTGGTTTGCTGAAACCATGACCTATCCCTTCCGGTCCCGGCGAGTCGGTCTCTATCTGATTCCTTTACCGCCACATGCACCAACTGATCTGGTCATTTGCAAATTTGAAGAGAAATATATTTGTAGTTTGCTCCCCGAAAAACTCGTGAGCGATCAGGATACCCGATTTATCAGTTCAGGATGGAAGGGTTTCACTAATCAATTATACGAGATTAAACAGAGTGCGACATTTGGTCGCCATCCGGAAGCCAATGGACAGGCTGAAGAGATCAACCAGATTGTCACACAACTCCTCCGTGCTCTAATCATCCCCAATTAGAACACTTGGGATGAAGAGTTGGATGCGGTGAAGGGGTTGTATGACAACTCTCAGTTCAGGATGGAAGGGTTTCACTAATCAATTATACGGGATTAAACCGAGTGCGACATTTGGTCGCCATCCGAAAGCCAATGGACAGGCTGAAGAGATCAACCAGATTGTCACCCAACTCCTTCGTGCTCTAATCATCCCCAATTAGAACACTTGGGATGAAGAGTTGGATGTGGTGACACGCAGCATGCCGCCTAACACGCAGCAGTGCGGATGGCAGATCTGCAACCCTCTTCCTTTCTTGTTCCCTGATCTCTGGCCTGACTCCTGGCATGCCTGGCTATGGGGGAAAGTACCAGCACTTGCTCAAAGTTTCCACTGCAGCAATGAACAAGCGCCAGGATGCCATGGTCAAGTTCGCCGATCGGCGACATAGACCTGCAACTCTCAAGGGAGGAGACTTTGTTTGGATGAAAATGTCTGAGTTGTCTTACGAAGGAGTGTCCCTTAACTTACTCCCACTGTATTACAGTCTTTGGCTTTTTTTTTTTTTTTTTTTTCCCTATGCTTGCCATCGTGGCGCAGCGTCCAATGCTTTTTTTCCCTTTTTTTTAGGACCATTTCTCTATTTAGTATTTATACGTGTCATCCTTGCGCAGGGGCAATGCTAATCTTCTTTCTCTCACCCTGTAGAAGACTGTTGTATAGGCGTTGTTGAATTGTATTCGATGTTCCGTTTAGGAAGACAAGGCTTGTAGTTGTGGATTNCAAGAAATAGTACATCATTGGGACTCACTCACGCTTCCTTCCGTCTGGCCGAAGGACCCCTGGACAGCATTGATTGCTCCATCTCGGCGGAGGATTGACTGCCAGCTTGCCATCCCCTCTCTTTCCTCTCAGACCAAACATTTAGGTCTGCCAGATGCCATCGTTTAACCTAGAAAAAGTCCCTCTGTTGTCATTATCAATCTGACCTCTTCCCACTCCGCCTACTTTTCCTTCTGGCTGAGCAACCGCTAAAAACCCTAAACCCTAAAACCTCGTCTTTTTGTAGCAGCTCCGGTATACCATCCTKACTGCTTCTGGCCCTGTATCTTGTTGCACTCTCCTTCCCACAGCTACTCRTTTTTTTGCAATTGTGTCGTTTGTTGTCTGACCCTTGTCTTCCCATATCCTATCCTTCGCTGTTCCAAATTCCTTCTTGAAGCAGAGTTGTGCCATTCCTTCCAGCAAATGCGGTCATCCCGTATCTCCGCAATTTCCCCCCCTACTAACCACGCCTTGATGAACTTGCTTCTAGCCTTCTTTCGCTGCTCTTCATCTTCTGTCCATGTACTCTTGATCCTCTTCCATCTGCATAAAATCTTTGC
This sequence comes from Chara braunii, assembly GCA_003427395.1. Classification (NCBI taxonomy): domain Eukaryota; kingdom Viridiplantae; phylum Streptophyta; class Charophyceae; order Charales; family Characeae; genus Chara; species Chara braunii. Next base: position 520,040 of record BFEA01000596.1, on the reverse strand, counting down.
CTGTATCAAGACCTTTGTCTCCACCCAGACTCTTTCCCGTGCATTTGAAGCTCCCTCGATCGTTCTGCTGCATCTTTCCTTCCATATGACCCATAGGGAGGTCTTCCTGATAAGCTCATACCAAATCCTTTCTGCTTTCCGTGGCCATTTAGGAGCGTCAATCAGGAGGAGGAGTTGGATGGGTTTCTCAGGGAATGGGGAAGTGAAGAGGGAATCCCAAAGGGTGGATGCTCTCGCCCAGTAGTTTGTTGCTTCTTTGCAGTATACTAGGCAGTGTACTATATCCTCTACTGCATTGTCCGTACACACCTTACAAAGGTCAGAACTATCCGGTACAAACTCTTTCCTCCTGATATGTAGCCACTGATTGACTGGTAATGCTGCGTAAGTGACTAACCATTGAAGGCTTCTGATTTTGACTGGTCCGATCATTTTGTATGCTTTCCACGGGATCTTTGTAATTTTATCCACCTCTTGGCCTAATAACTTTAGCCATCTTGCTTTGACTACGGGATCAGGATTTTTCATTTTTAGCATAAGTTTGTACCCTAGCTTAACCGTGTATTCCTGTATGAAGGTGCGCTTCTTGACATTTTTCTCCTTGTCCGGTTTCCATGCCCACTCCCCCGGGTCGAACTCTAGGTTCCAAACGGCCGTGTCGATTCTGAAAATCGATTTAGGCCACTCCCCTAACACTCTCACTTTTCTAAGCAGGAAGTGTTCCATGACTGTGGTTTCTACATCAGCATTCACAACCAGCGGCATGCCCTTCGCTGTGTGCGTGATAGGGAAGGATGTGAAAATCGCATGGGTGGTCGATCCTTGTTGTAATTGTGAAAATTGAAACGCTCTAGTGGGTCTGCTTTCTTGAATTTTAACCCCCCATTCTCCGCTATTCCATTCCCCGCCCTGTTTCAACATCTCTCTCCATTCTGGCGGGACCAGCCCCGTTATATACTGTAGATTGAGGCCTCTCCTGTGACACCCCTTGAGCAGAGTACTCAACTCCTGCTCAGTTATCCAGTCCTTCCTGTCATCGTTCCATAGGTGTCCAATTGTCCAAACCCCATTCTTTACCCAAGAGAGCCACCTATGGTTTAGGACAGGGGCTGATCGCTCTCGCTCCTCACCCACTCATTACCAAATAGTGGTTGCCTCAATATTTCGTCTTTAGACTTTGGTCTGTTGGATTTCTTAGGCATAATTGTTCTCCAAATCCAGATGAGAGTCGCCCAGTACGGAGAGTGCTGAATATCAGCGTTCTATGATGTTTCCCCTCTGATTCTCCTCCTCCTTTTTTTCAGCGACCATTCTTTGTTCATTACCCAGAATAGACCAGTCATGTTTCTTGGCGATGGGATCGAGGCTAACGCCCTTATACTGTCCAAGGCGAGTTTGTTCCATGCCGTTTCTGGTTTTGTCAGCAACCGAACAACCCATTTCACTTGGAGAGCTTTTGTCTCACATTTCGGGTCTATAATCCCCAGTCCCCCTTGAAATGGCTTCCTTGTAATGTATTGCCAGGGTATTTTAGGGATACAGTTTCCTCTGTTAGGATTGCCCATCCACAGATATGCTCTTGCTACCCGATTCAGTTCTTTTAGTGAGTCATCTGGGATGGTCCATACTGCCGCAATATACCACATCATGGAGAAAATGGAGGTGTTAAGGGCCAAAGCCCGACCCATCAATGAGGTGCATGTTTGACCCCATCTCCCCAGTTTGTTCAGTTGATTAGCTAACATATTTGGGCCCATTTGTGGTGCCAGACCCCTTCGCGTCATGAGGATGCCTAAGTATCGAGTGGGGGTGTCCGGCGTGTCCCAGGACATGTCTGCCTCCGGACCTTGCAGATTTGGAATAGGATCCCCCGAAAGCCACCAGCCTATAATTTTTTTCCAATTGATTTTCATTTCTTATGCCATTCTGAATGCTTCCATTGCCCTAGAGAGTGCCATAAAGGATGAATCCGAGACTCTAATCAGAACAGTCATGTCATCTGCAAACATTATTACTGTCGGGAACTTGAGATGATGGGGCGTTCCTACATTGACCTCCGGTAATTTGTGTATTGATGGATCTTTTCGTAGAAAGGAAGCGATAGCTTCCATCACGAATAGGAAGATCGATGGTGCAAGCGGGTCCCCTTGCCTAACCGAGCGTGATATACTATAGCTTTCAGACAGGAAGTTATTGATCTGTACACATCCTGAAGCGTCATTGTATAGGACTTGGACCCATTTCCTAAAGATTGGTCCCACTCCCATTCGTTCCATGCTTGCGTCCATGAAATCCCAATTGACTTGGTCGTAGGCCTTCTCAAAATCGAAAAACAGTATCGCTGTGTTTATCCTTTTTTCTCTGACCTTGCTGGTTGCTTCATTGAGTGTTAAGACATTGTCCAATATATAGCGACCTGGAATGAAACCTGTTTGATCGATGTGGAAGCATCTGTCTGTTATTCTCGTGATTCTGGCAGATAGGGCCTTGGCCAAAATTTTATATGGTAGTGTGAGTAACGAAATAGGCCTGTAGTTTTTGACGTCTTTCCTTTCCCCCTTTTTATATAGCAGTGTAACCACGCTGCTGCTTATTAATTTGCCCAGACCACCTCTCTCAAAGCTGTCCTGGTAAAAATTCATGAGGTCCCCCCCTAGATCTAGCCAGAATTTCTTCCAAAACTCTTTCGTTAAGCCGTCAATCCCTGGTGCCTTATCGTTGTTCATGTTTTTGAGGGCTTGTAGCAGCTCTTCTTTTGTGAGGGGTTTGTCCATTTCTGAAGCTTGTTCCACATATATTGTTTTTTCCAGGTATTGTAGCATCCGCTATCTAGCTTTCACGGTGGCATTCGGTGTTGGAAGTCGGGTATTTGTGTGATATAATTCCTGATAAAATTCCTTGGCGACTTCCATAATTTCTTCACTGGTTTCCACTATTTTTGTCGGGTTGGAAAGGGTTTTCAGCTTGTTTATTGTGGATGCCCTCATATTTGCCTTGATTCGTGCAAAGAAATGCTTCGTCATTGACTCGTTGAGTTCATAGTCGCACATTCTAGCTCTTATTTGTAAACCTTTTAGCTCCCACCATCTCCACATAGCAAGTTCCTCGCGAGCTTTCTCAAAGACATTGGTGTAAAGCGGTGAGGATGGGTCATCACGTAAGTTGAGTTCCGCTATTGTTAGAGCTTGTTCGAGTCTGCGTTTTCTCTGTTTTCTCATAGAGGCCAGCTCCCTCGACATTTCTGCAGTTGTCTTTGCAAGTAAGGAGTGACTCTCCACAAACCATTCCCAACGGTTCTGGTTGGGTAGAAAACTCATACTTCTAGCGCGCCAAAATTCGTGTATTCCTTCGTGGAATGTTTGGCTAAGTAGTAAAGAGTTATTCAATTTGTGGAACCCAGCGCCTTTCTGTACTTTCGAACCCAATAGTTATCTCTATAGGCTTGTGATCCAGACCTGGATAGGGTGCCAGGGGGAGGATTTTTGCCTCCTTCACCGCTCCCATGATAGAGCCCGACACTAAGAAATAGTCTATTCGTGAGAATGCGGTGTGACATGCATGATTCTTTTTTATTAGGCTGCAGGGTCCTGAAAAGGTTGATTAGCCCTTGGTCAATCATCAGGTTTTGAATTGGACGGGCCTCCTGTGTGTTGGTAACATGGGAGGACCGTGAAATACGGTCTATTCCTGGGTCGAGGGTGGCATTCCAGTCCCCTGCTAGGATACACGGTACTAAAGGCGGTATAACGCTGCTCAAATTCTCTATAAAGGTCACTCTTTGCGCTGTCTCATTTGGAGCATAGACGCTATAAAGGTGAAACTCTTCTTCCTTCCACTTCAGATGCATTGAACACCATCTACCTTCCTGGAGGTCAGCCTCCTTATTCAAGACAACCATTTGTGTAGAATCTAGAAGATTTGGGGATCAAAATGGTTGTACCTTTCGTGTTTGAGTTAGCATCTGCTGCCCATACTTCGTCTCTTATTCCACCTAACTTTCTTGTGATAATCTTACGGATTCTGTCATGCTCTGGGGAGAAGGAAAGATATGTTTCTTGCAATAAAATTATGTCTGCCAGTGCATTACTGTTCGCTTTTAGTTCGTTGCGGATATCATTCCATTTTTCTTCTTTATCCACGATATTCCCCAGACCGTTGATGTTCCAACTCCTGATAATGATTCCTTGGGCGCTCCAATCCCCCACAACCCTTTTCTCATTTGCCCTTCTCCTAATCTCATCCATGTTTGCCTAATTTCTATCAAAGTGAAATCATTTAATTGAGAAAAATCTACGAAGGTGCGTCACCCCCTGTGTCCTCCCCCATGCGGTCCACTCTTGACCCTCCTTCTAAATTTAGGCTTGTTTCTTTGTCGACGTTCATTCCCTGATCCTCTGTACCTGAAGTCCCTTCCTTATCGTCATTCGTCCCTCCCTTCACTCCTCCTTGCCCTTCCTCTTCCTCCTCCATATCCGATTGCCAGTCCCGTAGATCATTGTCCGAATCCTCACTCCTGTAGAATCTGTCCCAGTCTACCGGGAAGGCCACCGCATCCAAGTCCCCATCTCCATCCAACATACCTGATTTGACCAGTTGGGCCACCGACACTGCAGTTAGTTCAGCCGGTAAACAAGATCCTGCTAGGACACTATATGGCACTGYTGTCACYGTCCGCCACGGTCTCCATTTCATCCCTGATTTCAAGCTGGCTGTCGTKGCTAGCTTTACTATCAGGGGTGAAAAGGCTTGGGGAGATTGTCTCTTCTGTTCTGATTGTTGCGATCGTGTGTCCTCTTCCCCTGTGGGCGATTGCAAAGTCTCYTGGGCCGTCGTTGCTTCCACTGTATCGTATACCCCCAACGGGTAGTCAGGGGTAATTTTTTCCCGGAGAATATTTGCTACRTTYTGGCCTTCCTCAAAGCRGGGGATCTGAAAGGAAACRTWTGTCRCTATCTGCCATTCTTCCATCTTCTCCATGTATCTTGCTGCAATCAGARGTYGAACATTCATCAGWGTAAGGCGAGAAGAGCGGGCTGTTTCTACTACCAATGGCGCCTGATCCTTTGCAATGTGTGAGATCGTGACAAACTCTGCTGCGTACTCCTCATTCAATTTTGTCAGTTTGTCAGTTTGAGCCAGGACCACCGCCACTTCTTTTTCCAGCAGCGTCCGGTTTGATTCCTCATGGGTTTCTGTTTGTGCTGTGTCAGGAGTCTTTTTTTTCTGGCCTTTCCCTGATCTCCATTTCTTTGGGTGCAAATCCTGGAATTCATCCTTAGACTCAGGCACGGTTCTATCCTTGTCTTTCAAACCCTGCTCCCTTGCTCTCTTCTTTTCAGCATATCTGAAAGCTGTGTATTCTGACAGTTCCTCARCTTTGACCTTCCTGAGAGCGTCAAACTGGTTGTTGGATGTACCCACCCCTCCCAACACACCTCTCTTGCCGCTCGTCTGGGATTTCTCAGCGTGTTTCAGGCACGCTGCCCGAATGTCAAAAGCATATTCCCTCTCTCTCTTGACCTTGTTCACATACTCCCTGAGCCATTGCAGCGATTTTGCTGACTCTTCTTCACTGACTTCTGAGGAGATTCCATCTGCATTACTCCCCTCTCTCTCCTTCTCCAAGTCTGTCCCACTCACCTCTGTGATCTTTCCCCTCTCTTCATTCTCAGTTGGGAGCGAGGATACCCCTTTCTCCCCTTCAGTTCCTTGCGCCTTCCTCCTCTTGAGCCCTCCTTCCTGGCTCCCTCTGTTCTCCACAGAATCTAGTGTCCTTTTGTTGTCCATTTGTGTTCCTTTTCCTGTGATCTTCGCAGCCTGCTCCAGATTTCTTAGCCAATTCTGGAATGTGATTGGTTCTTGGGTGAATTGGTAGACTGCGTTCTCCCTAACCGTGTCTAGATCCCATAGGAGATCCTCCCTGTCTTTCTCTTCTCTGATCACCCGTGAGTCTATCAGAGGGTCCAATCTAATCTTTGTCGGGTTCCCTGCCACCTTCCCCGTCGCCTTTTTCTGCCATCTGCTGTCGGCCGGAGGAAAAAAGTCAGGTTTCTTGACTGTCGGTTCCAGGTCGGCGTAGTGCCACACCCAATCTGGTTCCTCCAAATTGTCATCGAAGACCCATCCATTATAGTTACTGTCTGCGATGAACCAGATTCCCGGAGCGTCCTCCACCTCACACAGCATGTTGGGGAGGAGCTTGCGTTCCTTCGCCTGTTTGGGAAATTTAGGACAGTGCGAGTCTGTGCCCATGTGTCCCCGTTCTCTGCAGCGAAAACAGATTGGTGACGTCTTCGTTGACACTCTGATCTCCGCCACTCTGTTTTCGATCTGCAATTTCCAGGTTTGGGGAAAAACCGGGGGGTTGTCTGTTTTGACTTCCAACACTGCAGTCATGGAACCGCAGTGGGGAACCAGGAAATCTGGTGTGGGCAATATCCATTTGAGAATTTTGTTTGCTGGATACTGCCTTTCCAACCTGTCCACCAGCAATCCATGAAAACCCGGCTGGATATTGTCAAACTGAACCCAAAAATTCTCTTTTAACAAGGTTTGTTTGTAAGACACAATAAAAACTGGATTTTGTCTCTGCCCGACTACCTTTTTCCACTTTGTGATCGTGCAGACCGATCCATTGCAGTTCCTGGACTGCATCTCAGCTGCCGCCTTCGCCTGTTCTTCCTTGACAAACAGCGCTAGGATGTTGTTCCTTCCCAGATTCTGCAATGTAAATGTCTCTTCCGATTGTTTCATCTTTAGTTCTTTTCTAATTGTTTCAATAACCCATTTGCGCTTCTCTGCTGGTTGCAATTCTGCTCCGCTGCGGGCAAAATTAAACACTACCCCATGCCTTTCGTGCAATTCGTCCAATTCTGCAACCTTCTCTTCTGGGTATTTCCATACAATGATTTCTTCTTCTTTGCCATCAGATTTCTGAGTCTCCGTGGTTTGTATCCCTTGAACCTTCGTCTTGTCTATCAGAAATTTGAGTGCCTCGTTGTCTATCACGCAAGTGTCTTTCTCGCCCATGTTTTGATTGGATGCCCCCGGGTTTTGGGAGGAAGAAGCCATTTCCTCTCCGTGTAAGTGGGTCAGTCCTTCGCTAGTCTCTACCGTCTGTCAGGTCTGTCCACTTGTGTCTCTCAGTGTCAGAATGGGGGATGTGGGGTGATAACTTCGAGGGAGCGGACTGAGTTCAATAAAAGTCTAGATGAGTGTGTAATGGGTTCACATATTAGCACAGGCGAGTGAAAAAATGGGCATCATTTACCCTCCCCACTTGGGGATCGGGTATCAAAGAAAGAGTCTTTAAAGGTTGGCCAGCAATATATACGGATGTATAAATCAGATCGAGGAGAGTTACTCCGTAGTGAAGATAGCGTGGAGATTACCAAATCGTGTATTGTTGGGAAAATCTGGCAGCATTTGGCCTCCCCCCTTGGGGATCGCTTTTACGCAAGAGTCTAGATTGTTGGACAACCACCGACAAAAGAGAGAATCGCGTGTAATCTAGGTTGTTGGACAACCACCAAGAACAAAGAGCATCTCGTGCAATTCTTACTGCACGCTAAGGCAAAAGAAGCGCAAGATGAGGGACTGGGTGGCGATCGGATTGGAAGAACGTGGTGGGAGTTTGGAGTGCTGACCAAGTTGGTGATCGAGGGGGCGGGGAGTTAGTTTCTAGACAGTCGTATGTGGAGGGGGGAGGGGAGAGTATGCTGGTTGTTTTAGTGATCGGAATCGGGAGCAGGGTTGGGGAGTGGAGTATTACGAAGGGGGGAGGGATCACGGTAAGAGTGGGATTAAGGTCGAGATCGGGAAGGGGGATGAGATCGGGGAAGGGGCGGGGGTAGGAACGGGATCGGAGTAAAGTGGGATCGGGGTCGACGTGGGGGAAATGAAGTCGAAGTGGGGGGGATCAGGATCGAAGTGGAGGGGAGATGAGGTCAAAGTGAGGTCGACGTGGGGGAAAATGATATCGAATTGAGGTCGACATGGGGGAATTGAGGACGGAATTGAGGGGGTTGTAGGAATCGAGGAGGGATCGCTTTTAGAGTGGGATTAAGGTCGAGATCGGGATGAGCTCGGGGAAGGGGCGGGGATGGGAAAGGGATCGAGGTAGAAGTGGGATCGGGATCGACGTGGAAAAAATGCGGTCGAAGTGGGGGGAATTGGGGTCGAAATGGAGGGGAAATGAGGGATGAGATCGGGGAAGGGACGGGGGTAGGAACGGGATCGGAGTAAAGTGGGATCGGGGTCGACTTGGGGGAAATGAGGTCAAAGTGGGGGGGAATAGAGTCGAAGTGGAGGGGAATGAGGTCGAAGTGAGGTCGACGTGGGGGGAAATGAGGTTGAATTGAGGTCGACGTGGGGGGTATTGAGGGCGAAGTTGAGGGGGTTGTCGGAATCGAGGTGGAGGGGAGGGATCGCACTCAGCGTGGGATTAAGGTCGAGATCTGGATGGGGGATGAGATCGGGGAAGGGGCGGGGATGGGAACGGAATCGGGGTAGAAGTGGGATCGGGATCGACGTGGGAGAGATGCGGTCGAAGTGGGGGGGGATCGGGGTCGAAGAGGAGGGCTGATTATTGTCGTGTTGGGATCGGGGTGGTGACGGGGATGAAGTGAGGTCGGGAGGGGTTGGGGCTAGATCGGTTCAGGCTCGATGACGAGGTTGAAATCGTGGAGGGGCCGAAGTGTGATCGAGTTGGAGTCGGGATCCCAATCGGGGTTGAGGGTGGAGTGAGATGGGATTGGAATGACGAGGTTAGGAAGAGAATGAAGTGTGAAGGTGTCCGGAAGGGACGGATAGCAGACTATCGGAAGGGGAGAGAATCTTGTTCTTCTTAATCTGGCTCGCAATGAGAGTATGAGGGGGGCCCGATGGGGAGAAATAGACGTGATGTTGAACGAGGGAAAGGCGAAGTTTTAGGATATGGCGAAGGGGTCAGTGGGCAAACGGATATGAGTAAAGGGGGGGGCAGGATGAGGAGAGAGACAGTGTGGTAGGAGTGTTTTGACAGGACGAGTCCGATCTCACAGATGACTTCAGCTGTTGGTGTAGTTGTCTCGGTAGATGAGGCTCCTTCGCTGCGATATACTATCCCTCCCGCCTTGTCGACGGGGCTTGTTCGATGGCACAATAGACGAACTTGGTTTTATCGCTCCGACTCACAGCTTCTCGAATAACTTCACCCGCTTACGCGACTCCGTCGAGGGACATTCCGAGTAATCTTCCTTGATGCGCGCCCAGGGGGCGCGCAGAGAGTCGTGTGTGGCGAACCAGGGGAGTTATGGCGTTGTAAGGGCAGCCCACGCTGCGACAAAAGTTGTGCTTGTACGGGCACAAGGATGCGATGCAAAGTGCTTAACGAATTTGGGTTTTTCACACAGCTTCGCGAGTCACTTCAGCCCTTACTCGTCTCGGTGCGCGCCCAGAGGGCGCGCAGGTTATCGCGCGTGGCGAACCAGGGGAGCTATGGCGTTGTAGCCTGTGGTTCCGCGATGGCAGCCCACGCTGCCTACTGCGACGAAGGGTGTGCTCGTACGGGCGCAAAATTTTCGTCTTTGGCAATTTCTAAAAGTTGTGGGATATGATGATTTCAGTCTTTCGTATGTGATCGACGAGCCACCTCATCTGCGCATGTATCCAATCTTTCATGCTTCTAAACAGACCAGACTCTTATCACATACTACTACTACTTCCTTTCATGATCATGATCCTATGATCCCTCGTACTATTAATGGCGGTCACGAAGTTGACAAAATAGTAACGCACATGAGCAAAGGGAAAGACAGAGAATATCGAGTCCCTTTTTGGTACCATCCTCTAGATGAGCTCTATTGGATAAACCGCAAAGTCTTAGTAAAGTTTGCACCTCTTGCTGTGAATGCCTATGAATGACGCCTGCAGCTTACTCCGCATGAACAACTTACAACCCTCTTCGCATTTACTACATTTGATGCATTTTGCAAGGACTCTTAAGGAGTCTAGTCGCTTGAAGGGGTCTTGCTCTTAAGGGAGGGGCTATGTAATGAACCGGAAAACCACAAACTAAGAAACTTGCTGTTTTTCTGAGCTGTGCTGCTTGTTTGAGTGACTTGCTAAGATTCTCGTATTCTAATGAGATTTCTAAGTTTGTGTGTATGCGTCATTGCTGAGTTGCTATGTGTTTGTCTGTCTGCATGATTGCATAGGTGTGTGTGTGACCCGCTGGGGTACTTGAATGTTGGGAAGACCCACGGGCCTGGTAGTTACCTGTGGTAGTGTTGTTGTGCAGGCGCAGCGGAGATAGGAGAGTAGGGAAGGCCCATGAAGGCCAAAAACAGAGGGTGGGTAGGCAGGAGAAGACAAAAGGTTAGTACATTGGGAGGCTGAAGTAGAATCTAGAGTCCGGTAGCCTAAGTCTAGAGCCTGCAAGAGGGGATATCAGACTGCAGTGATGTTTCCCTTTGAAAGTGGGAGGTATTGGATAGACTTGGAGACCATGCAGCCTTGAAGCAACCGCGTGAGGAGGTACTTCGCTGGTATACTTAACCGGGAGGCGAAGTACTCTGCCTCATTTGCTTGCTTGCAGCTTTGAGGCCACACTGCTGGGGCGTCCGCTGAGCTGCCTATGGTGGAAGTACCCAGGGAGGAAGGTGGCTAGCAAGGGGACGAAGGAGGACGAGGAAGACGGTGAGCAAGGAGGAACGAGGGAGCTTACCTGGCTGTGGTGGTCTGCATCTTCATCTTCTTGGTTCGCACTGCACCAGGAAAGCCCCAAGTGGGGTGATAGCTTTAAAGAAGACTCTGGGGGTGGTGATAGGCATGGCGGCCATAGTCGGGGGGACATAGTAGCTTGGTGTTGTCCTTTGAACATCGAAGCTTCACTCCGATGCTCTGCCACAGCCACTGGATCAACCAAGTTGGAGAAAGGTGTATGAGATGGCTATGCTAGACTCCTTGAGCAGCTGGCAGCAAGGGAAGGATTTCGACATTGGTTCCAGTTCATTCTTTTACTACATTATAACAATTGCTATTTGGCAGTCTGTGACCAGCAGCCGATCTGGGCTCGCGGTTTCCTTGGCGCGCGATGGTCCAGATTGGCTGCTGATTGTTTGTGATGCCATCAACTCGTAATCTGGACCATCGTCGGCATTATACGGCACGGTCCAGATTATGTGTTGATCGGAGTGGAGACAATCCCTGGGACGGCAGCGAAATGGAGCTGGGATGGTAGGCCCTGGCCTGGTAGTGCCTCGCGGCACTCCGTAGGCCAATTTTTAGCCTGTACAAGGTAGTATCGCCCGCAGCACTCTCCAGGCCAATATCTGCACGGTACACACGCACGGGGGTTATGTGACTAACTTTTTTTCGCAAGGCAGCGCCAGAAAGAAACGGCGCCCGTAACTGGCTACCCTCCACTTCGACACTCGGCACTACTGTACGCTATCTGTCCTACTCGGATTACACTCGACTTCGACGATACTCTACGGTCAGCGCTCGACTTCGACTCTCTGCGCTCGACCCTACTCTATGCTACTACGCTCACTCTCTACGCTCAGGGCATACTCACATGGGGACCTAAAGTCACAAATATCTGGTGTGTTTCGTACCATGTATTTGTGCCTTTGGATGCCCGTGCCGTCACACATGAGTTATGCGTCCACAAAGGACAGAGGCGCGGCCCTGACATTTGTGCCTCACAGAACTACACATACTCACACTGGTTACACTCAAAATTATATGGAGTTTTTTCTTTTCTTTTTTTGAATGCTGAAATAACACACACGGGTGTTTTGCTCATGCACTTTTTTTTTGAAATACCTCATGGAGAAAGACAAATTCGAAAAGGTAGAGACCACCTTTGGAGGCGGTCTCAAAAAGGGTCCTCCCGCGGCCACGCAGGCTGCTGACAAAAGGGTCACCAAAAAGTACATTTGGGTAGCGGGCTTCTCCAATGTGACCTGAAAACTGCCTCAAATTTTGGGATTTAAGGTCATCAGGTGCCCGTGTGAGCATGCCCTCACTCTCTACGCTCAACCCTACTCTACGAGTCTACGCTAATACGCTCAACTTTGCCACTCTCTCTCTCTCTCTCTCTCTCTCTCTCTCTCTCTCTCTCTCTCTCTCTCTCTCTCTCTCTCTCTCTCTCTCCCCCTTCGACACTGCTACGAGGCCAATCCCAGAAAGGCTCGAACCTGCGTCAGCGACGTAGGCGTGGGGGCCTCTCGAACTGCTTTGACTTTTCTCGAATCTGGCCTCAAGCCTCCTCGAGTCACCACGTACCCCAGGAACTAGATCTCCAAGAGGAAGAACTCACTCTTCTCCAGCGCGATCTTGAACCCAGCATCTCGCAACGCCCCCAACGTCCACTCAATGAGTTGAGCATGCTCGTGGCATGAATCAGAATACACCAAAATATTGTCCATGTACACAAGGACGCAAAATTTGATCATGCCTTGGGTCAGTCGAGTCTTAATGACAAAGTTTTGAAAGGTGATGTTCATCGCCCTTTGAACGGTCATCGGTGCACTGCATATCCCCGTAGGGCAACAAACCCATTGCCATGTGCCTTCAAACAGTACGAATGTCGTCTTCGACCGATCCTCCTCCTTGACTAGGATATGATGGAACTTATGACGGATATCAAACTTACTAAAATAATTGGCACACCCAATCGCATCCAGCACGTCATCAATCCGGGGGAGACGGTACGCATCTTTGATCGTGATATCATTCAACATCCTATAATCGATGCATATGCGAATCAACCCGTTTTTCTTCGGAACTAAGACTACAGGGAATGACCATGGCCCAGTAGCTGGTTCAATCCAACCGTTAGCAGTAGCTGGTTCAATCCAACCGTTAGCTTCAAACTCCCTACTTCGTTCCAATGCGGTTTTTCGTTCGGCGAGGGAATATCGCTATGGTTTGCAATGGATTGGTGGGTGCGTCCCGGTCTGGATTTCGTGTTGAATCACTAGCGACAACCCGATATTTGTATCCTCGACACTAATCGCCCCTTGATATTCGATTAGAATGTTTGCGATTAGTCGGTGAGTCTCGTCGGGCACGTATTGGGGCACATGTAGCTCATAAAGTTGTCCGTGTATGCTAACCGTCACTTGTTTCGTGCCCACTTCCTGTCGTTCCCCGGTCGAGGGGTCGAGATGAATGCGTTGTCTGATCGCCAGGAGAACACTGTGGCAACCATCTGGGCGTCTGCTTCCCGGATTGCCACGTGCTCTTCTGGTGTTACCCCGTCGTGGATATCCTGCAAACTTACGGGTTTTTCCGCGATCCTGATTCCGAGTTCGTATGGGTTGCCACGCCCAGGGGGTTCCAAAGCTCCGTCCTCAACACCTTGTCACAACAATCGGACCTCTTTCCCTGTAGAGAGCAAAGAACGAGCCAGTCTCGAAATGTCGCACAACGCTTTCTTGTCACTGTATCTCGAGAGAAGCGGGGTGGTGGCCTCGTATAGGGTCCACGGGGGTTCCGAAGAATCAGCCATCCGGGACACTTGGACGAGTGGCTCCCCTAGGACTAAGGCTCGCGTCCGCTGGAGGTTCCATTCCGTAAGGACGAATGTTCTCGATGTTTTCTGCCACACGGGGTAATGAATCAGTTGGTGCACCATATCCCAAATCTTGGGTCGGTTTCATTCTCGCCTTCGGAGGAGCTACTCAACAACTCCGGTCCTTTTTCCCTTTTATCTGTTTCCTCGAGGGGTTCCCTCCAGGTGATTACGTGGAGTGGTTCTCCACTTCCGAAGGGAGTTTTTCGTGTCGTGGGGAGCCTAGTTCAGAGACTTAGACGCATCGGGATAATGTACGGCTTCCCGCCCGTATTCCGAAGGATGATTGATCGTCTTTCCAAGTCGAGGTTGGCTCTTAGTGCGGTAAGGGCTGGTAATCCCAGACGAAAATCGTACGTATTCACGATACCACGACATCTCCCAACGCGTGAACTTTTCCCAATCGAAATGCAACGTTCGTCATCCTTCCTTCTACCTTGATCTTTCCCTCGTCTGCGGAGACAAGGTGGTCTCCTTCCGCCAACGGGATAAGATCCTTTCTTCTTCCTGCTCGTTCTACAACCCTCAAGGAAATGGCTAGGACCGCGGCCCCTGAATCGACGATAACATTGTACGGATTTCCCCAAACTTCTATGTCACATTCCGCGGATTTCCACGGAATGGCCTTAATGCGAAGGAAATGATCATCTTTTTGAACGAGTCCTAACCGTATCGGGTCCGAGGTGCTGGGGACATCGGGTTTGTCCTCGCAGGGGAGGGGCTTTCCCTTTGATGGCTACCTGCTTTGGGCAAACCGTTTCCGGTTTGCCTTGCAATGCTACAACATTCGCTCATTTGCCTGTTCAGATATGGACAGCTGGTGTCCGATAGGCAAGGGGATCCGATGATCTAGGGCTCGGACAATATTCAAGACATCAATTTCTCCCGTAACGAAGGTAGGGCCGCTAGACTCCATTTCTTTGGGGGATGGTCTCCATTCCGCAATTTCCCGTTGTTCGTTAGCTGGTTGGATGGTTCCAATCATTCCCATCTCTGGGTAACCCAGAGAGATGTACTGATCGAGAGGGATAAGTTCCGCAGCTTCCTCGGTGGTAACCATCGTGCTCCCCCCTCCCTCTGTTTCTTCAATCACTGTGCCTACTCTTCTTGGCCCGTTGGCTACTGGCGCTGCTGCCACAGGGGCGACCCCTACCCGTACTTGGGCTGGTCGGTTGGGGCAGTCCCTTAGGTGACCGGGCTGGTGACACGTGTAGCAGACGCCTAAATTAGCCACCGCGCCGCCCACTTCCTTAGCGGGGGCTGCTGCCTGTGTCATGGGTGTAGCTCGTACAGCAATAGGGCGCATTGATCTCATCATAGACTCTATCCGGGCATTGTGCTCACGATGTTCCTTCTTGCTCTCTTGCATCAGGCTAACTAACATTCGGGTCAGCTCCAGTATTGCGTTTGGCTCACTTCGTTTCGCGGGAGGTTCCGGGGAGGCGCTAGGGGGGGAGGCGTAGGGGCGACCATTACGGGCAACCCTGTGGTTGTGCCAGGTATCGTTCTTAAATAAGTGACGGGGCCGGAGTCAAAGAACATGTTCTCAAATTTGTTTTGGAGCGCAACTAATTCGGCCTTCGATCTGGCTAATTCTGAAGAGTCCCTTGCCTTGGCGCGATCCTCCCCTTCTAGGAAGCTAGCAACGAACTTTCTCTCCATTTCCTCCGCAACGTCTATGATTTGTTGCATGGTGTGATTGATGGGGGAAAACTGCTTTCGCAGTTTCGCCCTCATCGTTCGACTACGAAGCCCATCGATAAACAAATCTCTTCTGACATTTTCACCTCGTTTCAACTTAATAAACAACCTATAACACCTACTGCGGTATTCGGCGACGGATTCGAGGGGCTTCTGAACTCGGTCTTTGATCATGAAGAAAGCCTGCTCAGGATGGATGTAATCAAACCTGTTTGGGAAGTTTCTTTCGAAGGTCGGGAGATCGACCCATACGTAAGTGGTAAACCAGTGGTGCGCATTCCCTCCCAATCTAGTAGGGATGTTGATCCTAGCTTCATCATTGTCGTATTGTTGTGCGTGCAGTGTGGCTAGCTATGCTCCGGCCAGATGATGCGCAGGATCAAAGAGGTACAGATCGGGCGGGGTTGTTGGTGCGCGGGCTCGAGGGGTTGTGGCCCCGCTCGCATTTAGCGCCGGATTGGCATTCATATTGGCGACCTGCCGACCCGCCGATCTACTACGGGTTACTATAGGGTCGCGTCGTGGCGCGTTTCTCTGTTTAGGACGTCCCCTGTTCGCCAAGTCGTCCCTTGTATCCCATCGGATTGGCAATCTCTGGGCTTGCCACGTGTCGCCGCCGAT
This sequence comes from Chara braunii, assembly GCA_003427395.1. NCBI lineage: Eukaryota > Viridiplantae > Streptophyta > Charophyceae > Charales > Characeae > Chara > Chara braunii. Next base: position 504,157 of record BFEA01000596.1, on the reverse strand, counting down.
ACCAACCTCACGCCTGGCGCGACTTCCTGATCGGAGTGTGAGTGGGCCTGGAAGTGCAAAAAAGGGGTGTGCCAAGGATTTTTGGAAAAGTGGGGGTGGAATCTCAGGTTGGAACTAAGATCTCTTGTGGCAAGTTTCAGAGATAGGAATGCAAGAGGATAGGCACGGGTCGAAGTCTGTTCCTATGCTTCTGAGCGTGGATCTACTACCTCTGCTGGTTCCGTTGTCTAGGTCAGACTCGTATTTGGTGCACGGGCGGGACGCCATGGCTATCATGCTATCTGACCACTTGTTGGCGTCATGCGTCGCTGGTCTCAGAATCCAACGTGGCTGGCCTTAGCCGAAGGCTGTGCGCCCGTCGTTCTTCCTCCGAGCGAGTTCGCCGGATGAAACCCGAGGCTCAGTACTCGCGGTCTTGTAAGCACTCCGGTTGGGGCCAATACGGGGCGATTGCGCGCCAGGGGATGATGGTCAATGAATGGAAGGGCAGTATGCAGTGGTAGGGAGGGAAGTCGGTTTCCAGAATAATTACTCCCGGTTCTACAACAAGGTGACACGTGTACGAGCTCGGGAATCCCGGGTGGTAGGGAATGCGCTCTCGAGCTCGGTCGATGTCCCACTCGCAGATACGTTCGTTTCCCACCGGGTATGGAAATTCAGAAAGTTCTCCCCTCGGTCGTGCAGACAGACACACGTGCTCCCAATACTCCCGGAATTCCGGATCCCTCAGACACTCGCCGTCAGTAATGCGAAAAGGGAGTTCAATATTCATGCTGTGGGGTGAGGCGGAAACTCAGTCATTCGAAAAGTTGGACCGAGCACAGGCGCCGTAGACACACGTGTAGGCCGCGTTCTTCTGATCGGGCTTACACGTGCGTGCACAAGGCCTACCCTTCGCTTCGATGGACAGAGACGAGTGACCCGCGTCCCATACTGGCTCGTTAACCGAGGGTGGATAGTCCTATTGTGAAGCAAGCATCTAATCATCTAGCACGCTTAGTTAATTTCGACAGAAAAATACCCATCGTCCACGCGTCCAGTTTCATGTATACGTAAACAAAAAGAAGGTGACAATCGTTCATGCCTCGAGATCATACAAAACTCTATCGTAGGCAATTAACCGATCAATGCGGTCCATCCATATAGAGGGAAGAACAAAGTGAGAGAAGCAATCATGCATCAATCAGTAGAGATAAACAAAGAAAAGATCGAAGATGCCGATCGAAGGAAACAAGGGCGACTTGCGCTAAATACCAAAATTGCTCAGAAGGAAAGAGGAAGAATAAAAAATGGCTTAGAGGGATAGAAAAAGAAGCTCATCACACACTTCTTGCCTCTCTCTCTC
>BFEA01000596.1:378061-414448 GCA_003427395.1 Chara braunii | reverse complement strand
GTGTGAAGTATGATACTGAGTGTTGCGTGTGGGACATCCAGGGTGATCCAGAGTGTGAACAGTGAGTTGTGTGGGCGCCCAGTCGCCATAGCCAGTTGAAGAGAACTCATATCTGGTTACGATATCTTGAGTATTGTGTGGGCGCATGTCGCCAGTTGCTGTTTCGCTGTTTGCATACATGACAAGTGTGAAGAAGTCGAGTATGATTGCACATAGGTGATTTCTGAGTTTTGCTCATGGACTGAATGCCTTGCTGATTTTCCCGCTTGTTACTGAGTTCTCTAAGTCTGTGTGTGGGCACGCTTGCTGGTCTGCATGTCTGTCTGAGTGCTTGTTGGCTTGAGTGTGTGTGTGACCTGCAAAGGCACTTGTCCCTTCAGTGGGCCCGAAGGGCCGCTACTTGTGTGTGACCCGCAAAGGCACTTGTCCCTTCAGTGGGCCCGAAGGGCCGCCACTTACCTGTGGCCGTGACATTGAGGATTGCAGCGGGGAAAACACTCAGTGGTGGGGAAAGAGGCCTGCGACACTTGAAGCAGCGGAAAACACTCAAGTAGCGGGTAGGCCGGTACAACATGTACGAGTTCACCTTACTGAAATGTAATGGGCATAATCCACAGGAAACCAACATATGTTTGTGTAGGATCCTCAGAGACTGTATGTGAAACAACTTCAGGTGGTTAGTATAGTCGCCTTGAAACAAGTTCAAGGTAGACCAGGTAGAGGTAGATGTGCCGGGTACTCAAGGCCAAGCAGAAGAGGACAAAAGTTGGCATTTTTAGAGGCCCAATAGTTGTAGGCTAGGTCTAGGAGGGTACCCGTCCAACCAGTCTGAGTCTAGGGCCTGTCCGGGCAATATCAGAGTTCGCAATGCTGTTTCCCTCCGAAAGGGAGAAGGTACCGGTTGCTTGAAGGCCGTGCAGTCTGGGAAGTCACTCCCCAAGAGGCAAGCAGGCCGCTATATCCTCAGGAGGAGCCAGTTGCTCCTCGTTGTCGGTGTGCAAGTTTGGCGACACACTGGTTGGAGCGCTGGCTGGAGCAGCGCTAGCACTCAGCTGCGCTGCTGGGGAAGGAGCAAGGACACAGAGGAGAAAGAAGACCAGGACTAAAAGCGCCAGGGGTACTTACCTGGCTATGGTGGATGCGATCTTCATCTCCTTGGTGGGCGCTGCAGCAAGGCTCAGTTGGGGCAGAGCTACACCAAGAAGCTTCCAGGCAGAGTCAGGCATGGCGGCCTGAGGTAGAGCAGCCATAGCTGCTTTGTGTTGTCCTTTGGACAGCAGGGCGATGCCCTGGTAGTTCTCCATAGCCTCAAGAGGCGGTCATGGCTATGGTGGACCTCAAGTGATACCTGCAGTAGAAGAGGGACTCAGATATTGATTCTGGATCAGCCATTCAACATTGTTATTATTATTCTTGTTTGGAATAAGAGGGGAAGAGATGAGGAGGAGGAGAGTGCTTGGTGAGGAAGAAGAGCATTATCATTGGTATATGCTTGGTGTAGATCATCTTCTTCTTCTTTCTTTCTTCTTCTTCTTCTTCTTACCCTCTCTCAAGTTCATTCATTTCTTTTTGCAATTAGACAACGTTGTACTTTTTGATGGTGTGTATTTCAAAATTGGCCAAGATCCTAACATTGGTATCAAAGCGGATTCTACTTGCTCGTGAGAGTTGACTTTGCTGCCCTAACCCTAACCTAGTGGTTGAGGGCAACACTTAAGATTAGGGTTGGTTGTAAAACTGTTGGCTTCGAGATGTCGGCCATATGTCATGCTTTGTTTGAGACCAGGGAGTTGGGACGTGAAGTCCTTCCATTCAGTACTTACGAAGTGCGGGTCCTGATCACTGACAAGGGTTTTCGGGGTTTCGAACTGCAGAATGTACTTCTGTTGGAACTCACGGATCACAACTTCGGTTGGGGTATGAGGTGACAATGAAATTAGATTGAGAAATTTAGAAAAACGATTGATAATCACCATCACTTGCAAATTGGAAGAGGTTTAAGCAGCCCTATGGATTTTTGTCTTGATGGTTTGATTCGTCGACTTGACACTCAGCCACAAACCTTTCAGCAGATCCTTTCATACTAGGCCAATCAAAATGTCTCAATAGGTTTTCGTACGGCTTTGCCATGCTGAAGTGTCCACTCCAGCCGTGAGCCAAGTCAAAGAAGTGCGTGCGGAGAGACTTTTTTCCATAGCGTCAGAAAACCAGTCCTACATATTCGTGAAAATCAGGTTGACTGCTTGGGTCAGCCCGCAATCGCTCGGGGGAGCGCGCAACTGCTCAAGGATGCGGACTAAGGTTCGAGTCCTTGGCAGTTTGCTCTACGAGCTCCGCATTCAGTTTCTTCCAGAGGTCGTAGGAGTTCACAAGATAAGTCAAATACTCGGGGCGGCGAGACAATGCATCAACAACTCAATTATAACAACCATTTTTGTGTTTCAGTTCAAAGTCGAAAATGTTTATCTCACGGAAGCAGCGAGTTAATGTAGGGGACATGGTGGTTTGTTCCTTGATCCACCTCAAAGTCTCATGATCTGAGAAAACTTTGAAGTGGCGTCCAAAAAGATAGTGCTTCTAGTGATCCCGAGCCATGCGCAAGGCATAGAGCTCGCGCATGTACGTGGAAGGAGGTACGTTTTTACGACATGCGTTTGCTGTAGTACTCGAGCGGCCGCAAACCATCATCATCATCTTGTTGCAGCAGTGCGTCAATCTCATACTAGTTTGCATCCGTAGTGACTACGAATATGAGTTTGGAATCTGCAATGCGGAGTATAGGGTAACTTACCAAGGCCTCTTTTAAGGTTTGAAAAGCGGTCTCATATGTTGCATCCCCCGTGAAGGATACGTTCTTGCTTGTCAGTCGAAACAATGGGCGAACAACAATAGAGAATCGGGGCACAAACTTTCGATAGTATGATGCAAGACCAAGGAAAGAACGCAATTTGTGGATGTTCGTGGGTTGAGGTCAATCGTGTATGATTTCAACCTTGGTTGACTCGGGCTTATCTGTTTTTTTTTTTCCAAACAAAATGGGTGTACCAAATTCAAATTCACTGGGCTTCATCCATTCCTTGTCGATCATCTCATCGATCTGTTTTCAGAGTTTCTCAAACTCGTCGGATTCCATATGGTATACACAACCCTTTAGAGGAACAACATCTTCGACCAACTCGATCGTGTATTGGACCTATTGTGCGGGAACTTCATGTGGTTCGACTAAATCTTTCGAAAATCGTTTGGGTAGGCTTTGAATGCTTGTTGGGACTGGTGGAGGTAGAGAATCAGCAAAAGGATTACCTAGATCATGTCACAAATCACGAATGAAGGCAACCGAATCTGAAGTAGAGTAATTTGGACGAGAGGTAGGTAGAGAAGTACAGGTGATAGAAGTAGATTCATTAGGTGAAGTAAAACTAGTACTAACCGCAAAAGTAGTACGCACATGAGTAGGGCGAACGAAGGCAACGTACAATTGTTCATCCTATTTGGGTTTGGGTCATTTATTGCAAAAATGCATGACATTAAGAAAGGTTACCGGGAAGTGAAACTTCTAATCTAAGAGGACGAGACACTTGTTCCCTTGTGCATCTTTTACCATAAGAAGTGATTACTTCCACTGGGTCCATTCGCATTGGAACTGCAACCAGCCCAACCTAAGGACTGCGTCAAAGGGACACTTGTCAAGGACATAGAAGTTCAATCCTTGTGTGTTCTTTTCTTCTTTGTCAAAGGTAGTGCGCACACATTTGACTGCATGCGTAGAGAAGACAACCTCTTTGTTGCCTTCTTGAGTTCGGCAAGGAATCTGCAAAGCTACTTACTTCATTCCCAAACCTACTTTGCGTATCACGTGCGGTAACATGAAGTTAGTAGTGGCACCACAATCAATCTAGACATGAAAATGGAGATGGTTGATGAGAAATTTGGAAAATATCAACTTTATTGTTCCTTCAACATGTTGTTGTTTCATCTCAGCACAATGCTCTAAGTGATAGTGAAAGTCGACCTTCTCTAACTCCTTCCAAGACTCATCATACAAAACATAACAAACTTCAACGTTGGAATTGGCAAATACAAATATAAAAATATTTTTTTATTTTTATATTCGTTTTTTTTTTTTTTTTACAAGATGAGATATATTAATGAACATTTACATACACATATATAATAATCAATAATGAAAGAAATAAATGTCTTAATATTGTATTGAATTTATTATTTGATAGATGAGATTGCATAAATAGACTATATTTTTTTCTTAAAAATAAATATTTTGATACAAATCACTAATTGCTGATCTCTGTCAGGTTCAATCCCCCCTGTTGTAGAGGGTGATGATGTCAACTGTACGCCCGATTCGGGTTTCTCTGCAACCTATAACAATTTTGTATTTAATGATTCGGTTTCAGACATTGTAGGCATAACCTTTTATTGAGCCTAATCCTCAAATCATTTTCAGTGATCGGGAGGTCAACCCAATGTTTGGTGGTTGCATCGTCCGGTTTCACTGGGATTTGACTCACTTAGGAAATTGAACATAGTTCTTCCACGAGTTTCGGTTTTGTCCCTTTAGATTGACAAACTTTCTAACGACATTTAACTTTTCTTCTTCGTTACATATGTTAGAGTCATAGGCTGAAGAGGAACAAATTGTATTGGGGTCCTATTCTTGGTCGTCACTAAGAGTGGAGTCGTCCGCATAGATCTCCTCATCAGCCTCCAACAGGTCATGCACAACAAAATGATTGTTGTCTCGGAACCGCCTGCCGCCAATGAGGTTTTTGCTGCATGTTGTGGAAACGAGGTCTCGTGCGTCGAGGCTGACCACATCCTGTGTAAGGGAAAACCAATCTGTGTATGCAATAAGTTTTTTGCCTATGCGATGCGTGTAAATACTGACCTTTCACAACATCCAAGCATGATTGTGCAGTCATTTTCAGTCCGGGTGTAGCAAGAAGTTTGCCGACAAACAATTGCAGATTATACATGGTGCCCGTCCACTTGCTGCGCTTGAGAGTAGGTGACAGTCTATGAGAGCATGCACATATTCGACCAGATCTTTCTTCATCTTAGTGTCGGGCAAGGGGGGGACTGTCTTGAAGATAACCTCATGGTCGACAACAACGTTTTTTCGCTTTTCCTCCTTTGTATTTTCTTCCTTTGCTAGTGCCTTGCCATAAAGGACTTGGAACAATGGTTTATCTTCTTCGTTGGCTGCATCCGGTTGGGCCTTTAAGGCTATAAAAGCCTTTACTGCTGTCATTTCAACCAATCCCTCAAGACGGGTGTTCTCTCTCTCTCTCTGTTATCTCACTCTTTTCCTTTTGTTTACGAGTTTCTGCGGGCATTGAAATATGAACTCAGGGAAAGAAATAAACTGAAAAGCTCAAAGAAGAGATGGTAGAACTCCTAGCCGCAGCGGTATTACATTTGGACTAGAGAGCAGTGAAATAAAAAAAATGAAATTAAATTCACATGAGAGATCGGATCCAGCGATTGAGCCTGAACAAACTAAATATGATATCCCCTCGAGTCCAGTGAGACCAGTTTTGTGACCGTACAACAAATTAGACAATGAGTGACGATATGCAACAATGGAGAATTAAGTATACAAGGTGCGAGTCAAGCCACAGACGGTGCAATCAAAGCATGTGAAACGTCTCAGCCGAGATCCCCTCGACAACGCGTGTCCTAACCAAAATAATAAAACTTTGGATCCCAATCAGAAAGAGAATGAACCAATGCCTAACAGATTTGGGTCCAAGGGACCCTTCTTGCTTGGGCCCAATCCCATTGGGTCCCTAAAGGTCACACATAGGTCGTGATCGAGTCCCAACTAAGAGGAGTCCCGCATGGACTCAATTTCTGTCTCTACCGTATTGAAAAACGACTTTCAACTTCCAGCAGAACCTACAGACTACAACCATTCAGAGATGAAAAGATAAAGCACTATAGAAGGACTCAACATCCACATTAAGATATTTCGTTTCTCCATCTATCAGGTGAGTAAGTAGTTCACACATTCAAAACACACAATCTATACCATATAGGAGTAGGAAAGAAACCCAGAATAACCCGAACAAGACACTCAATATCATGCACACACATACATGGGCATCTCATAGGTGCACGATACTTACCTGAGTGGCCTGAGCTTGAAGATGAATAACACTACTCCCCTCTCATATGATCCTCCTGACCCCCGCTACCCCTACACTAGTGTCCTATCTCTTAGGAGGGTCTGACTCCAACACCCAAGTGCAATGTTGGGTTCCCCGCCAATGCTGAAGAACGAAGTAACAACTTGCAGTCCGTAGATGTTGAATGACTGTTGTCCCTCAAGTTCGCCTACTTGAGGGAAACCTTAAAGTCGCCAAGTGTCTCCCCTGTATCAGATTTCAGGTAGGAGTGCTTCTTACTGTCGCCTTTCTCAAATTATTGCATAAAGTCTCCACGAAATGTCACGCCGCCCCAATCTTACTCTCAAGCAACGTGGTTAGGCATAGCGTCGACCCCACACAACCTAACTAGGTGGGGTCAACTTCCCTTAGCCAAGTTGCCCCATGTACAACAACTGTATTCATTCTTCCAACGGCATGACGCCGAACAAGCTGCATTACGGTTGACGGATTCGTAATCCCCTCTTCTACTTATTCCTTGAACAACCAACTGGTTTAACACTCGGCAGGCTTGGCTTCAGCGGCAAGTACGATCGCTTGCTCAAAGTTGTTATTGTAGCAATGACCAAGCGACAACACACAATGATCCATTATGCAAACAAGAAATGTCAACCTTCAGACATTAAAGTGGGAAGTTATTTATGGGTCAAGATGTCTGAATTTTCAAAAGGAGAAGGAGTGTCACGCAAACGTCTCCCGCTCTATTATAGTCTGTGAAAAGTTATAGACGTGATTAACAAAGATGCGCTCGGTCCATCATAAGTAGTTGTCGTGCCTCCTCATTTGCGCACATACCCAGTCTTTCATGCATCAAAATTGTATATACATTGTGATGCAGTGTCCTTCGACTATCGTGAAGAGATGATTCCTCGTGCAATCAAGGGCGGTCATGAGATCGAGAAATCAAACAGCATGTACGTAAGGGACGTAATAGACAGTACCAGATTCATTTTATGTATCACCCGTTGGATAATCTCTATTGGATCTCCAAAAAGGAACTGTTGCGCAACGCACCACGCATTGTTAAAGCCTACGAGCGACAAATAGTCTCTAATGTTATACCTAAAATCTATGCAAAACTCAACTGTTACTGAGTACTCTCAAAATTTATTTGCTTTATTTGCTTAGGAGACGTTTGTCGGGGACTCAGAATGAGTTACTCGCTCGAAGGGACAACTCTTAAGAGGGGGACAATATAATGACCTGACCAAATACGGACCGAGACATAGCTGATTTTTTTGTTTTGCTCATGGATTGAATGCCTTGCTGAGTTTTCTGCTTGTTTCTGAGTACTTTAAGTCTATGTATGCGCACGCTTGTTGGTCTGCATATCTGCCTGAGTGCTTGTCGGCTTGAGTGTGTGTGACCTGCAAAGACATTGCCCCTTCAGTGGATCTAAAGAACCGATACTTACCTGTGGTCGTGACATTGAGGATTGCAGCGGGGAAAATACTCAAGTGGCGGCGAAAGAGGCCCGCGACACTTGAAGCAGCGAAAAACACCCAAGTAGCGGGTAGACCGGTGTCGAGCGCAACGGCCCTCGCGCGAATGAGGGCCCTCCCGGCCATGTCACGCAGGAGGGCCCTCGTTTGCGCGAGGGCCGTTGCGCTCGACAGGTGGCATCGTTGCCGGGGATAACGACAAACTACCGTTATCCCTGGTGGAACGACACTCGGTTATGTTAATGATTTATTTTGAATTTTATCTTTCAAAAATAGGCATGATTGATATTCGATAAACCTTATGAGTTATTATGGCTTCTTACCTTTATGCCCTATCGCTTGCAGATTAATCTTCTCATAGCGAGATGGCGGAAGGTAGCAGGCTAAATAACGATTGTTGGGACAATATGAAGAAGTTGATTGAAACGCTCTGAGAGAAAATCGAAAGATCAATGTTCCGATTTTTGATGGAGGTAATATCCTGAAGTTCCTTTCAACTTTCAAACAATTGGCTGCTACTCATGAGTGGAGTGACCAGATGATGTTGAAGAAAGTGATGTCATGGGTGCATATAGACATGCGTAATGATATAGCAAAGTTAGTCTCTGAAGTCAAAAGTTGGGACAATTTCGAGAGACTAATGATTGCTAAGTTTTCTGAATCACTTGAAGGCGGAGATAGAAAAGGGAAGAAAAAGCAAAAAGATTTCAGTAATGATGAAGGTCGTGAGGGCGAACAGTTCAAACATTATCACAAACTCAGTAAATTGAAGGAGTTGCACGTAACTTGGTTCAAGGGGGTGAAGGAACCAGTCATCGGGACAGGGGAGTTGAAAGTGTCAGACCGTGTGAATCTCAGGGAGGTATTCCAACCACTTCGGATGTCAAGTCGCCAACTCATATGCATGGTGAACGACTAAGTAAGAAGGAAAGGAGAAGGCGAACTTTAGCCTACTATAAGTCTTTGAAATGTATCTATTGTGCTCTAAGTGGTCATAGTATAAAATTTTGCATACGTTTCAAAATTGGATGTGGAAAAATGTATTGTTAATAGAAATGAGGAAGGGATATGGCTTGACTGGACGAATTCTCCGATCATCCTGGTTGAAGCGGATAAGAGAAGTATTAGAGATGTAATAGTTGAACGAATGTGGAGTAGGATTAAGGAATCAAATTAGATAGTATAGAATTAGACTGACGTTCAATTTGGTTTTCTGTTATGGCCAGGAAAAATGGACGCAATGAGTGGAAGTGAAGGTGGTCATCAAGATAAAGATATATTGAATCTTCAAAGGATAGTTCATCTCCTAGAACGGAGGGATGTAGAGAAGGAAAGTGTACCAAAAGTAGAAGTTCCTCTTTTCGATGGCAACTTTGTTTTCACTTTTCTGGATAAATTTGAGCAACTTGCATCAATAACTGGGATGATCATAACATGTTGCGATTAGTTCTGAGATATATCAAAAAAAATCTTGTGGATGTAGTCCCGAAAATAGCCGAAGCATCAACATGGCTGGGAGGGCCCTCTTTCGCACGAGGGCCATTGCGCTCGACAGGTGGCGCCGCTGCCGGGGAGTACTTGCCGATTCGGTGGAGACGGCCCGACTTCTGAGATTTGAGTATGGTGCTCGGACGAGGAGGAGGAGTACCCCAGACCACTTCTTGGAGGAAGAGGCATGCTTCACGACAAACAATGCCCCTGATCAAGAATCATGCGCAAGCGGTTTGTCATCCAAAAAGATTGGAAACGAACGAAGACAGGTATGCGCGTCGAATCTTAGATCGACGATAGGATAGAATGAATGACTTTGGTAACTCATCTCATCAAGTAGTAAAAAAAGGTTGTCCAAGTACCATGTTGGCAACACCAATGCTATTTTCGATTAGCCAACTTTTTTGTTGGCAGTTGTTTTGATTGTTTTGTGGTATTCGACCTGAGGCGGCCGGATAATTTTTGATCTTGTGTTATTGGATGTATGAGATGATGATTTGTATTTTTTCTTCAGTTATCTTTTCATACTGGGAATATTTATTCGTGTCGGCTACGATCGATTCCTTTTGATATAATTATATGTATGGTTGTCGTAACTTTCGTTTGACTTTATGTTTAAGGAACTAGGAATAATGAAGGGTTTCACGCTTGGTTGAGACAGTTCTAGTCGACCGACGTCCGCTTCGTACGTAGGAGATCAGCGCCCTAGGGGACGGACGACGTTGAGTCCACGTGGCATTAACCAAGCGACTCCTACACTGCAGCGAGACGAGCAAACGCCCTCAGCTGACCTACCTCTGCAATTGCGTCTAAAAGCTTTCGCAAGTTGTCGGTGCGCATACCCTTACGAGGGCATCCGCCCTGGTTTTTGAAGACGACAGGAATAGTTTGGTTTGAAGTTCTAAGTATACCACGAGAGGCGCGACAGTGTCTGTGGTTTACGTTAGGCTGAATGGTTGACGAGAGTAGGGAGTGTGTGGGCGCGTAGGCTTAAGGCGCTCGTGATCTTTTTACTTTTTGATTGATGATTGTGAAAACCGACGTTTGTTGCCGGTCAGATTTTTAATTCTCTTATTAAACTAAGATTAGAAAGGTTTTGTCCCTTGATTGGTGCGCTTACTTGTGACTTACGCATGCGTACGGAGGACGACATCGACGACAACATGGTTCGGTATACAATAGGTGCGGAGTTTGGTGGTCGAGGGTTCTGTCGATAGGCCGATGTGCGAGGTTTGAAACATTCCAATAGAACTACGCGCCGTACAATATCCTTTTATTTAGGTCTGTTAAAGACTAGACCTAGCCGTGGGCCTAGCATGAGCGATATGGCACAAAGGAATCGCGGGGTTGAGGATCGGACAGGGCTATCCCCCACAATTTTGCTGCCCGCAGGTAGCTCGGCGAGGCCAGTGATGGTAAGTGCCCGTTGAGCCTGTTGGTAGCGAGCAATGCCTGAATAAGGCATGGCTAGAGGAAATTCGGATGGAGGCCCGCAACTATATTGACGAGCTAATCGTTCGTCTGATAGGGTATACGGGCTAAAGACCAGCCAAGCGGACTAGGGTTGGCTCCACCTGAAAGTTCCCTCAAGGTGGCCGGGTCTGAAAAGGAACAGCCGCATGCCGAAAACTTACCGGCTAGGCATAGAAGTGGCCGAAGTCGGGTACTTACCTGCGGGCCATGCGCTGCCGAAGGGAGTGGTCGTGGCGTATCTCCCTGTGATTAGAGGAAGGAGGGCCAGTGGTATAGCTCAGAGTAGCGGGCGGTGAGTCTGGCCGGCAGTAGCAAACGGAGCAACAACGTAGCGAGGCGACGGGCAGCAGGAAGGAGAGCGCAGAGCTATAGGGGAGGCGCAGGGCAACCGATCGGTGTGCTACAGAGCCTCCCACCACCGAGCGCTTTCAGGAACCAGTGTTGGTCGGGAAGCAGCGGGCTCGGAAAGCAGCGGGTGTAAAAAAAGGGGAAAAGTGAGTTTGGACAGGGGGTGCACTGGGTACATTCGGTGTAGGGAGAGTTGGAGATGGCGGAGGGAGAAGCCGGGCGCAGTCGGGGAGGAGCACGACCCCGAGGGTTTTATATTGGGCGAGCACGAATCCGGGGTCAGTACTAACAGAAGGTTAGTAGGATGGGAGTTAGAAAGGAAAGGGGCTACGTGAAAGTAGGGGAGAACTTACCTCGAGGTGGGGCTGAATGTATTGGATCGTACTCCAGCGATAGATGCATTTGATTTTGCTCGTTATATCGGTGGAAGTAGCGGGAGGCTGGCGTGTGTCGAAGACTCACCTGTGTGCCAAGGCGCCGCCTAACCTAACGATGGAAGAAACTCCTCTCTAACTCCCAGCGCGTATGGCTGGACAACGGTATATATGTCCACGCTCTAGCGGAAGGTTCATTCGATTTGCTCATTCTAGTGACGGGAGCAGTGTGAGAGCGATCCTGGGGTTTGGGATGCTCACCTGTTGATTGGCGCGTTGCTCTGAAAGTAGCCTTGTGCTATCTTTCTGCGCGCGTGAGGGTGAACTGACGGTGTACCTTGTGATGTTCTAGGGAACTGGTCAGGAAAATGGTTAGGTATGGCCATGCGAATAAAGATTACGCACTACAAACGGATGGCAGTGGTGGAGGTAGAGGGCGCCTACCTACCGGCGGTTGGATAAAGTCGTGGGGACATCGAGGATCGAACATGCAGAAGTAGATGGAGTAACCAGGAAGAGAAAGGGATAGGGGCTTGCTCCTATCAGAAAAGAGGGTTGCAGTTGCACGTTGCTCGACCCACTTAGGGAGCAACGACGAAGGTAGAAAATGACGAGGAATAGAACCGGGCGAGGGAGTACATACCTGAGAGGCCGAGCACAACGATGCAAAAGTGGGATCTGACTGTTGGTTGGGGAAGTTGAACGTAAAGGCAGAGCTGAAAGGTAGGCTACGGGAGTAGGGAAACTTACCTGTGGATCGGTGGGTCGCCTGTTCCCGACTATTGGAATAGCGAACTAATGAAGAGATAGCCATAGGGCTTTGGAGGCTTACCTATCGGCCAGTGCACAGTCCACCCTGCTAGATGAGGTAACCAAAGAAGGATTGGCATCTGCATGCACGACTGTTGCTGTTGATCGGAGTAACTTCTGGAAGGGGAGCAGCTAGTGCTGATTGCCGTTGCTGCTGCTGCTGAGGTTGACTTTTCTGGAGGGCGGTGTTGTGGCTGTTGCAGGGCTTGTTGAGGACAAAAGAGTGATATGCAGAGAGGTGGTGCTGGAGATTGAGAGTTCGTCGAACACGCTGGCTCTGCAGTTGGCTGAAGGTGGTCCAAGCGGGTTTACTTGACCATCATTGCGGGGCCCTCATACGAGTGAAGGTATCAAGGCCCTCTTCTGAGAGTTGATTTTGTCCCTCTCTTGTATCTCGAGCGTCTGAAACCCCTTATCTTCTGCCCTTCTTACTCTAAGTCTAGTCTCGATCTGAGAGGAAGGCGGCAGGCGGGATTGCAACTCGTAGGACCGCAATAAGACTCTGTGGGGAGTCAGCCCACCGATTGTGGGAGCTCTGCCGGAACTCAGGAGGAGTTCTGGAGGCAGGGAACCAAGAGGTAACTGTTGCTTCCCATCTATAGACCCAGTTATAGCCCATACCTGTATTCCTTTTTATACTTTGACTCAATATACTGCATGCCTCCCTACTTTGACTTTCAGTTTGACTTTCATGACAACCAGACTAAATAAAATAATGTATGCGTAATGACAGTCTCAGTCTTGTTGTTTGACTGAAAGCAGATTGTGGGGTTGCATCTGGGGGAAGGAGGAGAGAAATGCAGTATTGCATGATTGACTGGGTCAACCAAATTCTGGGTCAGTTCCGTAAGTTTGGGAAGACCCCGTGCTATGTTTATTTTGAAATTGCCTGGAGAACCAGACATGTTGCATAAGTTTGGGTGTTCTGGTTGCTCTGATTTGTGAGGGTTGAATGCGGTTGACTTTTCAAGTGCCAGTCAAATCCATAAGATTGGGTAGTCTGGCGGCCTTGTTTATTTTGGGTTTCTGTCAGTTTCTTTTTGCTTTGACTTTAATAGAAATGAACCAGGCTGAGGGTCAAGACATGTTCGCACATGCTGAAATCAGAAGGTTATAACTTGGCTATACTTTATTATTATTCTATCTATGAAGAGGCTAGTCAGACAGGGTTCCATAAGTTTGGGTGGTCTGACTGTAGCCTATCACCAACTGAAGAGAGTACTAATTAAGAATAAACTTGTGGTACGAAGGGGCAGACTGAATCTTGAGTTGAAGGTGACCGGTTCGGTTATATGCTACCTCAAAAGACTAAGTGCAGACAATTATATAAAGTTGGGATACTTAAACAGTTCAGAGCGACTAGGGTGGCCTAGTCATATGCTCAAAGAAGAGAAAAGTTGTTGTGCCACGTGTTTGTGTATACACCATGGCTGAGTTAGACATGTTCCATAAGTTTGGGTGGTCTAACTTTATGCCTTATGTAAGCTGGGTATAAAGAGATAAATCATTGAGAGATTACGAACTATTGTTTGTCCAGATTGACGTGGGGATGGTGAGAGTGCTTACCTTTGTGCTTGACCTGCATGTGACTGAGTGAGGCCACTGCTTAGTTTGAGTTTCGATTTGATAGGTAATTGCTTTAGTTGCTCGCCACGTGCTAGAGCCATATGAGGTAGTTTCAATTCCTGCATTTTCTGAGTTAGCTTTATTTTACTTAGGTCAATTTCTGCATTTGCTGGGATCTTTTGTTATACTTGGCCTTGTATAAATCTTGGTAAGTCACTTTCTCTACGGGAAGCGCTGCCGAAATTTCTACAGAACCAAGGAGTTCGTCCGAGTTTGTCTTTTTCAGGGTCTAGTTTTTTTGAACTTTTGACTTAGTAAAAATTTGGAACACCTCCTTTTCTAAAGGGAGTGTTGCCTCAAATTTTTACTAATTCAGGGAGTTAGACAAAATTGGACTTTGGAAAGTTAAAGGCTATTTGTGTTTTCATATTTAGACTGATATAAATTCTGAAAAAAACATTTTTCTTACGGGAAGCGTTGCCGAATTTTTCTTAGTTTAAAGGAGTTATATTATATTTTGACAGGTGACAATTATGGGAAATCCACTCTGTACAGAGGAGATTCTGCCAGGGTCTACCTTTCTTTTGACACTTGGAGGTAGACTTAGGCTTAGGTAATTAGGAGGATTTGAGTGAGATCGTGATATGAGGACTATTCTCCATGGACTTATAAATTTAGCTTGGGGATTGACATGTCTTGTGTTACAGGTCTTCTTGATCGATTGATTCAGGATTTGGGCTAGATTCAGTTTGATCATACAAGGATCTTCTTCTGTTATCACTGATAACAGGTCGGTGACCGATTCGTCGATTTACGACTCAACTCCAATCCACTCTTGCCACTCAACCTAAAGGCTTTAGCCTTGTGATTTGAATTGTTTTGTTGTGTTTTCACCCGGACTTTTTTTGAATGGCCATTTAAAGAAAAGTACTGAGCATTTTATTTTGAAGAGTTGCACAAGAGTGAGGCTTGTATGACTAAAAGCAAGGGGTGTGAGTGCAGAGAATGGTTGAAGTTGACCCCGTGTAGTGCATGAACTTTTTTGTTGGATTTTTGATGTGATTGTAGGTATGTTTGGTGATTCGGACTTTTAATTTGACTGTTGCATTCACATGCATATGTATATGGCTGAGAGGAGGCTCATTGTGACCGTGAGAAGTGATCGTCCTATATTAATAACCTTATTTACATATGTATATACTTATGATTTGAGTGTTTCGCGCGACCTACTGAGACCACGCGTAAGGGTTAAACAGATCGTGTGTTTGAGAGAAGAGGGAGATCCCCTGTTATCATTTGCTTTTTAGATTTCTATGGTTGGACGTCGTAGTCCGTGGCAGTCGTCAAAGTCAAACCCCTTGACTTTTCCCCAGACCCTAGATGATGGAGTTGGTCTCCAGGGCAATAAGAGACGATTGCCACCACAGGTATGAACCTGTGTACCACCCACTCTCCGCAAAGTGCAGAAGAGGGTGTGGTTCTCAACCGCACTTGACGGTTGTCTAGCGTCGAGAGATTAACCCTCAAGGCGCATGTCAGCCTACACTTGAGTGTCGAATGCGACCCTCGAGATTAACGAGGACCGCATGAGTATGGGTACTACATAGTACGCCATCATTGCGATCGCTTGCGTATGCTTGCATTGCCAATCGATATGAGTTAGCTCTGCGTCCGCGCGGTTTTATACTAAGTCTCGCGCGCGACGCTTATTCGATTTTCGCATCGGAGAGTTATGGGATGGCTACTAAGGGACTAGGAGTGTTGTCGCGTTGTTTGTTCAGTATCGTTTTGTGTATGTATACGTATGCGTGTGTATTTTTATTGTAGTGTGCGCGTGGTGTGTGGGATGCGTCCTAGTCGACCGACGACGGGTCGCGCTTGGGACTTCAGCCCCCCAAGATGTCGATTCGCGTGCGGGTCCGATAGAGGCGTACTACCGCGCGTAACCCCTATGCTACATCGAACGAGAAACGCCCTCGGCTGGTCCACCTCTGCGATTGCAGCTGATCAACTTTCGTACTGTGGACTGGTAGCTTGGCGGGGATACGCCCACCGAAGGGAGGTGACAGCTCCCGTAAGGTGGAGGTAAGTCGTGCCTCGCGTAGGCCCTGTCCTTTCGTAGGGGCTCGCGAGAGGTATGGCTGGCGCACTCGGCTGGAGCGGCTTGCGGAAGCTCCATGTATATTCGCGACGAGGATTTAGACCAACTCCTGCGTGACGCGGCCGAGAGGGTCCCGCGCTGCCCTGTGTGGTGCCGGACTGATGCGCTCGACAACGTGGGTCAGTAGCTCGGTAGGGATACGCCCCTAAGAGTGGTGACAGCCCCTTAGGGAAGCAAGCTTATGCCCCGCGGGAACCTGTCCTGTCGTAGGGGACCGCGGGATGTATAGCTGGCGCACCCGACTAGAGCGGCGAAGGAGCGATGCAACCGCATCCGTCTCAGCGGTTCGCGGAATGTTATGCGTCGTTCTCGAGTTGTCTCTTGAAGTTATGGATTTGTTTAACTCCTGCGTGACATGGCCGGGAGGGCCCTCGTTCTGGTGAGGGCCGTTGCGCTCGACACCGGTACCACACCAGGTGGAGGTAGATGTGTCGGGTACTCGAGGCCGAGCAGAAGAAGACAAAAGTTGACATTTTTAAAGCCCCAGTAGTTGCATGTTAGGTCTAGGCGGATATAAGTCCAACCAGTCTAAGTCTAGGGCCTGTACAGCCAATATCAGAGTCTGCAATGATGTTTCCTTACGAATTGGAGAATGTATCGGTTGCTTGGAGGTCGCGCGGCCTGGGAAGTCACTCGCCAAGAGGCAAGAATGTCGCTTTATCTCAAGGAGGAGCCGGTTGCTCGTCCTCATTGTCGGTGTGCAAGTTTGGCGACACACTGGGTGGAGCGCTGGCTGGAGTAGCGCTAGCACTCAGTTGCTCTGCTGAGGAAGGAGGAAGGACACGAAGGACGAAGAAGACCTGGACTAGGAGGAGGAGCGCCAAGGGTACTTACCTGGCTATGGTGGATGCCATCTACATCTCCTTGGTGGGCGCTGCAACAAGAAGACCCTGTTGGGGCAGAGCTACACCAAGAAGCTTTGAGGCACAGTCAGGCATGACGGCCTGAGCTAGAACAGTCATAGCTACTTTGTGTTGTCTTTTGGACAGGAGGATAATGTCGTGGTAGTTCGCCATAGCCTCGACCTATAAGGAAGAGAGAAAGAAGGGCGATCATGACTATGGTGATACCTGCAGTAGAAGAGGGACTCAAATATTTATTATGGATCAACCATTCAACATAACAATTATTATTCTTGTTTGGATTAAGAGGGAACGAGATAAGGAGGAGGAGACTGGTTGATGAAGAAGAAGAGCATTATCATTGGTCTATGTTCGGTGTACATTATCTTCTTTTTTTTTCTTTCTTCTTCTTCTTCTTTTTTTTTTTTTTCTTCTTCTTACCCTCTCCTTCCTCTCAAGTTCATTCATTTTTTTTTGCAATTGGATGACATTGTACTTTCTGATGAATATGTACTTCAAACACAGGGTATCATTATTTTTCTCTTCTTTGGGCATGTCTAGCTCAAACATTGAATATACACAAACACAGGGCACCATTACTTTTCTCTTCTTTGGGCATGTGACTAGGCCATTCAACTTAGAAACAATGCCTAGTCGCCCTGAACTGTTTAAAATAGCCAAGTTGTATATATTTTTATGCACTTAGTCTTTTAAGGTAGCATAAGACTGAACCATTTAACTTAGAAATAAATTTCAACCTGCTTCATCTTACCATTAATTTATATTCTTAATTGATACTCTTTTCAATTGTGATAAGCTATAGTCAGACCATTCAACTTAGAAACAAAGACCGACTAACTTGTTTGTAAATAAAATAGTAATAAAGTATAGGCAAAATTTATCCTTTAGTTCCAGCGTATGCGTGGCTCCAGACCAAACCATTCAACTTAGTAACAATGTTCGGTCCTTCAACTGATTCCCTCATAATAAATAAGGAGGTTCAGGTCATTCAATCTTAGGAACATTGCTCAAACTCCGCCTTTCATAAACAATAAATAAACATAAGGAGACTGGACCGTTCACTTAGAAAAACAATGTGCAGTCCCACTCAGAAAATCTCAAAATAAATCAAGGCGACGAAACCATTCAACTTAGAAACAATACTTGGTTCCTAAAAAAACAAGCACAGGCAGCACTCGCAAGTCAGAACAAGCAGACTACCCAACTTAGGAACAATTGTTTGGTCCTCCAGACATTGAAAAATAAATATAGCACCAGGTCATTGAACTTAGAAACTATGTTCAACCTTTGGTTAACCCGGTCAACTGCAAGCAAAACCATGTTTCACCCACCTTCCACCAATCTACAACCTCATTCATGGAATATAATAGAGCAAATAATGGTATTGCAATGAACATTAGTATAATACTAAGAAAAATAGTCCAAATAATTTCTATAGTGGTTCCATGAACAGTTCTCTCTGGATTTGTTTTTTTTTTTTTGTCTTTTGTTTTCGAACTCGCAACGAAGTTGCCTTGACTGGTTCCCCTCTTATGATTCACAAATGGATTGCTTTATTTTTCTCTGTTTTTTTTTTTATGTTTAACCTCCAATCCTTTTCTTCGAGTTTTTTTTTTAAGCACTGATTCGGGAAAAAAATTCAACCCTGTACTACAAGACTCCGTATTGGCTATACATCCTCCTTGTATTTATGCAGGATACATTGTCAGTACTATTGGTTTTTGTTTATGTGTATCCGAAACTAAACAAAAAAACACTCTGCGCGTGAAATCAATGAAAGTGGGAAGTTGAAAGATCACTGTGGAAAAAGAAAGACAATGATCTTATTTTCTGTGCTTCGCACCATAATGCGATCTCTTGGAAGTGCCTATTGGAAACTGATACGAATTACGCGCATTTTATTTATCTCAGTTTATTTTTTCATCAAATCGCAATTGCGGATAACGGGGATCGAACCCATATCCCGGCTTGGAAGGCAGACAATTTACCTTTAATGTATATCCGCTATTTGCATATTGAATTGATTGACTCAGACTCTTCTGGCTGAACGTAAAATCTCCCTATCTTCACTCAAAGACTTCACAACTCTTTTACAATTTGAATTTAGACAATCAACAAAAATGAAACTGAGTTTGCGCATGCATTCCTTTACTTAGCTCGGAATTAAGTCTAGGAAGTAAAACATAAAATCAAATAGGGAGGCATGCAGTATACTCAGTCAAACTATAGCAGGATGTACATGTAAGGATTTTAACTGGTTTATAGAAGGGAATGAAGGTTACTACTCAGTTCCCTACCTCGAGAACCTCGCCCAGGTTCCAGCAGAGCTCCCACAATCGGTGGGGCAACCTCCCACAGAGGCCTTGGCACAGATTATTGGTTTCAATCCCTCCTGCCGCCTTCCTCTCCAAACCAACAGACTATATTTAGAGTTAAAAGGGCAAAAGGAGAAAGGTTTGAGTCTCTCAGATCGAAGGGTGGTACACTCAGACTCGCGTGAGAGGGCCTTGATTCCTTGATGCGCCTGAGGGCCCCGCAATGGTGACTAGAGTCCAAAACAACTTGGTCAACCGAAGTTCAACCGTGAACTGTTGACTTCCTGATAACTTTCTCACTCACAGCGAAGACCCCCCCCCCTTTTTTGCAGCCTGATCACTCCAATTAATCAAATCGCCACCCCTTCCAGTCAGAATATTGGTACACAGTTAGAAAAAAATAGTGCCCTTATCAGTCGTGCGCAACAACCAACCTCCTTTCCGAGTTTGACCACTCCTTGAAGTCGCAGCGCCGCCAAATTGATGCTAAAGTTCAAAACGGCTCGTCCGAACAAAACACACTCCTTATGCTTTATATGAGTACAGGCTATAACGGCCCAACACGGGCCGGTGGTGACCTCAAAAGTACCTCGCCAACCCCAGTAGTCACATTCGTCCCGACTTGGCAGTCGTGGCTGCAACCCAGAAAAACCAGTCAATGGTAGGTTTACTTGAGAAAACTACAGTCCGCTACTGTTGGGAAAGAGCACAGTCCACTGTTGACTGTTCCAAAAACAATTGCAGTCATGTGGAAGATAACAACCCCTCCTGCCCGAGATCAACGACAATAACTTTAACCTGAAGGAAGTCGGCAACTCAAACTTGAGGCAATAGTAGCTCCACAAACTAAAAACGGTCAGGCACTGTCACCCAGAGAATCGAGGAAGATGTCAATCCTCTGCTATGTTTGGTCAGAGTGCACTCTGAGCAATAACTCAGGTGTTGGTTTATGCTCGTAGGCAAGTCACTTATCTTGTGCTCTTCGCTCATATCCCCTTTCCTCTGATGTATCTGGCCTCAGCCAGATTCACGTAGTGTAGCCAAACAATCCAGAGTAGTAATGGCCGCACCCGTTGCTGGAGTGAATCTTCCGCTAGAAGAAAAAAAACATCATATAGAGCCTGAATAAGTAAGCAAGTTTTTCCCACAGGATTCCGACCATACGTAGCGACCCTCCTAACACACCTACTATGAGGAGCACAACAAGAGTCAGAACGACACAGCAGAACGATAGTGATGACAAACTTTATGATGAAGGTAAATACAATCTCCGTCTTATTTATGACAGGGACCACAATGTCGATCATGATAGCGGGCAGGAAGATAACCAGCACCCGATAACAAATACCAGACCATGGAAAGATGCACATTGGTCGCAGCAATGCCCCCCGAGTGAGGCAATCAACACTCGAGAAGTGACGGCCACCATCTTTCGAGTTCAACGGGCAGTTCGACAATAATATTGAAAGGAGAAGAACCTAAGAGAACTGTGATAACAAAGAAGTTTTTCACATAAATAAGGATGATGACCCGGATGGTGAACACTTAACGCGACTAGGAATACAATCACTACCTCAAAGGTCACGGGGACGGGCAACCGAATGGTGACGGCCTATGCCGAGACTTCTATCAAAACACCACGAGCAGTAGTGGGATCGTGACGAGCACGATGAATGCTACGATGATGAGTATCCGGGTGACGTCAATGATGAAGAAAACTGTTAAAATGAGGACGACCACCTAAGATCATGACGACAACCACATCGACAGGCATAAGTGCGCGACCACGAGACTGCTTCTCTACTCTCCAAATGTGCAAAATGAGAAAGAATCTTATGTTGACATACGGGCAGATACATGCCCTGTGAAATGGCGTTGTAGCTCCAACGCTCGGTTCCGTTTGCATCGCCAGTTCCAGGTGATTACGCTTTCTCTGTGTGTGCGTGTGTGTGTGTGTGTGTAAATACGGGCAGATACATGCCCTGTGAAATGGCGTTGTAGCTCCAACGCTCGGTTCCTCTTCCATCGCCAGTTCCAGGTGAGTACTCTTTCTGTGTGTGTGTGTGTGTGTGTGTGTGTGTGTGTTACGATTGCTCCACAAACTATCTGCCACCGATCGCTCGTTGTTTCTCGCTTCTAATCCTCTCATCCGCGTGCAGCCCTTGCTGGTCGTACTGGTCAAACTGCTGCACTAATTCAAGATCTGTTGCGGCCAAGTGCTTCGCAATATTTCGAAACCCCCTCGTAGCCTCTTTCCCCGCTCAATTCTGTAAAAGAACGAGCGAGATACTTGTTTTAGACTTCTGCTCTCCCTTCTCTCTCAACTTCTCCGCACACCCTTGTTTTCGTTTACCACCTGTCCTACTATCAGATTTGACTTTGCCAACCCTTAAAACCCCTACCTATCACCTTTCCTCGTTCATTTTCATCAAGAAATTAGCGAGCTGTGCAATTTTGACTACAACCATAGCCGCCTCTCGACGCCTTCGCTCCATCTCCTCTTTCTTCGTATGCACCTTGCGCAGCTCGGTGTCCGAATTCATGCCATCCTCTCGCTGCCTCCGTACTCTTTCTCCTACCGCTTCGCCACCCTCACTGCCAATACCAACCTGTGCGCTAGCTTCAAACATTTTGAAAAGTGTTTGACCGATACAGACCGTCGGGCGATAGTCATGTAGGTTGAAATCCTCCAGATATTGTGCAACAACTTATCTGCCGAAATGATCCGCCCGGAAGCGGATGGTGCTGCAGCCTACGACCTGCGCCACCGTAGTAGGAGAGCAGGTTAACCGAGCACCCATTTTTCAGGCACATTTATAAGAAACGTAGTAGCGGCTCCGACGTGGTACCTAGTGGAGGGCGCAGGCCTAGTGTGTATGACCTCATGCGCAAGTTAGGTGAAGCAAGTTCCAGTGCAAATCTTGGTGGTAGTAGCAAATATTCAAATGAGAACTTTGAAGACTGAAGTAGGTCCTCAGGCTGTACCGCTGCGGGCCTTCGCCCGGTACCCCATGTGTGTCGGACCCCAACGGGCATGCTCACACTCAAACCTCTAACATTAGATCGTGAGTGGTGGTCGGTACACCCACAGTGAGCCCCGCTTAGAAAATAACAATAATAATAAGAATGAAAATATTAACCATAAAAATCAAAGGCTATACCGTACGGCGAAGGGAAGGAAAAATGAAATATTAATACTGCCTCGGTCCCGCCGAGCTTCCCTACGAACGGTAAAACCATGGGGGATAGCCTCTCTGGGCCCTCAACCCCTTGGTTCCCTTCGCGTTGCTCCGACACTCCTCAATCGTCGCTTGTCGGTCTTGATCTTTCAAGCTCCCGGTAGAAAGTGTGACACTGTAACCAATAGTGTTACGCCCAAGGCTGATTCTA
The DNA here is from genome assembly GCA_003427395.1 of Chara braunii. NCBI lineage: Eukaryota > Viridiplantae > Streptophyta > Charophyceae > Charales > Characeae > Chara > Chara braunii. Next base: position 392,030 of record BFEA01000596.1, on the reverse strand, counting down.
GCACTAGCGATAGCTTATATAAGCGGGTACCATGCAGCACGCCGGTCTACTGAAACGTCCCAAAGTCACGTCTTGACCTATCAATTAATCCCACGACCACTGAACTATTGATTTGCTTTCGTCGAAGCAGGAGGTGGTAATTTCTGTGTTGCTACTGTCGGACCTGCACACGGCCCATTGGTGTACCTCTAGCTGCAGTTGGCACAATCAGTAGTCTTCGAGCAGTTGCTGTAGGTAGATGTGCACTTCTATAATCAAAACAACCCTCACAATCAGAAGTGTATTTTTGCTTTTCCCCACACAATCAGCAGAAGCTGCCGTTCGCGTTGGGATGCATGTGCTGCAGCATTTGCGGTTACTGCTTCAGCCGAATGCCTCGATGTTACGACTGTTGCTACAACTTGTCAATAAATGTGTATGTGTGTCTGTGTGCTGCTGCAGCAGGTCACCATCACGACCCCTTTTTCACTGATACAGAGCCACACCCAATACAAAGTAATATTCTTTGCCCTGCAGTTGCCTACAAAATAAGATGTATTATAATGCACATGGAAACTTGTTCCCTTGTTAATTTTTGTGATTATTTTTGATATAGCGTTGTGGACGTTCAACATAATGTTAAATAACGCATCAATCTGATATTCGAAACCTCTATCTATTTTGACTTCATCTTCAACATAGCGTGGTGGTCCTCACAGGCGCGCCAATCCTCTCGCATACTCACCTAAGGTCACTTTGCCATCGGTGTTGACCTTCGTACGAGCGCACATGTCGTGGTCAGACGTACTAGCCAAAAGACGGGATTTTTTAGTCCCGTTTAAATTAAAAATAAAAATCTAGTTGGTAACCACGCCGACTCTGGAATCATCAACAAAGAAAGAGATTACGCATACCTCAAACCTGCGCGCCATAGACTCCTTACGTTAATCAACCATTCAATGGGTGTAAACAATATACACAACCACGACTCGCGTGGTATACTCATACTTTAAACCAAACTTATTTTTCTGTCACTTGCAAAAAACAGGGTGGATACCCTTATAAGGGTATTCACATCGACTTTGCCCAGATTTTGAATGTAGAACCCGGTCTAACTATGATTCGGCTTTGGTGAATCCACTGGATTGCAACCTCTGACTACAATAGGGTTCCAGCTGACCCCTTTTGACCTCATAGCCCAGACTCCCGGAGTCTTAGCCTCAACTGACTACGAAATTCAACACTCGAGTCGGGGATCTGCTGAACCCATCAGATTGCAAACTACTGCGGTAAGGTTTTGGCTAACCCCAACAATCAACGACATCTTAGGTAAGAGAAGAAAACCCCGGGTACAGAAAGTCAAATAAGCATGTCAAGACCTACAAGCAGACTGTTTATGCCCCTAGTAACATGATAAACATTTATCAAGAGACCTGCCTTCAATCTCAAGAGGTACTAAACAACAACAAAACAATAGTTAACAATGTACTATCAAGAGACCTTCCTTCAACCTAAAAAAAATACATTGCTGATCTCAAAGAGGTCCTTTCCCTCATCTGATAATTTTGCAGGAGACCTTCTGTTAGCCCCGAGGTAACACAATGATACTCGTTCAAGAGAGGTGCCCTTTCTCATCCGAGAATACCTTTTAGAAACCCCAGTTAGCCTCAAGGAAACATCGAAATAATAATCTTTATCCCTCATTTGAGACAAAAGGTAAGCAACTTATTAAAAAAAACGCGAAGTCTCATTACTTACAACTCTTTGGTAAATAAAAACTGAACTTCTTTATGTCTATCTTCCTAGGAACTCTTTTGGACAAACAACTTACTCAAAAGACGCGAAGTCCCTCTACTGACAACTCTTTGTTAAGTAAGGCTGAATTTTTTTATGCCCATTTAACTTTCTCTGATCACATTTTGATGTGCCACAACTATGAGTTTCCTTAACTTGATATTATATCAACACTTAGAAATGTGATATCTCATCATTCTCTCACTGCAACTGCATCTTACAGTTGTACCCTATCTTAAGGGTCTGATACTCGTGAATTAACTGTGACTCTGCATTAATGATACTTTAATCTCATTAGTTCATTCACTTGCAGAAATAAGAAATTCGTTTACATGCATAAATAAATATAAATTGTTTGATTTTTTTTGCTTAATATCTCGTGTTAAAAATTGACATGCTGAAAATTGGCATACTGAATTGGCAATGCAAGAATAATCAGAGTTTGCCGAAACTTCAGTTTTGAAGCGCCTTACTATCTCGCTGTACTTTTTCTCAGTTTTCTGCAGCTGCCCTCTTACTGGATGATTGATATTTCTTTCCTCTCTTAACAATTATCATGGGGATTAGATCAAAGTCTCTGAAGATGAACTTAAGAAGTTTCGACCTTGATATCATATTGTGAACTCTTGAACCATTCATCTCAGATATCTCATAGACCTTGCTCTCTGCTTCACCTGTGATTTTGTACAGAGCGATCCGTCAGGGCTTCAAACGTTTAGTCCACCGAATCTCAAGAGGATTGTCAAACTGAAAGACAATGTCATCGAATTTTAATTTCTCCTTTCTTATAAACCTCTTCTTGTTTCACCTCTCTTCATCATATAATTTGTTGGTTATCATTCTTTTTGCAACATCTATCACTGCCTGATTAACTCTTGATATCTGCCTCATTCTGATCTGAAGAAGTTTTGAGAAATATTTTTTGTCACTCTCTTGACTTGACCCCGTCATTACTATGATCTCAATATGTAAAATAGCATACCGACCGTACCACAAAGTGAATAGAGCATAACCAGTGATTCTCTTAACAGTGATGTTATCGACACAGACTACAAATTTTTGTATCTTTGATTAATTTTCAAGATTCCCTTCACACCATTTAGCTAATGAATCTTTTAAAGTTTTGTGACCGTTCTCGATTTGTGCATGTGTTTGAGGATGATACGTAGTTACGTATCGAATTCTGATACCAAATCTGAGAGTGGTTTTTCTTACAATTTATGAAACCATTCCCTTTATTTGAAACAAACTCTTTGATGAAGGGGTATCTGAGATAAATTTTCTCTATCCACTTAGCCTCTTGTTTGACTGTCTCTCTCTTCAAACTTTTTACTTCAACAAAACCAGATAAATTATCTTTCATGTTCAATCATTATTCCATTGCCTAAAAGCATGATGAAGAGATCCAGATGAACTCGACTGTATGACTTTACTAGGATAGTGAGAAATAAGGGTTCAACCATTCTTGTTGTAGATCTCTTATGACATAATATCTCTCATGTCAGACCAAAAGTGAAACTTAGTTATCTTAAAATAAGTGACTTCAACGACTTTGTGACCGCTATAACCCCTTTGTGTAGAACAACAATTATTTTTAACATCCTCTTTTTCTTACACATAACTTTCAGTGGAGACAATCTTCCATTGTCATCCACAAAGGGTGAACTCTTTTTAGTTTGATTTTTTTTTTTTTTTTCAATATTTTTTTTTATCTATTTTTTTTCATCATCTTCCCAATTTTTTGATAACTTCCTTCATACTTTTCAAAGATGAAATTTTTTTTGTCTTCTTTCTTTTTTAACGTCTTCTTCATACTTTCAACTTAAGCTCTCTCCCAGTTCATGGACAATCACGACTGCTGCGTTGACTTTCGCATACCAATAGTTATGTCATATTCTTTATCTTTCTCAAGAACCAATTCACACCAATAAGCATCAGGGATTTTTCCCCATCGGTTTCTCTATTATGGTCATAAACTCCATTTATAGGCACTTGGTGCTTTGTAATCTTCATCATCTTTTTTATTCGGAAAATTATCAACATAGGCAGACTCTTCAGTAGTTTAATCAATGTTTTTGTCTTCATTTGTTCTCCACTCAATCCGGCTTAAGCAATCTGCTCGATTTTTCTCAGTTGAAAATTTTTCCAACTTAAAATCAAAGGTCCAGATAAATGCAATCCATCTACTAATTGTTGAATCTACTTGTTGATGCTTGTTGATAACACCAATTACTACATACGCACCATTCCTCATGATGAATCTTCTTACACGTACATAATGCCTAAAACACCCGAGGCAGTGTACGATTGTCAGCAACTCTTTCCTAAATTGCATGTAGTCTCTTTCTGTAGAATTGAGAATTGTGCTCTCAAACCTTAGAGGTCTTTCTCAGTCAGTCTCATCTCTTTGTATGAGTACACCGCTGAGAGAAACTGGTCCTCCATCAACCTCGATAATGAAGGGTCTTCACCCTTTATCATCATAATAAGGTTCTCCCAACACTACACCTCCATCATTTAATTTTTTATGTAAGGTTTCCGCAACAATTTGTTTTTTCTCTGTCCATGATAGGTCGACCCCTTGTCTTACCATCTCTCTTAGAGGTTGTGCAAGGTAACAAAATGAAGAATAAAAATCCTTCAGAATCTACAGACACTAAAAAAGCTTCTGACATTTGTCACTCGCTTTAAATGTAAGGGTCAGTTCAGGATCCTATTTACCCTTAGAGAAATATCTAAAACCCAATATGGTCACTTCTGCTTGAAAGAGAATAAACTTTAGTCCACTCACACTCTGATTATAGTTTTGAAGTCTTTCTAGGACCAACTTTACACCCTCAAATATGTTCCTGGATAAATTTTCTGACATCATCAGAAACCAAAGTCTCCTTTCTTATTACAGTTTTTTTTTCACTGGGTTATCATCAATATAGGGGTTGGTTATCTTAGGAGAGAAATTCTGCATGACTTGGATCATATCCCTTTGAGCCACTGCCACACCATTAACCCACCCTTGTGGTACTACATACATTTGAATAAACCCTCTCGGCGTGTTCATGACAGTTATTGATTGGCTAGTGAGATCAATGAGAAACTTATCGTAGCTAGAATATAAATCAATTAACGAATAAATGTATTGACCAACAAAGAATTAAGAAAGGAGGTAACCATTAGGGAGACTATCTGCATCACATACCGTCAGTGAGTTGAACTTTTCAAGGTTATGTATCTATTGGAAACCACTTACTGGTTTTCAAAAGCAAAACCAGTTATTAGTATACGGTCCATCAACAGATTAAACAACCTTAGAAACATTATTCTTATCAATAAATTTAACTACCTCTGCTTCTTCTTTTTGGACAAACTTAGTTGGTCTGTTATTCCATGAGATATAATCTACTATTCAGATATTAACCATCTTGATCAAATCTACATCTAGTCGCTTTCTGTCTTCATCATTAAAACAAAATGCACAAGAGAATTTTGGACACACCTTTAAGATATTGGGTTCTTAAAGGCTTCAATCTCATCTTCATCATCTTTGAGTCTGCCAAAAGCTTTCATCATTTTAGAGATCTGATTAATGTCCATTAAAATATTTTCCTTAATCTCTTGCTTATTTTTTCCTTTCAGTTTCTCGGTCTTCTCAACCGATTTTTCTCTTCTGATTGAATCAACTGATAAATGATGTTTATGATGACGAAAAGTACATGCTGTGTTCCTAGCCAGTCTCTGGATCCTGCAGACGAATCCAAGATGAAGTTTCATGACTAAAGAACTAGACAAGTTCTATTCTATGCAAGAATGGGGTACCTAAGATGCAATCATTATCCAAATCCGATACCACAAACCCTAACGGTACGAAATACATTGCTTCGACCTCAATAAAACCGGCCAGGTAAAGATTTTCAGCAATATTACTCAATATGCTCTTTGACGGTCTATCAATGGTTAAGTCACAAACTTTCATAGTGCTTTGGGAAATAAAAACCATTTCTGCCCCAGAGTCTACTAAGGTTCGGATCTTCACTTGGTTGATATAAATAGTTAAATATCCGCAACCCATGGTTGCAAATCTCATCTTACAACTTGACAATGACCTGCCCACTTGAGCAGGGAAAACTTCTCCCAAATAATTGACTTCCACTTTTTTTTTTCCTGTCACTTTCTTAAGTTTCTCTCTCAACTTAGGTACTCAAGTCATTACTTGTTTGAAAGTTAGAGTTACATTTGTTTTCTTTAGCATCTTTGTGATTACATTCCTGATTATAATTCCATCTTCCAATTCACTCTTGATGATGAACTTTCTCATCTTCCCTTGTTCATTTTTTCCAGATGAGGGATTCAATTATAGATCATCAAGAATGCCATTCAGGGTCTTTTCAACTTTCTTTCTTTTATTTTCCTTGATCATCTGAGGTGTCAAATTCACTTGAAGGTTTCTTGCCTCACCAACCACCATATCAGGTTGCATGATGACTTCTGATGGTAAGTCACCTTAAAAAAAAATCATGTTAACTGGACAAGTGGGTTCATCAAGAGGAAATTCTACTAACTCCGAAAAAATCTGAGGAATACAATTTTCTTTTAGTAAATGACCACTTGAAACAACTTCATTATAAAATTATTCCACCAGAGTCAAGGACCAAATCGACAAATCAGTTATAGCTGAAGGATCATCCGACTTCTGTAAAAGTTCCTCGAACATCTCACCTACAAGAAAGTAAACACTTACATTAGTCTTTCTCGTATTCTTTCTTTTAATATTTTCTTCATGTTTAAGGACAAGAAGTCTCATACCACCATGATGCCTAGGATTCAAGAGCAAGGAAAGGGAGAAGAAAACAATTACAGCTTGCCGCTAATGGCGCAAAGGAGGTCAGAGAAGCGGGGAAAGACTGTTTGTGGAATTTCAACGGAAGTGCGATGTTGAAAGTTGCACGCTTGCATAATAAAAAAAACACCCAAATGGCTACATGAAATGCCACTAAAACCGCGCCTAATTCCTAAAGCCCTAATTGAAATTCAAAAGATTGAAAAACAAATTCACGAGCAGAATCTAAAACGCGCAAACTCCTATACCTATTCCTACGCTAACATCTATCAACAAAAATTTCACTAGGTGTGCAAGGGCATCTCCAAAAGTATACATGCACGAAAAGAGGATTTGTAACCAAGTATCCCGATATGCACCTGCAATTTCCGAAGTCAAGAAAATATTAGGAAAAAGGATTTCTAGTGAGCTCGCTAAGACACGCGTAAATTCTACGTAAAACTACAACAAATACAAGGAAAATTCTGAAATTCGCAAAAACGAAGAGTCAAGTTTGACTGACGTGTCCCATGCATCGGGATGTATCAAGGGCAAACTCTGTGAACAACAAAAGGTCAAAACAAGAGAACGAAGACATCCTGGGCCTGTCACTACTATCCGCCGAAAAAACAACCTGGACCGGGTAGAGGAACTAGAACTCAATTGGATTGACCCCGATTACTCGAAAAGCACTGAAAAAAAGGAAGGGGCTCAGGAACCTGCTCACGCATAGAAGTTGGTGCGTCACACCTCTCCGACTTCCAGATCCTTTCCAAGTGGGTGTTTTGTCCATGGTGGATACACAATGGCATGGGGGAATATGAAGGATCCTACTAACTAAAGGATGAAGGCGTGTAAGCTTGAGAAGTTTTTGTTTTCACCTTGCAGTGGAGCAGAAGAGGCAGGAGTCACGTTCATCACCCCTCTCAGTCAATCCCCCGGGGAACTGGGGTAATCGATGCTGGCTGGCTAGAGTGTACTCTTGAGACACAAGATCCATTATGAAGAGGCATGCCTCACATTCATCACCCTGCTCAGTCAATCCCCAGGGGAACTGGGATAATCGATGCTGGCGAGCTAGAGTTTCCTCCTGAGACACAAGAACCATTATCTGTACCCATAGGACACTGGAGCCCATTTCCAGCAGGTCTCGCTCCCCTCCAATAGAAAGGAGCAACCAGCGTACTGTCCTAGTAGTAGGGGCTGCTTGTTCTTTTTTTTCTTATACCACCACTTCCTTTTCCCATGTGGGCAGGCCTCCGGATCTTTAGGAGACCGAAACGAAATGACGGCCGCCGATGAGATTTATCAACAGTGCTGGGCCCGGCCTTCGATTTTTTAGGAGTACGATACTTTCTCGTTTTCCCAACAGTGGTGGTTAAAAAAAAAATAAAGAAAAAAAACACAAAGCTCCATCTATTGGTGGGGAGCAACACCTGATGGAAATTGGGTCCAGCATCCCTGTATGATCTGGAGAACGGCTCCAGTGTCCCACTGTACTGTTCTGTCTCGAGATATAGGTGATATCAGGTCTATGTTCAATTCAGCAACGGAACAAGGGAGTGTCTGTTTCTAGATATACTTGTGATTTCCTCATGCCCGTGATTTCGTTCAGTGTCCCCCTCCGGCAGTCAGCTGTTTTTGGCAGCCTCAGCATTACCCAACTACACAGCATAGTTAACCGTGACTATTTTCCGTATAGATATTGTTGTGGGCCTTGTAGCTATCGAATACCGTGTCGATATAACATAGCCCTGCTACTACAATGTGTCCCATCCTTCTGTTCCCCATCCTTCCTCCCATGCTACTTGCAACGTTGAATGGTTACCGCGGACGGAGATCCCAACTTGGCCGGCCTGCAGAAGCAAAGCATTAGGTTGAGAAGGGGCTGGGGCAGTGCTGCAGTCGTAAGAGGTTGGTGCAGGAGGGGGCGAGGGTGATGTAGACAATGACCCGGAGAGGGTAGGGCGGGGGAGAGGGGGGTGGGAAGACAGGAGGTAACTGTGCAGGGAAGGCAGGGGGGCATTTTATGAGATCAGTACAAAGTTGGCAGGCTGAAAGGAAATGGAAAAGTGTTCAAGGGGTAACCTTTCCCATAGTCTCTCTGTGACCTTGCCATTTGGCAGCAACTGGTGTTGCTTTCCGGGAAAAAAAAAGAAAAAAAGAAAAAAAAAGACATTTGCTATCTTCTGCTTTTGTTCGTTTTTTTTTTCGGATCTTTGTGCTTTTTCGTTTTTTTTAATATACAACTACACTATGTTCTTCTCTCAAATTCTTTTTGCCTTTCGCTACCTTCCTACCACAAATCCTAAGACTATATTATAGAGGGGACCCCTGCAAGCATAGGGCCTCGCAAACGAGGTAAATCATGTTGAAACTTGAAAACAGTTCAAGAAATTGTTCGAGGTAGGTGGTCCAGCTAGAAACGTTTCTACTCTATTTTTTTCCGCGGCCGATAGCTGGGCCCAAGTACTGGTGGTTTAAGCCTGGCCAATGAGCCTGGCTCATCCCTGCAAGTCGTAGCCATTCATGTGAGGGATGCTGGGCCTGATTCCCCGCCGGTAATGAATTCCTTCTTTTGTTAAAAAAAGACCAAAAAGAAAAAAGAAACCTACCTCGCCACCCGAGGTCATCGGTTCGATTCCGTCTGGCTGCGCATAGATCCGGGCTACAAACTCTGAACTGAACCCGCATAGCAAGGTCAAACAACTTTTTGCCTGTGGCTCCTGTCGAAATTCGTAGATTACACTGGTTCAGTGATGAGATACACATATGCTTCATACCATGCATTCATTCGCATAACGCAGAGTAGCTTGTGTGAACTGAAGGACAATGCACAAAGAACGATGAGTACGCTGCTTGCATTAGCCAGCGGGTTATGGCACCCCGACCGGTTTCGAGTCTTTTGGCCACCGCCACGCGGTCATCCACAGGGGGAACTCCACCACACTTCGTCCCTAGTCCACCATGCCCAACGTTCCGCTAACCGACCACCGCCATCAACCCAACACACATCTCCGGAAATGTCGGCATAGCCAAAATTGAGGGGGGGGGAAAAAGAAAACGAAAATAAACTTGTTCTTTTAGGGAAGCCCCTGTGCCCGACCAGATCCAGACATCTGGACTGCGGACCCGGTGCAGGCCATCTGGTGTCCAGTGTCCCGCAACTCCACGGTAGCCATGATGTCCATGAGTTGGAAGCGCCCAGTACACCCCACCTCCCCCCACCTCCCCCCAATGAGGCCATGAGACATGCAGTTGCATCATTCCTTCCCTCTTGAACGGCAACTGGCCTAGCTCCACCGCTCGGCACTCGCCGAATGTGCAAATGAGGAGGAGGTATACTACTATACTGTCATAAATTTTGTCTTTTGTTCATGTGGGTGAGTGGTGGATCGAGGGCGAAATCTCCAGCCGAAGCAGCCGAGAACCAATGCGCTTACCTCAGCTGGTACACCCATGAACTATCCAAACATACAGAGCTGTGCTCAAACTTCAAATCCAGATAGAACAGTACCTGGGGCTCGTCAGTTTGATGATAATATCTAAAATCCACTGCCCTTTTTGAAAAACGGGGAAAACTTCCGAAAAACGAAGAGGAAGAAAAAAGCAAAAAGAAACGAACAGAGATAAACACAGAGAAGCAATATGATTGATAGTATTATATATAGAGAATTTGAGGGCATACTAAATGTATCTGACTGCAATTATGGCCAGGCATGGAGGAATCTGACTGCAATTATGGCCAGGCATGCAAGAATCTGTGACTGCAATCAGGTCCGGAGCTTAAGTCTTAGTGTGAGTATGCCCTGAGACCAATGTTTAAAATTTTCAACCAAACAAGTCAAACAAATGCACCCACCCATCGCAGAATACTTTTGCGCAGCGCTATGAGCAAAGAGGGGCCGACATCCGCATGGTAATGTAATGCTCATCAGCATATATAAAACATCATTTTTTATTTTTTTATTTATTTTTTAACATCATTTCAAATTGGCCTCAGCTGGTTTTGGCTGACGCAGCCTACGTTTGGCATTTTACTTCGTTGTCATAGTAGAAAGTACTAAAAACATTGCAGGGTGCGGCTTTTCGTAAATGCCAGGACACCCCTAAAGCTTTTATCATTAAAAAAAAAACAAAAAAAAACTTTCATCATTACACCCCCCTTGCTCTCCCTGTCTATTTAAATAGGCTCCACCCAATCCCACCACCACCGAGCCTTGCTCGGTTTGTACAACCCCTGAACTGCTGAAATAAGGTGCTTATAAGGACCCTAGTAGTTCGAACCCAGATCAACCAGTTTGCCGGGCCGGTCAGATCAAAGATGATATCTCACGCCCGCCGCCGTTTCAGAGGGAAAAACAAACAAACAAAAGCCAACCTATCCCTCTAGGTACTAGCCACAGGATGACAGTGATCCTTCTTGAGGGTACTAAATGCTGAAAGGGAATAGCACATCAACCAACCAACCAACCAACCAACCAACCAACCGACCAACCATAAGCTACCGGCCACCTTAACTGTGGTTAAAAGAACCTAACTGGCCACCTACCAGAAGCCTGGCTGGCTGGTTTGCCATGGAAGGCCTTGCTAACAACACCTGTCCACTAACACCTATAAGAACAGACTGATGCCTCTCTGGCAATACAGGGTGATAGACGTCCGCCTGCAGTAGAGTATGAGGCTTGTTTGTGTGTGTGTGTGTGTGTGTGTGTGTGTGTGTGTGTGTGCGTGTGTGTGTGTGAATGTGGCTGTGTTTACGTACAGGTACATCCATGTAGTAACTATTTTATACAATCACCATCATGAAACCCCAAAAATGGTGCCAAGAAAAAAAAAAAAAAAAGGATTACAAGGTGAAAGAGAAAACAATGTCTGGGAGAGGATGACAACAAAAGAACCAGGGAGCAAAAATGAGGTTCTGCGATCCTCATCCGCTGCAGGGCCACCGGCAAATGAGTGGGGGGGGGGGGGGGTTATTTTGGCATGCCATGGACATCTGTACAAAGGCGAGAGGCAAGACATGTGTACCTAACTGCGACTACTGAGAGAACGAAATGGGGAGAGCTGCAACGAACGTATGGAAAGTAGACAGAAACGTATCGGGAGTGGGTGACAGCAAAAGCTGATGACGACAGCAAGTCAATACAGCTGCATGCACAAGCAAGATCTCGCCACTACTGGTAGGCTGTCTGCGTGTGCATGCGAACATTATTTCACCACTGTGAAGATACCTATTCTGGCCACAAATGCTGGTGTTTTGTTGACTGCAGCATGAATACACATGATCTAGGAACCAGCCAGAATTTTCCTCCACAAGAATGACACACACCGCCCCTCCCCCCCAAAGAAAAACACAACGCAAGTTACGCAATGGACTTGCGAGAGAGTGTGCGAAGAAACGAAATGACAGAAGGAAGCTCCAGCTGGTGAAGCAAACTGACAAATGTACTCGGTGCGGGATGGCATTGCAGTCAGCACAGCAGAGCACACCTGATCGCCAGAGATGTCCTCCGTGGCGGATGGTAGCACAGCAGAGCACAGCAGAGCACACCGGATTGGCAGAGTCGCTGGGAGAAGGATGCACTTCAGCACACAGCTTCCATATGCTTTCATGCAGTGCCCGCTCACTACCAAGCTGCCAGTAGTAGACTGACCTGTCAGAATGCCACAAACACTGAAGGTCAGAGGGGGAAGCAGGAGCGCACCCTCTCAGACCAGTTTAAGCCACCAGTTGACATGAGCCGAAGCTGACAAAGCTACCTCTTTTCGGAGTGGCCTTCAACGTTCACTACTGGGCCCAAAGCATCATGGCCTTACGGCGTAAATTGGTACGAGCGCGGCCAAACGACTCCGTCGATATGAGCTCTTGACTTAGCTTTGGGCTAACTGGTGTTATAAGGGGGTACGGGAGAGGGCAGGGGGGGTTAGGTGGACAGGTGTGAGGGGTGTAAGGATGGGCCATTGGAGAAGAAATATTCAGAGATCTGGAGGGTTCTGCAATGCCTTGAAGATATGCAACACCACCACCCCTCTGCAGCACCCCATGAGACACCTGGGGATCCCAGCCTGCTCTACGATATAGTCCCAACCCCGTGAGGAAAGAGACTACAGCCGGCGTCTCTATCAGCCCTCCACCTGTTTGTTGGGTGTAGGATGAGCCAGTGGAGATGAAAAGCGTAGTAACCTGGAGGGTTCTGCAAAGACCCCCACCCCTTCGCAGCACCCGCAAGCGGCACCTGGGTACTCCAGCTTGCTCTACGATAAACTCCCCAACCCCACGACAAAAGAGACTACAGCTGCTGTCCCTATGAGCTCTCTACCAGCTTGAGGGGCCTAGCATGAGCCAGTGTCTCGACAGAGCCGATAACCTGGAGGGTTCTGCAATGCCTCGAAGATAGGCAAGACCCCCAACCCTTCGCAGCACCCCGCAGCGGCACCTGGGAATTCCAGCCTGCTTCTATGATACACTCCTGAGTCCCAACCCTGTGAGAAAAGAGACTCTACAGCCGCTGGCTCTATGAGCTCTCCATCTCCCTTCTGCCTGTTTTCAGGCATCCCCTTGATCACCCAGCAAGCTGAGGAGATCTGTCCAAGCAACCAGATTCTCCAAAGGGTTCTGACAACCAACGACCCTCCTCCTTCGACTCTCTTTCTTCTTCTTCTTCTTCTTCTTCCTCTTCTTCTTCTTCTTCTTCTTCTTCTTCTTCTTCTTCTTCTTCTACAGACCCTCCTTTTGACTCTCTATAATCATCAGTACTCCTTACAGAAAAAAGGTCGATGTGTGTGGGTAATGGTGATTACTTTTCCTTCCCAATTAGCGTGTGTGACGACAATTCATGTCCATTCTCTGAACATCAACATGTCAGAGCAAATTCACAAACGTGCACGGCTTCCCGCCTCTCTCTCCACCCATCGCCAAACTTACAAAACTTTCAAGTTGGACCGCTCTACCTCCCTCCACCTTGAGCTTCATGGCATGCGTCCAACAGACTTGGTGATAATCTAAGCCAACATTTCAATTCTGCTTCCCTCTTTACATCCACGCCGCCTTCCGTCTATTGCGGTCATTTCATCTGTCTCCTCCTCTGTCCATTGCAGTGCCTTTATCTGTCTCCCCGTCCGTGTCCATTGCAGTGGCTTGCTGCTCTATTTCCGCCTGACATCCCTGTGTGTCCCTTCGTGCGAAGACCAACGCACCACCGAGTTTGGCGAACTCCTTCGCCAACTCATTTGCATGATCAGTCACCGCTGAACTCGATTGCACACACACTCCGACATTAGATATACCAGCGAGTGAGCCCAGCTCATCCTTACTCCTCGTCCTTTCCCTCCTCCTCCTCCTTCCCCTCCCCCTCCTCCTCCTCCTTCCCCTCCCCCTCC
>BFEA01000596.1:357733-373305 GCA_003427395.1 Chara braunii | reverse complement strand
TTACCAGACCGTCTTTAAATATTTCTGGCGGGGACTCGGTGTTGACTCTGGCTGTGATCGTCGTCCTGTCTGCGACGTTAAATAATTCCTGAGGACCTTGGGGGCTGTCCTTAAACTGCCTCTTGATCAGCCAGATCAAACCGGGTGTAAGGCTCGTTGCATGTGAGGATAAATAAGGTGCAGGGGCTGGCAGGTTCGGCGTAGACTTGGGGCACAGGGGTGGGCCGGATTGCACACCTTCAGACACGCTGCTCAACCAGAGGCTTAAGACGTCGACACAAAGTGACTACTCAAGAGGGATACAGGGTGAGGGTTGGATTCCGGTAACTGTTCGCTGAGGCATTAATCAGATAAACTGCCATCCAGCATACATCTCTGCAGGAAATATTATTTTTATTTTTGATTATTTAGTTGTTACGGACTTGAATGACAACTAACAGACAGCTGCAGATAGATAGTAATCCTTGCTACATGCAATCTGTTTCAGAGTAATCTAAAAATAGATTTAGTATTCCCTGTAGGACCTGACATTGATTGCTGGTTACCACTTGACAACTTCTTCTTAGGCTTACCGAATTCAAAGTCAAACATTAATCGGTTGTGTGTCATGCTGAGGTAGGATCCAGTGTGAGTTCTAGTTTAGTCTACACACACTGTAGCTCATGAGTGAAGCTGTCAATAGTGAGGAGGAGGAGGAACTAGTCGAAGACCTCAGGGTAACTTGTAGAACCACTCTCAGTCGTGCACTCACCTTCCAGGAGTTAGGTCCCTGAGTTTTGTTTTAGTGCTAAAGATAAGGTCACGTCTGTTCAATAGTAAGTCAAAGGTCACAGTCCCAGGCCAGTCACAGTTCCCAGGGTCACGTCTGATTCAGTCCAGGAGTTCACAAGACAGGCCCGACGGCCACAGCAGCAGCAGACCATGGAAAAAGGTACTGGGCCACACATTTTGCGGCAGCAGGTACTGGGTAAGAGTCCCAGGTGAAAGGAGGCTGGACGCAGACCTCATTCAGTCAGTCCAATTGTATAAAGGACCTGGCCAGCCTCCCATTTGACAGATTCTCATTGGCATGAGAGTGTGGAAGTGCTGAGGCACTTGTGCGCCAGAATGCTAGTGAACTGCGCAGGCTAGAGAGCTGCCCTAAGGAAGAAGAAGGGAGCTGGGTGCTGTCTGAGAGAAGCAGCCATAGCTGCACCAGCAGAAGTTAGTAGCATCAGAAGGGTTAGTAGTAGGAGTACCAGTGAGTAGTATTCAGAGTAGATCCTTGTGTGATAGGGAGTGTGCGTGCATGGTGAGTGAGAGTAGACCGGGACTATAAATATAGAGGGAGAGAGAGAAGAAAGCGGATAAGAGAGGGGGAGGAGTGAGATATGGTGACACTTACCTGTTGAGCGCTGTTGATGATGATTGGCGGGTGGCGCTGATGAGCGCCAGGCCTGGTACACATGTTGGTTGAAGAAGACTTGTAACTCTGTTCAGCGCTGTATATTTTGGACTCACGATGTTCCCTCCTTAATCTGGTTTTGATAATTGAATTGAGCCTCCTGGTTCTCATTCATTTTCTATTGGGCTTTGTGTGAGACATCGCAATTCATGAAATCTGCATTTATGCATGTGATCTAATGCACTCCAGCAAGTGATGTACAGTCGGGTTCCTTGCAATAGTAGGTGACATGACCCTCAAGGGGCTCAGAAGGCCACCGACACGGTCAACAATCTTTGTGCCAAAAGGTACAAGAATGTTCGCGAACTCACAGACACCGTAGAATGACTGCTTGTGGTACCTGATGTGCGCTACGACCAGCACGTACTCCTCACACATTACCTGAGATGTCTGCCTACAGAGGTTAAGACTAAGCTGGTGGATGAGGCCCATGTTGACCAACATAACTTCCTCTTTTAGCAAGAAAGTCTTGGATATAGAGGCAAAGCTTGGGTCCGCGCGTAAGAGTCAGGGAGATGGTAGGAAGAAGAGACTACCTTAGGGTTGGAAGAAGAAAGGTCAACTAATGTTCGTCGACCATGATGGTCAGACGACTGAAATTGACGACTTCTCAGACCTTGGGGAAGAAACAGAGCATGATGGGGCTAATGAGACTTCGGATGGGGGAGTCGTGGCGCCTGTCAAAGAAAAGGCTAGGGGGACCGGGAAGAAGAAGGTAGGCCGGTCTACGGGTCAGGGCGACCAAGGAACACCCATGGGTAAAACTTGGTTTAGGTTACGAGGTGTGGAAGGACCGAGTTGCCAGGGGCACATGCATGAACTGTGGCAATTATGGCCACACGTCAAGAACTTGCCGAGGCAAGAAGGTCACGACGAGGGTAGCCGCACCAACGGTAGTGGTCTAATCCTCGAACTCTAGCAGTAATTTTGCGAGCACTTCGCGGGGAAACACCTCGGGCCAGTAGGAGTGTTAGCCGCTCTTACTCTCGCTGAAGTGGTAACGTTGCCTTCCCCACTTCAAGCGTTGACCAAGGCTAGTGACCCATACATCGCCCCACAAACACATTCAAACCCACCGACGCTCTGTTTGAGAGATGTGTCTGAGTCCCTAGAAGAGTTACAGACTGAGTGGTCAGGGAAGGACCCCAGAGACTCTTGGGCGATGATTAATAGAGGTCCTAAGGGTGAACATTTCGTGGTAGAGGTCAATGTAGGTGGCCGCAAAGTGGGTGCCTTCGGAGACATAGGCTCTACACGAAATTTCATCACTCGTGCTTGTGTGGACACACTGCGCTTAGGGGACCAAGTGCAGCGGCTTAGTAGAACTGTAGCTTCTACGCTAGCCAACAAGCACAAGATGGTAGTTAAAGACTATGCCAAGGACGTAGTTTGTTCCTTCTCTTATAGAGGAGGGGAAGTGAGACACAAAATATCATTCCTCGTTAGCGACGAACTGCCCTTCGATATGTTGCGAGGCATGTACTACCTCAAGGTTGCTCAACCTCAGTTCGACTGGGATAGGAAGGTGTTGATACACAAGCATCCAAACGGTAGGACCGTTAGACTGCAAAAGTTCAAAGCTAGTAGTCTAGTGGAAAACTATGGCTTCATGTGTGCCTCCTCTTTCTATAACTACTATAAGCAGAATCGTGAGGAGGGCATGTATCTAGTCTTTGTCTTTGAAAAAATGGAGGTCGTAAAAACACCCCCAGAGATAGAAACAGTCGTCGCAGTATTTCGACCTTTCCGAGGAGCCCACAGGAGTAGTTGAAAGGGAGGTGGTCCATGCAATAAAAGTTGTCCCCGGTAGTAAGGTACCTAGAGGACGCATCTATAGGATGTCTCCCGCAGAGTTGGATGAGCTCCGCCGCCAACTCCAAGAGCTCACAGAGAAGGGATGGATTCGGCCTAGTACCTCCCCTTGCGGTGCGCCAGTCTTATTTGTTCCTAAGAAGGGAGGTACCTTAAGGATGTGCATTGACTATAGGGGCCTCAATGCCATCACCGTTAAGAACGCAGAGCCCCTACCCCACATCGACGACCTATTGGATAGAGTGCAGGGATGCCGGTACTTCACAAAGATAGATCCGAAGTCCGGATACCATCAAATTGCCATTAGACCTGAGGACTAGCACAAAATCGCCTTTCAGACCAGGTACGGTTTGTACGAGTTTGTGGTGATGCCCTTTGGCCTATGCAATGCACCTGGGACACTCCAGCACGCCATGAATAGGACATTTCATGATTGCTTAGACAAGTTATCGTCGTGTACCTCGACGATATCCTTGTCTTTAGTGAAACTATACAGGCGCACGCTGAGCACTTTTTTTCTAGTGCTAGGTCTCCTAAGACAACACCAATACAAGGTAAACTTGGAGAAATGCGAGTTCGGTCACACCAAGATCTTGTACTTGGGTCATGAGATCTCCACGGATGGGTTGAGGACGGACGATGCCAAAGTGGCCAGCATACGGGACTAACCCAGGCCTCAAACTGTTACCGAGGTCCAATCGTTTTTGGGGATGACGGGTACTATCGTTCGTTTGTTAAGAACTATAGTACTATAGCTTCCCCATTAACAGATCTAACTCGACTTGACACCCCTTGGGAGTGGACTGAAGAGTGTGAGGCAAGCTTCAAGAAATTGAAGTATGCTCTGACACACTACGAGGTCCTTAAACTTCTGGATCCTGATAAGCCATTTGTTGTGACCACAAACGCTAGCCAATATGGCATAGGCGCGGTCCTTGCGCAAAAGGAGGGGCCAAAGTTGAGACCCATCGAATATACGAGTAAGACGATGCCATCTCAAAAGCTAGCAAAGTCCACGTATGAGCATGAGCTCTATGCCCTCTATAGAGCGCTGGTCCATTGGGGACACTACCTCCTAGGCAAATTCTTCTACTTGAGATCTGACCAAGACTTTGCGCTGGATCAAGACACAACCTGTACTCTCTGACGCACTTAAGCGGTGGATTCAAGTGATAGACATGTATGACTGCCCTCAATAGAGTGCTGGTCCATTGGAGACACTACCTCCNCAAATTCTTCTACTTGAGACCTTGCACTGGATCAAGACAGCCTGTACTCTCTGACGCACTTAAGCGGTGGATTCAAGTGATAGACATGTATGACTATCAGCTTGATCGAATCAAGGGAGAGTACAACAAAGTGGCTGATGCACTGAGTTTGGCATATCTAACAATCTCACTCGATCATTGGTGGAATGTCTGAGATCATCCGTAAATTCCAAGCTGAGGACAAAGTGACTTCAGATGAATTTAAGATGGTAGACGACTTGCTGTTTCTTGAGAAGGCAGGGAATAAAAGACTGTGTTCCTAATAGAGAGTCTTTGCGTAGTTTATTTTTAGGAGAGTGCCATGATGCAGCTGGACATTTCGGTTATAGGAAACTGTCAGCTAACTTGGTACAAAAATTATGGTGGCCTTCTATGATGGAAGATGCCAAGAAGTATGTCGAAACCTGCCAGGTTTGTCAACGGGACAAACCCAGGACTCAGGCTCCTCATCAAGCCCTTGCCGATTCTTGAAGGTCCTGGTCAGAGTGTGTCCACGGACTTCATGGATACTCTTGTGACCAGCAGGTCTGGGACTCCATGGATCTTTGTTATAGTAGACCGCTTTTCTAAGTATGCAAGACTAATAGCTATGCCTGAAACTGCCAAGACTGATTACGTCATCAGACTGTTTATGGATAATTGGGTACGGGATTTTGGTTTACCTAAGTCCATAGTCATTGATAGGGATGTTTGCTTTACTAGCAAACTGTGGCAGAACACTGCCCAACAGATGGGAACCAGACTGCAAATGACATCAGGGAATCTCCCTGAGTCAAATGGACAGGCGGAACAGATGAACAGAATAGTGCAGCATTTACTAAGGCACTACATCAAGCCAAGCCAGGATGACTGGGACGAGAAACTGCCTCTCGTCTCCAGCCTGTACAACAACATTGTACATAGCGCTACTGGCATGACTCCCAACCAACTGCATCTTGATTGGAAGCCCTGTTCCGCCCTTGATTTCCTACTCCCTGAGAAACAGGCCACTGCAGCACCAGGTAGCGTCGAATTTGCTGTCAAATACGAACAGATGCTGCAGCAGGCCGTTGAGCACATGAGGAAATCTCAAGATGCTATGATTGCATCTGAGAACAAACACAAATGGCCTTCTAACTTTCAGGTAGGGGACAAGGTCTGGGTAAAGTCATCTGAACTGGGACAGGAACTGGGAATACCCAGAAAATTAATGCCACAGTACTTCGGTCCCTGGGAGGTCCTAGACATAGTGTGGGATCAGGTGGACGGACCTTCTTATGTGATTCACGTCCCACCTCATCTACGTACACACCCAGTTTTTCACGCATCCAAGCTGGCACCTTTCGCAGAGACTGCACAGTTTCCTTCCAGACGGTCAATGCTGCCCCCAACCATGGATGGCGAAGTCGACATCGACGGAATCGTAGAGCATCAAGTGATGCCAAAGCCTAAACCGCCGGGCAGAGGCCGCCCTCCTAAGCCAAGAATGCAATACCGTGTGAGATTCAAACATCATCTGGATCCCAAGGAAGATCGGTGGTTCACCAGAGAAGAACTCGTGCGAACAGCACCCCAAGTTATTGCAGGCTATGTAAGAGAACTCAAGGGGAATATGCATGCAGATTAGAAGACTTCTCAGAGGATTCTCGAAGAAAAGGAGGAGGGAATGCGAGGATCTGGGTCCTCGGCAGGCCTAAGGGGCCTCTTGCTGCAGATGTGCCCGCCCTAAGTGAAGGCAGGCCTAACAAATCACGAGAGGCCCTAAGCTGTCAATATCGTATATGGGGTCCAGACAGTTTCGTTGCGCAAGTTGGTTGAGGGAAACACAGGCCGAGCAGCGAGACATTCCACGGCCTTCCAGGCCTTTCCAAAATGATGCAGGCCCTGAACGAGAATCGCAGGCTCATACATAGACAGTTGGGAGGCCCAACCGAATGAGGCCCAATAGCTGCAACAGAGCACAGCATCCTGGGGCCTACTGGAAGCTTCTGGGCCCAGGCCCAGGCCAGCCAGGCTGCGAAGGCAGGCAGGCTCTTTCCATATAGGAAAGAGCTCGCTGCCTGGAGCCTCATTCAGCACATGCATGCTGGCGGCAGAGCTGCTGGAGCGGACGCTCGTGGGCTGCTGCTGGCGCTGAGAGGCAAGGTGCTAGCGCGTGCAACCGTGCAGGGAGCAGGGCGCTGCTGAGGGCAGCGCCATAGCCCAGCCTCCATAGCTGGATGGGCTTGGACTACAGTGAGGCGCAGTGGTGGTCTTCGGATGTACAGAGGGAAGACGTGGGAGTAAGTCAGGGGAAAGAGAGAAGGATGATGATGATGATGATGTGAGGGCACATACCTCGTATTGGTGATGGTCTGTATTGGGCGACATCTTCAAGCTCTTTGTGGGTTGCTGATGTCAACAGTTGTATTGTCAATTAGTAGGCAGATTGTAGCTGTGTAGGAAGTAGGCTGGGCGCCGAGCGCCAAGCAGGGAGATAGGGCCTAAATACTCATGTTGGTGGTGGCGAGAGCAACCTCTCATTGACATTGGTTTTCGCAACTTTTCAGTATTACGATTCTCCATTGGTGTGATATTGGTGCTTTCTGCTTTCCGGACTCTGTGATACTATCTGGCCTTCAATGTGATTGTGCATTCTGGACATTGTCATCTCGCTATTGCTCATTTTCCTTGCATAAAGCCTTAAAGAAAAAATGGACTGGAGTGTGTGCAAAACTGAGTCTTTTAGCCTTCTGACGCCAGCATTTTCCATCTGGTAGGCCCGGCCTGCGTTTTTTTGGCGGATTAGCTGTCGCTGGAACAAAACAGCTGGCAATTCTTTTTCTTTTTTTTTTAGAGTGCCCCCGCCAGTGTTAGTGGTGCTGATAAGAGCAGACACCACTAGTACCTGGGGAGAGGCTCCATCTATTGGTGGGGAGCGTCACCTGCAGGAAAGCGGGTCGAGCGTCCCATTTACATACTGAATTCAGGGCGCACCTTAGAGAAAACCAAGGGATTGACTGAGCAGGGCCGGAAAGGGAGGAGAACCTCTTCAGCCAGAACCGGGGGGCAGATGTTTGCAGCTACGCACTAGTTCCTCCCTTCCTCTATCAGACCCAGTCCCAGCTGTCAATTTCTTATAATGCCTGATAATGACTGGATTTAGGCTGCTACTGTAAACTCCAGTTGGTTCTTTTCCTGTAGGTTATGGCAAAACGTCCCTTCCTCAGTTAGTGATTGTGGGTTCTCAAGTAAACCACCGGTACAAGGGGATTCATCGGCCGCCGGCCCCTCACCGCGACTTTTGGAGGCCGGAAAAGCAACTGAGGCCGTTGATGAATTTACCAACGGCGGCCCAGTCCCGAAAGTTGGAGTGCTACAGGAGTACAGTGGGGTGGCGACGAGTTCCATTTTCTGCAAGGCAGGGGCTGTGGACTGGCGGTTTAAGCTAAGTCAGTTAAAAGTTTTCCAAACGTTCAAAGTTTCCAAGTCCCACACTTTGAAGCTCAAAACTTGAAAACCACTTAAAAATCTCCAGCCTCTGACTTTGAACTTGAGAAAAAAAAGAACTTTTGCTGATGATGACCTTTTTCCAGCAAACTAATCTCTTTCCCAACTTCCCAACCTTCAACCGTGCAAGTACACCACCCAGGCTTACTTTAGAGTAAAAAATGAGTCATTCTAGAAAGTTAGGGGACTTGCCCACTGGTGCCGCGCGGGACAAAAATAAATTTCCGCCCGCCCCAGGCCCGTATAGATTTTGATCCGTACTTCCGGGCTTCAGGCCCTGCCCGCGCACATGGCCTCGTACCGGTACCCTCCTTAGCCACAGGAACGGACGTCACTTAGGCCCGGCCTGGGGTGAGTCCCCTAACTTTTTGTAATGACTCATTTCGCTTCCGAAAAACGAGGCTCGGATGTACTTGTGGTTTCAAACCTCTGTTTACGGCTGCGGATGATGATGATGATGGCCTTTTCCAGCAAACCAGTCTGTTTGCTGTCCAAGTTCTGAGGCTGCAAATATGAAAGTGGAGTTTGACATTTTTTGTTGATCATCAAGCCGTTCGCTGTTTTACCGTCGGTAAGAGTACACTCACACTAGGCCCTCAAAATCACAAACTCGCAAAATGAGCGGCCAGATACAGTCACTCCTTTACAAGGACTCAATCTGGCCGCTCATTTTGCGATTTTGAGGGCCTAGTGTGAGTATGCCCTAAATAATAAATAGTAAATACCATGACATTCAAACGATGTGTTTTCTAAATTTTCTCTCCATCCATTGAATCCATCACAGCTGAATCACCAATAGCACAAGGGAAACAGAAGAGCACAACAGTGAACCGCAGGTTCTCATCGATGTGAGAAGAAGTGTGGAAATAGTAAACTCAATACACAGTAGGAGTAATCCAAATACACAGCAATCACATGCACGTCAAGTAGAAAGTACACAGAACACACTGAGTACAAAATCGCTGTCCCAGATTCAATACAGAGCCTACATACCTTTAAAAAAAAAGCTGCATTACCAACTGGGCCGCCGGGGTCACCTTGGTTGCCCAGGCGGACTGCCCGGGCAAGGGGCCAGGGAAGGTCCCTGCAGGGGGGAGGAGGGGGGGGAGGGGGAGGGAATCCAGAAGAGAACTATGTTGTGCAGAAAAGTAAACCGAACTACTTTGGACTCAGGGTCACATCGAAATTTTTTGCCAAATATGTTACTTTGATTTTACTTCTAATTCATTTTGGCCCCGGGCGGGCAAGTGGTCCCGAGCCACTCTGGTAACGCAAAGAAAAATATTATTGATGTCATATCATTCAGAGGAAGGAGAAGTTGTAACAAGGTTTCCGTAGGTGAACTTGCCGGAAGTTAAAAAAATCAATAAATCCAAGGACATAAATCTTGCAATACCAGTACACTGTAAATGGCAGGCATGCAGGCATCCATCCATGCACATGCAATAACTTTGTGAGTTTTCCGGCTCGATGGTAACTCACCTATTCATGAATTCTTGATACCGCTTTTGGCCACTCAGTTGATTCTCCAGCTCACTGATTTTCTTTCTTGCATCCACCAAAGTCTCAGGAATTCCCTTTGCACAATTCGGACACCTTTCTTTAGCCTCTATTCGTCTGCATGACAAACAGAGAATGGACCAGATCCATGGAATGGCACAGAATGAATAGGCAACATTAGGCATCATCATAACTTGTTTAGCGGCTACAGGAGAAGTCCATTGTGGCACGCGTGCCAGATGCACGTGTGGAGATGGGGGGGGGGGGGGGGGGGGGGGGGGGGGGGGGGGGGGGGGGGGGGGGGGGGGGGGGGGGGGGGGGGGGGNGAGAGAGAGAGAGAGAGATGGACACACACGGAGGCAGCAGCTGAACATGGGACCGTCCAATCGAATCGATAAATTGAAACCATAACAATAAATGAAAGGAACCAAACGCCTGGCCCGGGCCTAGGCCGAAGTGCTATACCGGCCTAGGTCCAGGTACCGGGAAAACCAGTGGTGCCGGACCAGGATCAGGCCAAAGGCCTGAAACTGGACCGGCCTAACTGCCGGGCCTTCGGGGGATCGCTACAGAATCCCTGGACCTGTGAATGGATCAAATGATACATCAAACACGATATCCGCTGAAATAGCGGAAACCCAAAAGGAACGGCAATAAAGAACAATCCTAAATGCTGAGCAAGCTCCATGCAGGAAAAAGAGATGCAATGCAGACTAAGTCTCAAGCCTAATCTGAAGGAGCAATGTATGGTCTGAGTCGACCTAGAAGGGAGAAAAATGTCTGACCTGTGTTGGCCAAGAAAGAGCAAAATGTCTGCTGAGCGGAGACCACCACTAGGGCCCTAAAGGGAATAACTGAACCAATGTCGTAAGTTGAAAAGGGATAAGGCACAGCCTCATGCGCCCTGTACATAATGCACAATGCCTCAACAGAAGAGGGGGAGCTCAGTCGCATGGCGAAGGTAGGGGTGGCCAGAAGGGCGGCGGTACAGCTCTCAGAGCAAACTCCAAGGGGGCACCCACACAAGCGGGTAAAGGTCATCAGGCTCAAGGAGAAGAGTAACACCACGACACCGGGCTCAATGGAAACCATCAAACGGGTACCGCCAGCTGAAAGGAACGGGGCACTCACACAAGGGAGTCCCCATAAGGTGAGCCTGGAAAGAGAGAGGGCTATGCCAACATAAACATGTGGCCAAAAGCCGCGAGCAAAGAAAACGTACAATCCAGAGGAGGGCGTGCAGCACAGGGTAAGGCAAAATGGCGGCAAAAAAACACACCCACAAGAGCAGGGGAAGTAGGGATCATCATGCGACTTAGGGGTGAGCTCAAAGGTGAGGGATAGATGTGAATGGGGAAAACTCGATAGACAATGGAAATGCAATAATCCAACTGAAGAAGCTCCACGATGAAGTAGAGTCAAAATGATGTAGTACATGGTGATGAGGTCGTCGAAGTAGCCACGCTGACGTATGAGCTGCACTGAAACCAAGTATAAGTCCGAAATGCTGCGACAGGTAATCCGCTGCTGAAGAAAAGCACTGAAGACGAAGGTCAGAAGTAGATCCTGTAACCGGGAGCTGCTGCATAAGTGTCCAAGAATAGTAGGAGGTAGAAGGGATATAGTGATCAGTCACGATAGCAAGATGGAGGTCGATGGGCACATTGAGGGCGAGACAAGTGGACTGCAACAATTGGCGGAACCACATGCGTAGGGGAAAGAGGACCCGAGGCAGGAACCGGTGGAGTAGGAGCATCCATCGATGTAGTAGAACAAATGTTAGTGGTCGTAGAAGTAGATGGGTCAGTGCGAGGACGAGAAGTAGAGCGGGAGAAAGATGGAGGGAAAGGGTGAGCACGATTGTAGGCAGCATGAATGCCATAGCATGCTCCAAGTGCTCGAGAGGCTCCCAAGAAGACTCCTCGTCGGGATAGCCCTTCCGGCGAACGAGATGCTCGAGGCGGGGAGGGTCACCATCGGTCATACGCCGGGACGCAATATCAGAGACGACAAACTCCTCGTGACCCTCAATTATGATGGGAGAAGGGTGAGGGTATGGTAGACCATGGAATTCAGGAGGAGACCATTGAAAGGGACAAAATAGAGATCCATGGAACACATCATGTAGATTGACGCGGTACATGGAACCCGAGAGCTTCAATTTGAAGCTCACAGAACAGTCATGATTGGGTCCGACGGGAGCAAGAATGGTGCATGGTCCAATACATCGACGCCTGAATTTCCTAAGCGTACCGGCTTCGGGCTGGAAGTGACGTGCTTCGACAAGGACCGTATCACCAACTTCGAAGGGATGGTTAGTATGAGAACGGTTGGCACTAGAAGCCATGCGAGCTTGGGAGTCGGCAATGCTCCGACGAGCCTTGCTAAGAAGCCTATCCATCTCCTTTACCCAATCATCAAAGGCAGGGCAGTTGGTGTCGGGATGGATCTGAGATGGACGCAGGAGGATGGGACATGAGGGTGGTATCCCAAATCACAGTAGTAGGGAGACATACCAGTCGCTCGGGAAATACCATGATTGTAGGCAATCTCTTCATGGGCAAGGTGAAGTTCCCAATCAGTGTCATTCTCAACAAACATCTTGAGGATATTCCCAAGAGTTTTGTTAGCGACCTCGGTCCGTCCATCTGACTGGGGATGATAAGAGGAGGAGAGGCGGAGCTCAGAGCCATAGATCTCATGGAGTCCACGCCAAAAGTGAGAAGTAAAGCGAGGACCACGATAAAAAACGATGTTAGTGGGAAGACCGTGATAAGTCTCAACGCTGATCCGCAAACAGTAGGGAATCGCTGGGAATAATTTTAATTGCTGACATGCATCACGGAATATTTATCAACATATTATTTCCCCCTTTCAGATCAGATTCTCCCCACAGGTTCTTTATTAGGAAGCGCGACCAAGTCAATTACCAGTCTCGATTTTAGCACAATCCAGCGAATGAGGCGATGCGGTTGAAATAGAGTGAGGCGATTTCTTTAGCCGAGCTAGCATATTTGCAAGGGAGGAAGTGAGCATGCTTAGTCTATCGACAGACGACGACGAAGATGGTGTCGTGGCCTCGTGGGGTGGGGGGACGAAGAGGACCCATGCAGTCCATCAAAACAGAGGTCCAACGCTGATTAGGGATGGGCAAGGGCTGAAGAGAACCGTAGGGGGGGTGGTTGGTAATGTTGGCCTCTTGGCAGATCCTACAGGTGCGGACGTACTCCTTAGTGAAAGGACGGCGGTGCTCCCAGTAGTAATGGTGGTAGAGGCGGTCGAGGGTCTTGAAGGCACCGAGTTGATCGGCGACGCGTCGGTTGTGACACTCAGCGACGACATAAACACGGAGCTGGCTAGTAGAGGGCACGCAGAAGAAGGGAGTACGGGTACCTTGACGACCAAGCTAGTATAGGTGTCGAGAGGGGTCAAGCTGGAAGTTAGGAAAAGTGTTGCTAGCCTGTAGGTCAGTGTAGATGGAATGAAACTCAGGGCACTGGATGTATGCACGACGATACTCGTCTGGAAAGGCAGGGTGGATGGTGGGGGCCGAAATAGCAGATAGCAGACGATCCTCACATTGAAGGTCGAGGCGGCAGGATAAGGCATTGACGGTGCGATTGCGCTCGCCGGAAATCTTCTTGATGGTGAAGTTGAACTCTGAGAGGTTACGCCACCAACAAGCCTGGCTAGAAGTGAGCTTAGGCTTCGTCTGGAAGGCGGCGAGGACATAGTTGTCCGTCAAAACAGTGAAGATTTGACCGTGCAAATGATGACGCCATTTCTTTAGAGCGTAGACCAACGCAAGAACCTCACGCTCGTCGACACTATAGTTACGCTCGACGGGAAGTAGTTCTCGAGAGAGGTAGGCAACTGAACACTCTCCATCGCAAGACTCAAATATACCATCATTAGCGACGTTGGGAAAGTATGGAGGTGGAGCGCAAGAAGATGTGGGCTCAATGGGGACGAGGTGAGCCACGGTCGTTGGAGGTGGGCGAGTGAAGCGAGGAACGCGAGGGAGACGAGGCTCTGTGGAATCAGGAGAAGTAGAAGGGGCTGGGTAGATCTGAGAGAGGACAACTCTAGCAGCGAAATTGAGGCGTCAGTGGTGACGATGAATGAAAGTGAGTAGTCAAGCAGGTGTAGGACATGAGCCGGAGTTCGAAGTCGCTTGAGAGAGCGGAAGGCGTCCTCATGAGCCGGGGTCCAATGAAAGGGTAGATGTTTGTGGGTCAGAGGAGTAAGTTGGGAAGAATACTGCACCTAGTTTTTTAGGAAGGGGACGTAGTAGTTGGTCATGCCCAAGAAACTACGCAGCGCCTAGAGAGTGGTAGGGGTAGGCCAGTTGACGATAGCCTGAATCTTCCAGTCGTCCATACGAAGTCCATGCTCAGATACCTGATGCCTGAGGAAATCGACCTTGGGATGAGCGAAGTGGGCATTTGGAGAGCTTCGCGTAGAACCCATGATCGTGTAATCGCTGCAGGACAATGTGAAGATGGGAAGGAGAACGGAAGCTCAGGCACCACATAGTTGACAAAGGACTTGGCTTGATTGTCACCAAGTGTGATGGTGACGATAGAAGGGTAGGCCGATGTATAAAGAAAGGCCTCCTTGACTACACGAGGATGTATAAAGTCGACGGTAGAGCGTAAGTCCCTTAGTGCGTGATACACCCTAGTGGAGGTCCCGAGGCGCACTAGAATAATAGGTAGGGTGTGGTCAGGGTTGTGTAAGCATTGGGACATCGTAGACAGGGTATGTTCTTTGAGGCGGAGATGTTCTTGGTTGACCTTAACACACTCGAGGTCCAGGAAGTCAATAATATCCTCGGCTGCGACAAGTGAAGCACTGCACCGGGTCGTGTGAAGAGCACGCCTGGTAGGAGGACGTGGAGCAGCGGGGTCACAGGAGACACGCAGCGAGGAGGGAGAAGCTACACCACCATCAATAATAGGAGCAATCAAAGAGATAGTCCCAATGGAGTCGTCATGGACAGTAGCAAGCGGCGCAAGGGAAGAGTCTCGAGCGGGTATGCCTGATACCGTAAAGGGCTCAAAGGGACGAGACATCGCGGTTAGGTGGGTGTTTCGGTGGAGCTCGAGGCAGGGGGAACAACCTGAGAACGAGCCTGCTGCCGGAAGTGACGCTGAAGGGCGTCAACATACCGGCATGTGGAGGAGGTATAACCGGCAAGGCGGCAACGGGTATAGATGCCTCGTACACGGAGGTCCTCAGTCTCAACAATGGTCAATCGGGCATGAGGGAACACAAAGTCCGCTGGTAGAGGGCAGAAGAGCGAGTCCTCGGAGAGGAGAACTGGCGGTGAAGAAAAGTTGAGAAGCGCGGAATCGCTGGATCATGGTGTCCTCCAATATGGTGGAGACCGGGATTTGAGTGCGATGGTGGTGAAATGTCGATATGTAAAACTCCAAGGCATTGTCACCACCAAGCCATCTGATCTCGGCAACCCGAGTGATCGGGTCGCGAGTAAGCATAGGGCGAGAGAAGTATTGCTGAAGAAAATCGCGAAACTCTGGATACGACATGCCCTTGTGTACGCCCTGCTGTGAGCGAAGGGCGAGGATGTCACGCTAGGTGGAGGCTGCGTGAGCTGTGAAGCGAGAGGTCATCTCGGCGGGCCACAGCTCCATGGGGACACCATGGTAGCGAAGCTGCTCTTCGGCGTTAGTGATCTAGCCTTGCAGCTCTGAGGCCTTGCCGTCAAATTGTGGGAGTCGGTCTGGTCGAAACTGGGGGACATAAGTTGGAGGCCGATAGTGAGGGGGAAGGGGGAGGGCAGATTGGGATAAAAGGACAAAGGAAGTAGTGACACCAATGGGAGTGCTAGAAAGGCCAGGAAGATGGGGCAAAGGTCCCCGACAGATCATGGTGGCCAGTGGGGGGAGAGCAAAGTGCATAGCAACCATATGTCTTTGATGTTGTCGATAAATGAAAGGAGCGACAAGCCGGGCCGCCATGTGTGGGCGAGGAGGCTGGCTTCCCTGGAGCTGGCGAATGTGGTTCTGAGCCGTCATGAGTTGGTGCCGAAGATCAGCAATTTGTGTCCCGGGTGT
>BFEA01000596.1:339413-350078 GCA_003427395.1 Chara braunii | reverse complement strand
GGGGGGGGGGGCTGGGGGGTGGTATCTGCATGCATGTTGCCTGGTGAATGCTGCATGTTTGTTGCCTGTTGCTTTGATGTCTGCTGCATGCATGTTGATGACACTTAGACTGACATAGATTGAAGAAGACCGACGAGAAGAACAAGAAGAAGAACACTGAAGAGAAGAAGAAGAAGAAGAAGAAGAAGAAGAATGACAACTTGCAGGAAATCTTCGAGTGCTTAAGCAGCATATCAGCTGCATATGGCCAATATCGAGGAGGAAGATGGAGGAGGAGGAGGAGGAGGAGGAGGAGGAAGATCGAGGAGGAAGAAGGAGGAGGAAGAAGATGGAGGAAGGAGGAGGAGGAAGAAGGAGGATCGAGAAGAAGAAGGAAGAAGAAGAAGGAAGAAGAAGAAGAAGGAAGAAGGAAGAAGAAGAAGAAGGAGGGAGGAGGAGAAAGAAGAAGGATGAAGGAGGAGGAGGAGGAAGGGATGGATGGCGAGATGGGATGGAGGGATGGATGGCGAGATGGGATGGACGGATGGATGGCGAGATGGGATGGAGGGATGGATGGCGAAAAATATGAAGATCACCGTTAACTCCCGAAGGTGGAGTGATGCAAGAAGAAGAAGAAGAAGAAGAATGAGAAGAAGAAGAAGAGGAGAGAAGAAGACCTAACGAATGGAAAGGAAGAAGAAGAAGAAGAAGAAGAAGAAGAGGGTGAGGAGGGTAAGAAGAAGAAGAGGAGAGGACGACGATAAGAGGAGGAGGAGAATAAGAAGATAAGCGTAGAAGGAGGGGGAGAAGGACGGCCTTTTTTYWTWTTTTTTTTTAACCTGTMGTGTATCACGTGACCTACCGAATGTCGACGAAATGAAAGAAGAAGAACAAGAAGAAGAAGAAGAAGAAGAAGAAGAAGATGAGGAGGAGAAAGGAAACGAGAAGAAGTAGAAGAAGAAGATCAAGAAAGGTCGGGGAGAAAGATGAAAACGCGAGGGGGAGGAGGGTAGAGAAGAAGAAGACGAGAGGACGACTAGAAGAGGAGGAGGAGAAGAAGAAGACAAGCGGAGAAGGAGGGGGAGAAGGACAGCCTTTTTTTTTTTTCCTCACCTGTCGTGTCTCACGTGACCGGCCGAATGTCGACGAACTGAAAGAAGAAGAAGAAGAAGAAGAAGAAGAAGGAGAAGGAGGAGAAGAGGGAGAAGAAGAAGAAGAAGAAAATGAAGAAGAAGAAGAGGAGGAGAAAGAAAACGAGTGGGGGCCAAGGGGAAGACGAAGGGTAGACGAAGAAGACGAGAGGAGGAGGAGGAGGAGAGAAGAAGAAGAAGAAGAAGAAGTCGTTACCTGCAACAGTTACCCTAGCAGCAGGGCCTTCGTCTGCCCGCCCAACACAACCCTAGATGATCACGACAGGAAGAAGAAGAAGAAGAAGAAGAAGAACGGCGCGTTCGTCGTCGGGGTCTTTGTTGTAGCAGCAGCAGCAAGGCAGTCGGGGCCTTCGTCGTAGCAGGACAGTCGGGCCCGTCGTCGTAGCAGCAGCAGCAGACAGTCGGCGCCTTCGTCGTAGCAGATGGAGCAGTAGTCGATGGCGATGTCAACTGCCGACGGGCGACGCGCGACGACGCAGCAGGATGGCGGGGGAGAATGTTCGATCCCGCTGGGGGGCGAGTGGCAGACCACCCCAGCCGATCCCATGTTTGAAAGCGGGCAGGGAAGTTTCGCGCCTAGATCAACCGGCTCTGTGGCCGTTGATCATGGCGAATCTACAGCCGGATAGCACAAAAAAAAAATTTGGCCTCCCGCAGGCCTACCGGGCCCGACGGGTCGGTTTTTCGGGCCGGTCGGACCCGGTAGGCCTGCGGGAGGCCAAAAGAGGCGAAACGGGGGTCCGAAACGCCCAAACAGGTCAGTGCGCCGGGGGGGCCCGGGCCCCAACCGGGTGCCCTAGGTTCGGAGCTGGGTGTGTCCTAGGATGGCCGGATGATTGATTGGTCGGATAGATGGCTGGAGCGCCACCGCGCGCGCGATTAATAAAAGATGACGTCGTTTCTTTCGTTTCGGTTTCGATCTTTTGGGCGCGGACATCGCGCGGGAATTCACTTTGTTCTTTTTGAATTTTCTTTTGAAGTCTTGTTCGAATTTTGTCGAGCCCCGATAGCTCTCGAAGTTTTGAACTTTCCACCTGAAGTTCGTGGTTTTTGCTTTTCCGCATTAGACAGGAATTTAGGAATTCAGTAATTAGGATTTTCTTGCCGCGCGGCGCCTTTTGTCTAGGCGCTTCTTCATGCGGCTGCAACGGCACTCTGATTAGTGGGCGCCCTTAATCGTGTGCGTAACTGTAATTTTGGGCAGGCGCCATTGTAACTGTATCTTTCTTCTTGCACTTCGTCTCTCCCGCCCTCCCTTTCTTTCTTTTGCCGAAATTTTTGTAAGCCGCGGCTTACATGCTCGGATAGATGCGTGGAGAAGGGTTACGTCCCCCACGCCGCGGCCGATCATGCAGAACGCAGGCGCTCCCTCTCTAATCCCCACTCTAAGTACTGGTAATTTCGTGTTCCTCGCGCATGCATGCACACTATAAATTTCGGCTGCGCGATTAGTCAACTCTCTTAACCCGTTGTTGGAAGCTCGGGGTTGCGCGATCAGGAAGGGGCGGCACACGAGCGAAGTTAGAGGTGAGTAGAGTAGGAGTTGGGCGACCCGACGGGCTGGTGCCGAACGCGCGGGATTGACATGGGCCACGACGGACTGTGGGCACGGGCGAATCTGACGGGTGCGGGAGGACTAAGCAGGGTGACAACTTCGTGGGTTGGTGCGTGACGACGGACTGTCCGCATCGAAGAAGAGAGAGAGAGAGGAGGAGAGAGTTGAGGTCGATGGACGCAGATTTGCTGTTTCTTTGTCTCTTCCCCCTCTTCATCTGTGTACATACATTTTGATTGCGGCTCCGGGCGATTTTGCCCGTTCTTATTTTCGTTTCGGCTTTCTGGAATCTGGACTTGGGTTTTTGCTCACACTTGTCCTTGCGATGTCCGCCTCGATTGCATTATGTGTATGATTGCTGAATGTATGGATGTATGGATGCTATGCTCGCTTGTCTATCTTTTTACTGAGAATCCTTGTCTTTGCTTTTGCTTGTGACGAATCTCTGCCCGCACTTGATGCAGTTGCAAATGGGATAAGAGTTTGGCCCCGATAGCGATTTTGTTCTTGTTTTGCCTGTTTCACAATTGAGTTGTGATGTGGTTGCATCTCGCATAACCCACACTTACGAAGCAGTTAGGTGATCCGATATCCGGCCCCACGAACACCGCGCGAGGACACGTGTAAGCGCGATCCGAATCGCGCCATTACACGCATCCCCGTGCGTCGATTCGCCCACCCCTAGAGATTCGCGGCGGAACCGTCATCCCGAACGAGCACGCTGAGGCGCAACTAAGTTCGCCTGTCCTGCACGTGCTCGTGCGCGGTGACGATAACCCGACCAGAGTTATCCCATACAGGATGATACCATGACGCGATCTTGGAGCTTAGACTTATCCTACGACCCGGATTATTTCACCCCTTGGATCAACGAACTCCTAAGGCTGCGATACCCCTGTCACACGGAGAATCGACTATGTCCGCAGGAATTCCACTGCGCCACCTCTAGCGACCCCCGGTGCTCCGATTTTCCTTCCGACGACCATACCTACTACTTCACCCACCCGGGATGTGTCGTCGTCACCACCAGTTTCCCTCCTTTTCGCCTTCTTCTCCCGTATCATCAACTCAGCGTCGTTCCGTGGCCGGCCATAGCCCCCTATTGGCCCAACACGCCCTGCGGAAACTGCCGACGTAGCGGCGAACGGAGAACCCCGGAATTCCGAAGGCCCAACCCAAATACACAGCGGCCTGCGCCACGTGGCGGCCCCCGACGGCCCAACTTTTCGGGACCGCCTCTGCCCCGAAGGGACTTCCCCGTAAACTGTCGCCCACAGTACCCCGGCCCCATCGGGCCTTGAGTCCCTTGCGCATGCGCCCTTTATTCGCCCAATTGCATTCATACCCTTAAGACTCCCCCACTTTCCCAAAAATCCTTGGCACACCCCTTTTCGCACTTCCAGGCCCACAATCCACTCCGATCAGGAAGTCGCGCTGGGCGTGAGGTTGGGCGTCACACGCCTACAGGCTACATACACAAAATTTCCACACATGATACATACATAGCCTTTGGACATAACATAGAACTATATATCGCCTACGGGCTACATACACATATATATATAGCCTTCGGACATAACATAGAACTACACATCGCCTATGGGCTACATACACAAGGCTGGGGGGGTCGAGTCACTGGATAAGGGTCTAGTATCTGCAGTAGGTTCAGGTTGGTTGGATAGGGGTGCCGTTCGGTGCAGTTCCTACTGACATCCGGATAGAACTCTCTGGTGGCCATATATTGGGACCTGTGGTATTTTGTCTGGGCCTGGCGTCCGAAGTTCCCGTTCGACAAGGTTCGTCCGATTCCGCTTCCACCAGGGCTGGGCAGCTTATCAGCCCTGGTGCCTATCACTGCTGTTCCGTCCAAGTTGCCTACCCAATGGTAGGGCAATGGTCCTGAGTACTGGTCACACTGAGGTAGGATAGTGGGATAGGGGGTGCACTAGGAGTATTGACGTGAGGATGGGATGGGAGGTGGTCTCATATTCCTGGACATCCGTGGCTCACAGCTCCAAGTGATCACTGTGCACTTAGTGACTGGCCTCTACAACACCTTGGAAAAAAAAAATAGGGCTGCGTCGTGCGCTGAGACGGCAGTCTTCCCTCCCTGATGGGTCCGGTTTCCCTGGGGAACCAGCCGTGAATGAGAGGTTCCACTCTCAGGGATGATACATCTAGTGCGAGCAGCGTTCCTTGCGGCCTTCTGGGCGTGGTTTCCAGGACTTTATTGAACTAAGCAAGTAGGCCATTTTCCCGGGCGGCCGGGCACCCAAGTTGTGCCTGGAAACACACGCGGGTGACCTGCCGGGAATGACCCCCGGGCAGGCTGCCAGGCAGCCCCAGCACCAAAAAAAAAAAAAAAAATCCAAAAACATCTAGGCTGTTTTTTCGGGCACCCAACTTGAGCCCGGATACACGCCCGGGTGCCCGGCCGGGCATGACCCCCGGGAAGGGTCCTGGGCAGCCCCAGCGCAAAAAAGAAAAAAAACGAAAGTAAAAAAATTCCAAAAAAAAAGAATGTTGTGCAGAATTGCAATACAAACAACTTTTGGCTGAGGGTCACATCAGAATTCCTTACCGAATAGAAGATTAAAAAAAAATAACAAACTCACACTAAGGGACCCCCCTTTAAACTTCCTTAGCCCCTTTAAAATAAAATTTATAGCCCCCTTCCCCCCACTTGACAGCCAACTCTCAAAAAATGAAAAGAGCCCGGATTTGGGGTCCTCTGGGAGAGTGCAGAAATGCAAAAACAGGCCCGGGTACCCCGGGCGTCAGACCCCCCGGGCATCAAGCCCGGGTGCCCGGCTGGGCATGAAAATCTTCCTTAAAAAAAATCCAAAAAAGTCTGGAAAAAAAACGTTTTGTAGAATTGCAATATGAACAAACTTCGGTTGAGGGTGACATCAGAATTCCTCACGGAACTGAAGATAAAAAAGAAAATAACCGAATCACACCAAGGCACCCCCCTTTTAACCCCTTTAGCCCTTTTGAAAATAATTTATACCCCCCTTGCCTCCCCCCCTTTAAAGCCAACACTCAAAAAAGAAAAGAGCCCGGACTTGGGCTCCTCTCTGAGAGCACGGAAAACCCCCACCGCCATTTTTTTTTTTTTCCTATTTTTTTTCACCCTTGCCTGGGCATCCCGGGCGTCAGAGGCTCCGGGCATCATGAGGTCCACGGTCATGAAAATCTTCCGAGCTAAGCAAAGACAAAGCACAAACACTGTGACTCTATTGGATTAAGAAAAGAAGAAAAAGAACAGTGCGCAATGCTGCAATGTATAAAAAGATATTGCAATATATAAAAAGATCTCAGAACTGGCCAAGCTCAGTCAACCCCCTGCATTGTTGAAATACAGACCTGAGTTTGAACTCCACTCGAAGTAGATGAGCTATGGCACCAGGCCCAACACTTGCAGGCTTTGTAGCAAGCAATACCTGAGCCCTGGCAGCAAGTTCTCAGAACTGGATCACAGATTAGACCGGGCGGCTGGTAAAGAAGTCGGCTGGACTGGGAACCGATTAACGTTTGCAAAGTGGAGTCAGTGAATGACGATAATCATGTGCAGGCGTCTAGTTGGATTTGGGTTGCCTTGTGCTAGTTCGCTGGGTCCTCCCTTGACCTCGGACTGACAACCCTATCCCTTTACCCCTGGGAGATGATCTTACTCCCATCTGTGTGCTGGATTACCCGGAGAAAGTGCGCCCATTTTCTCTTGCGATACCATCACATGAGCTACCAGTGGATTGTAGGGACTGGGGTTGGGACGAG
The DNA here is from genome assembly GCA_003427395.1 of Chara braunii. Taxonomy (NCBI): domain Eukaryota; kingdom Viridiplantae; phylum Streptophyta; class Charophyceae; order Charales; family Characeae; genus Chara; species Chara braunii. The sequence goes on along the minus strand of BFEA01000596.1, from coordinate 343,616 downwards.
GGGCCCTCCAATAGAGAGAGAGTGCCTCTGTACAGATACACTTCTTTTTTTTTTTTTTTTTTTTTGAAAAAGGGCGGCAGTCTTGAGATATATCCACAGGTGACCGGGCCCGGGTAATTCGAGATTGTTATGGAAGTTATTGTTGTAGATTATAGGTCATGATCATGACTTATTGAGCTTCCTTATTGAGCTTATGTTGTGACAGGTATGTTGAGAGTTTTTTTAAGCCTCTGGAAATATCGTGAAATTGAGGGTCTCAACCCTAATCAGCATTGTAATTATGAATGTCAGCTATGATGATTCTGACTGAGAACTCAACCTGAGAGCTCTTTTATTGGATGTGTATCGGGTGTGTCCCGACCGGCCGCAGCAGGACCTGAGCAGCCACTTCCACTTGGCCCGATGTTCCTGCATTGCAACAGGTTACAGGGCGGCACAACTCGCCCAGTGTTGACTGGCCGTGGCCACCAATCCTTCTTAGGCCACGGAAAGTGACGGCAACGGGAATAGAACCCAGCACCTACGCGGCGCCGCTCAGGCATGAAAACCTACTACTCACCTGGGATAACAAGTTTCGAGACCAAGAGGCACATATGGCGGTGTATCTTCCCATGTTCCAGTGGAGGATTCTCTGTTGCGGAGCGAGCCATCTAGCGGCGGGATAGGATATATTTTTCTCCTGGCGGGGGCACTCTATGTACTCGTATTCCAACATCCCATTGGCCCTTGCTTCCAGAAGAGGCCAAAATGAAACGACGCGACGCTGACCCTTGTTTCCAGAAGAGGCCAAAATGAAACGACGCGACGCCAGCCCTTGCTCCCAGGAGAGGCAAGAATGAAACGACACGACGCCCCATAAAACGTCCGAAAAAAAACAGGAACGACGCTCCTGACATAAACCGTGCCCCACACAGCCGCCCTGGGCCCAACAGGGAACAGGCTCTTGCAGGACAGCGTCATGCTAGACCTGCGTCGAGCAAGGGAAGATTTCAGGGAAGATGGCTAAAAATAGTTAAAAATCATTGTCAAATATGGCTATAGGTTAGTACTAGATTAAGAATTTTCTGGTGTTCCCCTTTAGTAGCAGATCATGAATCTCTTTGAGCTTTCCTCAATTCTCTTCATTGTTCTCAGGTGAAGCAGGGTAGTGGCCCCTGTATCTTAATTTGTTCTATATGGACTTTTCATGAGGGATGCTGGGCCCGTTTTCCAGCGCATGTTGCTCCCCACGAATATAGATTGGAGCATGGTCTTAAAAAAAAAAAAAAAAAGTCAAAGTGTGTCAGAATGTGAATTTGAAAATGCTTTTTTCTTTGTTGTTGTTCTTGAACTTCCAATAGGGCCAACACTAGGGGAGGTGATAAGAGCCCTCTCTCCCCTAGTGGCCCTCCAGTAGAAGACTCCATCTATAGGCGGGGAGCTGCACCTGCTGGAACCCGGGATCCTGCGTCCCTCATTGTACGCCTGATGGCATTGGAAAACAGAAGCACTGCTGTTTGTAAGCTGTGAGCATAGCCCTTGGTGTCCATTGTCTATCCTCTACATCCCTGTTCCCAGTGCCTGCTGTTGAGTCTGTGTTGCTTATAAGCAAGCTGTTGGCATTGCCCTTGATGTCCACTGTGTGTCTCGATCTGCCTCATTCCCCTCTCTGTACGTGTACCAGAGGGGTACAACCAACCGCCCCCGATAGTTGCCATGAAAATCCTTGGGCTGGTGCAGGCAGACCCCTGTTCAACACATTGTCATTGGAAGACAGAAGACTACTGTCTGTAGAGTGCGGGCACTGCCCTCGTTAACCACCATCTATCCTCTACATCCTTGTTCCCAGTACCTTCTTTTGGTAGAACAATGGTCTCCAAAACCATAGGTTAAGGGTTCGTCTTTTGTGCTACTGTGTCTCTATCTGCGTCTTTCCCCCTTCTGCCCCTGTAGCTGAGGCGGTCCAGCCACCCGTCCCCCGTAGTTGCCCACAACCACCCATCCCCCATAGTTGCCGATGTTGAGTCGTGGTGCCCATGTCTGTAGTAGGACTGCCACTACAGACATTCCTCCACGTTGGCTTGAAAATGCTACAGGTCAATATAGAGGGAGATGCATAGCACAGAGAAAAAGCTGGGAGATGGCAGGGAGATTGCAAGGACAGGGGATAGGAGCGCTGAAAGGGTTTACCCAAGTTTTAGAGGCAGTGGGAAGTGATTTGCTGTTCTGGGGAATAAAGCGCAGTAGTACCTATGAAAGGAGATGTCCCAAAATCGAGGGCGTAAATAAGCGTGGGTGAGAGGTATGGGAATGGACTCGGTTTGAAGGAAAGGTATGAATAGTGAATAGTCACAAATAGCGCAGATTGGAACTGATAGGGAACTTGATCTTGGATGAGCTGATAGCGAACTCGATCTTGGACGAACACGGGAGTGCGTGCAGGAAAGGCTCGGTGGTGCCCCTAACCTGCCGCTCTGGGACCTGCATAGTGTGCGGCTGGATACTGCATAAAGGTTTCCCGACCACTATGCGGGCCCTGGGCGGGAACGGGCATGCGACACTGCGTAGCTCTTCCAGCCCCTCCTGTATCGTCTCTAGGGCGATGGGGGCATGGGGGCTATACCGCTTCTCTGCTCTTTCGTGTCTGTTGTCCATGGACAAAAAAAGGACAAGAAAAGAAAATGTTACAGAGTAAACCATGTAGAAAAGGGTCCCAACTTCATAAGGAGAAAAGGAAAACTGTCGAAATGGCAAACAACGAAAATAATAGACTTCTTCCATACTTGAATCAAATTTGCCGGTCCACTTCTGCCTCATTATTGGTTTTTTTTTTTTTTTTTTTGATTGGGCCTCGCCACACTAATGTGGAAACGAAACAATACCAGTGCACCTTTCAGAGAAAGTAGCAAGCTGCATCAAATACTATTTATTGCAAACAATGGATGCGTCTTGCCACTTTCTATGGAAGACGCACTGGTACTTTTTTCCTTTCGACAGTGGTGTGGCATGGTGAGGTCCACTGACTTGCTGGTGGAAACAGGAAAGTGCAAGGCATGAGGCCCTCGGCCTAGGCTGGAAAGGGCCTGCGCCCACTCCAAACTGCCTGCGCCCGCCCCAAGTCAAGGCGTGAAATTGTGGCCAATGTGAGAAGGCAGGGGGTCATGGGTTGGTTGCTGCACACAGCATCTCCAATGGACCGGTATCTCCAATCGGTTGAAGATGCTAAGGCCCAGAAAAGATGCTGAGCCCCAGTCAGTTGAAGATTCTGGGCCCAGAAAAGATGCTGAGCCCCAGGCACATTCTGGAAGGGCCCTGGACGCAGCTACTGGGATAGAGGCTGAGCGTCCAGCGCCTGCCTCGCCCAGCCAGCCAGAGCACAAAAGTGAGCTCCCTCACTTCGACACATTCTGGCTGGCTGGACGGCGGCAGCGCTGCTGGAGCGCTGGCTTCCTGAAGGAAGGTTGGGCAGAGTAAGGAAGGGCGCTGACGGGGCGTGAGGAAGAAGCTGCAAGGCCGCAGCCTGGACAGTGGACAGCAGCAGCCATAGCCGGGCTGCTGGCGCCATAGCCTGGGAGGTTGGACGGTGGTTCTTGGGTGATGAGCGACGTGGGGGAAGTCGAGGGATGAGCGGGGCATGTGGGCGCTTAGCTGGTGATGATGAGTGGGCCGCCATAGTTGGAATCTTCATTCGTCATCAGGCTGCTGATCTTCATGAAGACCTGTTGTCTTCATGTTAAAGTCTAGGTAATAGGTGGTCTGGTTGTATGTAGTCTGGGCGCAGCGCCATATAGGAGACCAACATTGTGGACAGTGATGTTGGAGACGAGGTGAGGGCTTTCATCGTCAATTATCTCGGGTCGCAATCTGCTTTCAGTTCGAGCACATAACTATCGGGATTTCTATGGGATAATGCAATTTGGTTTCTGTCATTCGCTCTGCTCATTTTCCTTGCAAATGCTACTGTCGCTAAGAGTAAAACTGAGTCATGACCATAAGCTCCTGTCAGCTTTTTTTTTTTTTTTGCTTTTTTTTTTTTGTTCTTCTTGCAGACTTACCCTTGTTGCCAACAATATTATCAGCAGTTATTGACTCTGTTCGCTCCAAGCTGGACTGGTAGTTTGTAGACGGCACCTGTGACCAACGACGTGCAAATATTATCAGATAAAACATTGAAAAACTTATAAAAAATGTTTGCAAGAGAGAGAGAGAGAGAGAGAGGGGGGG
>BFEA01000596.1:289674-306943 GCA_003427395.1 Chara braunii | reverse complement strand
CCACGGCAGCCTCTCGATGACATCATCGATAAGGCTACCCCTACGCTGACACCTGGAACTGCAGAGTTCACCAGGCGTTACCGTGTGGACATAGAGCGCGCCCGTGCCAACCTGCTGAAAGCCCAAAAGGCTATGATTCAGCAGGCAAATAAGCACAGGCGTCCTTCTACTATTCGCACAGGTGATTGGGTGTGGGTACTCGGTTCTGAGCTGTCGCGAGAGGAGGATATTTCGCCTAAGCTGCTGCCACAATATATGGGTCTATGGCAGGTCTTAGATACAGTGGGAGCTGATCCATTTGGACCATCCTATACAGTGGACGTCCCTCATCTACAAACCTACCCTGTCTTCCATGCATCTAAGCTGTTGTCGTTCACGTCAACTGATGCATTCCCAAACAGGCCTCCTCAGTTCGGTCCCCCTATCCCTGGCAAAGGATATGAGGTAGAATCTGTGGAGGATGAGTCAGGTACAGGTCCAGATAAGGAGTACCTTGTGAAGTTCTTATACCAGCCGCATACGGAGGATCGTTGGTTTACTCGCAAGGAGCTTTTGAAGACTGCAAAGTCAGTTATCCTCAAATATGAGGCAGCACAGAAGGGAGTATCCATTCAGCACTCTCCACGCCTACGCCCCTAGCTCAGAGGTCCTCGCTCCGGGGGAGGGTAGGTCTGCAATGACTTGTTTTTTTTTGGCCGCCTGTAGCCTCTCTCTGTCGAGGTTGTACAATAGGTAGGGTAGATTCGTAATTTTGTTTGGCTGAGGGTTAACCGAGAGACCTACCTGTAGTGGAAATTCGTGAGGGACATACCTGCAAAAATTTGCGAAAATACAGGCCCAACAGGGCCAACACTAACTGAATTTCCTACTGCTACCCTAATTGCGAATAGCAGGCCCGGGCTACCCCTAGGACAGACAGACCCTAAAGGCCTAAGCTGATAGACGGTCCTATAGCCTTTAGCCGGGTAAGGTAGAGGCCGAGAGGCCGAAACTGAATCGGTACCGGTCAGTCAGTCAGTCCGGTCTAGGTCGAGTCGAGGCTCGTTTGAGTCCATAGATATAGGATGGGCACATCGGTTCAGGGCTTTTGGCAGTTGGTACTGAGTACATCGCTGCTGCACAACACGTGAACCGAAAGTGGTGACGACTCAGCGTGGCAGGAGATAGGCATAGCCAGACCTTCTGAGCGCCGGCCATAGCTGGGACCTGCGCTGTACTCTGCCAGCACGCAGGGGCTGACAGAGGTCTGCTGGAGGCGAGAAAAGTTGGTGCCCTGCTGGACCCTCCTCTGGAGTGGTGTTCCAGGGTTGTGGCGCTGCAGCCATAGCTGCAGCTTCTTCCTCAGAGGTCATCTTGTCAGGGTTTGGTGGCGCTGCTGCAGACTACTGTCCAGGAAGTCTTCCGACACTTCGTCATCATGAGATAGTGTGGCGCTGGTCTTCTTCTTCATCCTCTGAGTGGCGCTTGGCCTCAAGGGCCTGTTTCAGGGTGGCGCTTCCCTTTGGAGGCTGTATCCAGGTGGTGCTGGATGTTTCAGGGGCTCAGGGGTGTTACGAGTGGCTAATCAGGGTTGGGGAGTGAAGCGCTGCTCATTTCTGAGCAGCGCACTGTAGTACTGAAGTTATCCTAACAATTCGAGACTCTGAATTTAATAAACAGTGTGTAACTGGGTTTGGACTATCATCGTTTCATTGTTTCCTGGATGTGATCTGCTCGGCCTTTCTTTATGACTGGTTGTGAGGATCGAGTGGAGTGAATTGCACTTTCAGTGTACCCTGTCATATCGCATGGTCAAGTCTTCCGCTGTGTTTATCTCTCCTTGTGCGGTGTGATACTCCTATCCTCTCCTCTTCCTTTTGTGCATTATGTGAGTGAGTGTTGGTCTTCAGACAGCAAACAACCAGAATCATAACACATAGGTAGTTGGATATATCAACATATCTCTGCTTAGGGACACTGGACACGATTTCCAGCAGATACATTCACATACAGCATACATAGGTAGTTGGAGATATCAACACATCTTTGCATAGGGACGCTGGACCCGATTTCCAGCAGATACATTCGCATCATTGTACAGGGACGCTGGACCCGATTTCCAACAGGTGCAGCTCCCCACCAATAGATGGAGCCTTCGACGCCAGGACCTACTTACCGTTAAGTAGGTTTCCGTATAAGAAATTTCCGGAAAAAAAAAACAGGAAAAAAAAAACGTTGGCGTTATCTACGGTCTTCCTCCAACTGCAAATGAACCTTGATCGCGAAGGCATATAACCTATCAATTGCATTTGAGGGAATAGGTGCATCTCTCTCTCTCTCTCTCTCTCTCTCTCTCTCTCTCTCTCTCTCTCTCTCTCTCTCTCTCTCTCTCTCTCTNTGTGTGTGTGTGTGTGTGTGTGTGTGTGTGTGTGTGTGTGTGTGCGTGTGTGTGTGTGTGTGTGTGTGCGCGCACACGAGAGCAGATATACACAGAACAAATGTGTGTGTGTGAGTGTGTGTGTGTGTGTGTGTGTGTGTGTGTGTGTGTGTGTGTGTGTGTGTGTGTGTGTTTTGTATCTCTAGTATGGTAAGCGAAAATACGTTATTTTACTGTATTTCGCATGTGTCTCCGTCGGCTAACCAACGGCGCACCTTTATCCCCGAAGCCTGTGCAGGCATAGTGACATATCTGCTGTGCGTTAGCCAATCCATCAATCTTAAGGCAAGGACATTGTTATTCTCGTGCTAGGTTTATTTGACGAAAACCGGGACAGATCCAATTCCTAGAGAGAAGACGGAACGGTGAGGATTACAGACGTGTATCAGGTAAGTAAAAAAAATCATACATGCAAGCGTGAAGACCCAGTTCCTAGAGAGAAGAAGGAACGGCAAGGAGTACAGACGCGTATCAGGTAAGTAAAAAAACATAGATGCAAGCGTGAACCCAATCAAGGGGAATACGCTAAAGGAACGGGATAGTCATATCACTTATACAAAAGAGTGGGACAAGAATCGGGAAAAATAGGACTGTGACCATTTTTTCAACCGCGAGGCTTAACCCACGGCTTTTCATCGATGGGTAGCCGAGTGAAAAATTAGTCGCAGTTCCTATAAGAAGGCCAAGGAGGGAAGTGCCCAAGGCCGCAAAAGGGATCTAAGCAGAAACGCAGATGCGATACCACTTCTAAGCAACAGCCCGACCGATCAGGTCATGGTTGCTCTTTTGCCAGGAAGGGGGGTCACATTTGTGGATTCCGTAAACCGAAATAATCAATCATTCGTAAATGCACCGTCAAAAAAAAAGGGGCAGATGTTGCCTTTTCAGGAAACAATATCAGAGAAAAAAAAATTTACGAAAAAGAAAAAAGGAGAAAAAAAAGGGGGGAGGAGAAACAAAAGGGGGGAGTATGCGCGATCCACCCTTTCATTCCTACGCAACATCACATGCAAGGGTCTTGAAGCTTCAACAATCCACGGCAAAAACATCCATTAACACATGCTTTTGTTTCAAAGAGTCTGAAGACTAAGACCTTTCGATAGCTATACCATACATCAGGAGATAGCAGTATTTCTTTCTCAGAACAAGGAAAGGGAGACACAGTACCAGAAACAAGGGGGGAGCTAATAAACATGCGGTCCACCTACTACCCCAATGCTTTCCAAACATGGAAGCACGGGCAGTTGCAAGGCTGATCGCATATCTAGAAAACTCCTTCAAACCAGCACAATACTGCAATCGAGCGAGGAGAAACCAAAAACACAAAGAAGAAAAAAAGAAACAAGGAAGGAGAACTGCGAAAAAAAAGGGGAGGAGAAGAAGACTTTTCTCATATGCAAATCACTCATATGATCGAAAACATTTACGTGCTGCCAAAGAGTTAACTCCGAAAAAAATCGAAATGGAGGGACAGATCAGGTGAAGACAGATACCGAGAGGGCGAGAGAGGGAATGAAGAGAAAGGGAAAGAAAAAGAGAGAAAGAAACAAGAAACCTGCACCGTGCCTATTCGAGCCCTGATTCCGCATACACATGCAAGGGACAAGATGGCAGATCCACAGGCGGGGTGGCACATCCCTGAGGCCTTTCTGTCGCCTTCCACTGGCGGCTTCATCAGAGGGGAGCCCTTCCTTTGTTGTCGGAAGGTTGAGACGAAGAAGAGGGATGTGTGAGGCAGGGGTGGGTGGGAGGGGGTTCAAACGTCTTGCACTGGGATGAGGCCTGGGACCGAGGACCGCCGGAGAGACAAGGAGATCGCACACCGCGTGGAGGATCCGGGGTACCACGCTCTGCCCGCTGACTGTACTGCAAGCGCTCCTGGTGCAGAGGGTGCGGGGGGGCAGGGTTTTGCATGCTAGCGTTGGGTAGAAAGGCTAAGAAGAAGAGGACCGCGAGTAGAGCGAGCAGCGCCAGATAGGAAAGAAAGACGCAGGCGGCAATTTCCATGGTTGACCTCTCGCGGCTATCGTTTGGCGTCATTATGCTCCGCGCAACTGCTCACCAGATGAGCAATTTAAAGGTTCGCAGGGTAGATGGAGGAAGGAATGGCGAGGTGAGAGAGGGGAGCAGAGAGAGAGAGAGCGGGAGCGAGAGAGGGTGCGCCTCCGAGAGCGAGAGTACACGCAAGGGAGAGCACAGGCAAGGGAGAGCTCGACTGCGATGAGCGAGAGATGGTGATCGCGAGAGCGAGAGAGGGCGATCGCGAGTAAAAGCAAGGGAGAGCTCTACTGTGACGACCGTGGCGCACACGGTCGAAGCGCTAAGCAATTAGGCTGTGCAGGAGTAAAGCAGCAGCGATAAGCGCAATCGTGCAAATCGCGCTGAGCATGGCGAAGAAGAACGCAGTGGCGTGAATGAGGATAGAGAAGCAGCGCGAGCCGGAGAGCATTGCGCACTCTGTTTGGCAGGCCCAACAGAGTAGCGCGCCAATGAGGACGTTGGGGACGAGTGCTAGGCAGAGTGCTATAGAGCAGAGTAGCGCAAGGAGTGCCAGCGGGTCCGGTACAGATGGCTTCATGGCGTTATAGCTGAAGTACCCCTTCTTGAGTGCCGATGAAGTCCTCCTCACAAAAGACCGCTGCGAAATCCTTCGTTAGGCGACTTGAAAACAACTGGTCATCGACCGCTCCAGATGGTCGTGCGCACTCCGTCTGACTGTACTTACCGTGGCCAAGCTTACCTGCTTAAGTACTCTTCGATGTGCTGGTCTGATTAGTGCTGAAATTCATGGCACGGCGCGTAGGTTGGTACCTCCTGATTGTCCGGTTGCTGTGTTCTCGAGTCGACTATGTACGTAGCTGATCCTTGCCTATCGGGTACAGCGGAAATCTCCTAAGTGCCAGCCCCTGGTCCGTAATTGGCAGCAGTAATCGCTTTTCAAAAAAACTCGAAAAAAACGTATCAAAAACGCACAATCCGTACCTTCTAGAAAAAAAAGGGGAAAGAAAAAAGAAAAAGAAAAGGAAAAGAAAAAAGAAAGAGAAGGAAAAAAAGCTAGAAAACCATCCATGTATAGACCTCGAATCGACAATGAATGCAGTTGCTTTTAGTCTATAGGTACAGTGGAACTCACTTAGGCGCTTGCCCCTGCTTCGCGATTGGCAACCGTATTTGCCTTGGAAAACTTCGAAAAGAAGCGTATTATCGACGCAAAACCGACAGTCCTAAAAAAAGAAGAAAAAAGGAAAAAAAGAAAAAAAGAAAAAAAGGGAATTGACAAGCTATAGTACAGAGAGTCGGGCGGGAAAAACGGGCTGCGCGTACAAAAATACGGCCTCGTTGATGGTCTGAACATTGCAGGGGTGTAGGGGTTGCTTGTGCGTGAGTAGCGCACGGTGGTCATTTCTTTTATTATTATTATTACAAGACGCATCCTGCGCTCGACTCCCATTCATCTTTTCGTACCAGGGAAACCGACAATTACATCCTAGTGTCTCCTTCGTAATCAATACCTGCGTCTTCTTTTGAATCCCAAGCTCAGCTCTGACCTGGATATGCGTGTGTGTGTGTGTGTGTGTGTGTGTGTGTGTGTGTGTGTGTGTGTGTGTGTGTGTGTTTGCAAGCATGCACGTGCTTGTAGGACCAGATGAAGGACATTAATCCAACAGTTCACACGAACCTAAGTAGTGCTCTTACCAGTATAAGCTGTAAGAGCTTTTCGATTTGGGCCTGGTGTGGTATTGAAGCGGCAGGCCACTTTGAAAAAGCGCAGTTGTAGGCTTGCAAGCCCTGGAAGCTCACTTCATCACATCAGGAATATATAAAGTATAAACAATATGAAGGATTCCAAAAAGGCCACTATCCTCGGGCGCATGGGGAGACTTATTGACGATTTCAGGTTGTACCAGGGACATATAACAATTTGACTCAGCAAGATGGCACCCTGGGCTTAAAAGACCAGTACATCTGAGCCTCTCTTGTACGAGGCGGATTCCCACTGTGCACCAAGTTTTGCCAAAACCCCAGCGTTTTAGTTTTGGCTGGCTGTGCCAGCCATTTTGGTCCGGTTGCCCCAAGCTTCCAATTTTTCCAGAGAGGCTTAGTCGTGGTTCTCAAGTTGGCTGGGGCCATGTACTGGTGGCTCAACAATAAACTCGTGCAATCTTTGAGGGGCCTATTGAGGAAAGGGCACTTTTTCGGACTTACTGACAATATCGGGAATCTTTGGGTGATCGTTGACAATTTTACCCAAAAAAATGATGTTGCGGTGCTCACGGTAACCGCCCGGACGTCCGGACCGGGTTCCAGACAATCCGGTGTCCGGTGTCCGGTGTCTGGTGTCTGGTGTCTGGTGTCCGGTGTCCGGTCCCCATGTCTGGATGGAGGCCCCTGGGGCAAAATCAAAAAAAAAAATGGGGCGGCCCAGGACGTGTGTCGGGTCCTAGCCGCCCCTCGAAAAATAACGGGGTGATTTTTAAGTGTCCTTTCACCCCACCGGACATGGCCTAGAGGTCCAGACACAAGACACTGCAGGTTTTTGAGGTGGCGGGTTTCGCACAGGCCCGAGCAATTTCAAAGCGGCCGTTTCGACGTGGCGCCCGCCGCTCCTGATCGTTAGGGGGAGAGAGAGAGAGAGAGAGAGAGAGAGAGAGAGAGAGAGAGAGAGAGAGAGAGAGAGAGAGCACTGACAGTGCTGCCAGTCTGAAGACTCTGAGGTTCTGAATTGAACTGCAAAGCTCGAACTTTTAAGTTATATATGAAGTTATGAACTTAAATTACTAAATCCAAAGTTCAAAGTTCAAAGTTCATCATACTTCTTCTTTTTTTTAATTCTCTGTTTCTTTAGTCTTGTGCCTGCTTTGCACTGTTTGTAACTCTGYATGTCTGCTGGTTAAATGTGCTGGTTGATTTGCTGCAAGACACGTGCTCTGCTGCCTGAACTACAGAGTGCAAAGCAGGTAAGTGCCTGTCAACACCCCCACCCAACCTCCCCCCCACCCCCGTTTTTTTTGTTTTTTTTTTTGGGTCCGGACATTTTTGCACCCCGGGGACCGGTCCGGACTGTCCGGTGTCCGGTGATGTCCGGTGTCCGGTGATGTCCGGATCACCAGACAGTCCGGACCGGTCCAGACACTGGTCCGGAAGACAGTCCGGAAGTGTCCGGTGTCCGGGTCCGCAGTTACCATGGCGGTGCTTGCGCAGCCATTTATCCAGGTGGTCAACCTGGGCTGTCTGGTTCAGTGGTTTAGCGTCCCAAAGCGTATGAGGCCAAAAAACAGACCTATCCAGGCTTGTTTTGTTGTTTGTTTGAAACTCCCTGGGGGGTACCCATTTTAGGGGGGGATACGAGCATCCTCCTAAAGTGGGTCCCGATCGTGGAGGCTCCAGTTTACTGGTGGGGAGCATCACCTGCTAGCGTCCCTGTTGCTTCATATGTACAGAAGTATGTTCACACACTTTCGTGGTTGTTTTATCCAGCCCGCTGCCCTTTCCCAGGTATTGCACAGGGGTTAGCCTGGCATACTATCTACTCTCTCCCACTCCCAAGCTCCATTCTTTTCATGACCTAAACCCTGTCTGTCCACCGTGTGATAGACCCCCCGCTGTTTCCAACAACTCCTGATGCGTCCTTTGGAGATCGATACTTGACCGGCACTCCTTGAGCAGGGTGGGCGGAGAGGTGGTGTGAGCGCGGGCAGGAGGGTTACTGGCGGGGGCTCAGATCAAGGCATACAGGGGAGGGCAAGGTCATCAAGGTGCTGCAATCCATGGCAAGGGGGGTTGTGCGGGGCAGTATGGAAGACGAGAAGGAGATGGTATGGGGTGTCAAGTGGGATCCTCCCGCATGGGGGGCACAGCTGGTGGCCGATCCCCCAGTACCAACACGAAGTTTGTTTGCAAGATTTGGATCTGGAAGTGTTCTCTGCGCTTTTTCCCCCCATTGCCTTTCTGTAATAAGCCAGGGTTGCCATAGCAAATGTATGTAAATCACAAAGTCGTTTGTTACAATCTGTCCACACGGTGTGGAAATTGTTCGCCATGTGTCCTTCTCGACTCATCAGATTCATTTTCAATCATAGCCTGGAGTTCCTTACACGTTTCTTGCGTTTTAGCAGTGATCGTGTCTGCAATGGTCGCCCTGGCTTGAACAAAGTCGTAAGTGTGTTGTTTTCTCTTGAATGAGCAGCGCATTCTCCAGGCTTCCATTAGTACCGCCAGTCTAGAGTATTTGAAAAGGTTCACCATGAAGGCAGTCCATTGGCAGGAGTGTTGTGAGATATCTCCCAAGAGGAGGGCTTTCACATCCCAAGGGAGATGGATTTCTGTTAGGCAGTGCCTCAGTCTACGCAGAATCATCTTTGGAATTTGATATACACAGGGAATGAATGACACGACAATGGAAACTAGTCTGTGAAACTCATCGACATGTGCCACAGGCTGGAGAGAGAAAAAGGACGAGAAGCAAGTGAACACTGGTATCCAAACTGAGGAGCAGAACCCATTGGTTTTACATTCATGTTTGGAAAGCACGAACCGGGCTGCTATTACTGCCAGGTCCATGCATCCCAATCATGAACATAGCAGTGGTGGGGCCCTCCCCTCACACTCACAGCAATCTCACACACCATACATCACCGCCAGCATCGTACCACAATTCTCCTCCCTTTTTCCACACCTACGAACAGAGTAGGACCACAATTTTCTTCTTTTTTGCACCAACGAACAGAGCTCTGTCTGAATGAGAGGACAGTGTATGAATAGTTGAGACCCGCGGATGCTGCAGCCGCTTTCCACCAGGTGACGCTCCCCACCAATAGACTGGACCCATCTTCGGGGTAGATAGGAGTGTATGCTCATGTCATCACTCCTATCTGTCGCTGAGGGCATTTTGTTTATTAAAAACAAAAAAAAAGGGAGAGAGAGAGTTTGGTGGAGTATGCGAGTGAATATCAACAAGAGCGGGAGAGAGTGCAAAGGAGTGCAATGGAGTGGAGGATACTAGGGACGGCCGCAGGAGAGTGTGCGGGGGAGGAAAGTGGACAAGCCAGACGGACCATAACAACTAAGTAGGGTAGAGAGGGACAGATTATTAACACATAACCTCCACAGAAGGAATAATTGAACGGGCAGAGTCTACATATACACAGCTACCGTCTTCCCCCGAACAGAACATACGGTCATTATCGCTGTATCTAGGCTGAAAGTTGCCCCAAACCATACATTCTATTCGGGGGACCCCGGTAGTGCTTGAGCCACATGGATAAAAAATGCCAACGGTTGTAAAAAAAACAAGAGTAAGGAAGACTGCAGGAGACCGTGTGGGGACAAATGTGGGCAAGGTGCACATGGCATCAGAAGATTCAGAACTGAGTTGGAGGGGAGAGGGGCACACCGACTTCCACACAAGGAAAGTTGGATGACACAGCATGCATACCCACGACGAGTGTTACGCCGAAGGACTGGTGGGCTTGGACTTGGCAGCTGCGCAAACAAACAAACCACAGACAAACAAACAAACAAACAATAAACAACCGAACAAGCAACAAACACAAAACGGGTATCCTCAGGAAGGGCCCGGATTTGAAGGAAAGTGACTGGGTGGCCATTCAAGGATGTGAGGACAAGGTGGGTACACCCAGATGGGAAAGTCCTGGTTGACTACTTTCAAATTCAAAATGGCAATAGACTTACCTGAATACATCCAGAGGAGGTACATGGGGAACCAATTGCAGAGGTCCAATGAATCCGCATCCTGCAAGACAAAGACCAGTGGCTCGCTTATCAGCCGGGCACATCGATCTCTCACCTTGCTTTTGACCCAGCTGAATGGGTCTGGGCAACCCAGTGAGCCGGGCGCACACTCTGGAGTCAGCACCTGCATTGCCTGCTGGTCAAAGCCACGTACTGCATGCTGTGTCATAGGGGCGGGCACTGCCATGGTGCCATAGATGCCTCCAGTGCTACCCCGGAAAAAAGAGCTCCGAGACGATAGAGCACATTTTCCTTCAGTGTTGCGCGCGCCCGTATTATTATGGAGGTGGTGGGACAGGATTTGGCAGCACATGGTGCCAAGCTCATTATGGCCATGGGACTGGAGGGCAGTACTTCAGGGACATTACCCCTAGACTCGAGGAAACACATTCGAAGAAGACATGTTTTGCCTGGGTAGACGCATCGTCTTGTGTGTAATATGGTGAGGTCATGGAAGATGGGGAGGTCACGGAGCAACTACGGCTACTGGTACAGTATGAGATTACGGCTTATTGGCGGGCGGCTAAGGAAAAGGTGAACCAAGTACACACCAGGGGTGATATCAATAGAATCATCTCTCAGTTCTCTGGGGAATGGTTGGGAGGGAAGAGGGAGGGTTGGGTGGCAAAGGTGAGCTGGGCAGGAGATGGGCAAGAACAGCGACAGGTCCAACAATAGGATCACCAACGGGAACATCAACAGGAGGAGGAAATGGGACCGCAAGGGGGGCAACAGCTGCGTTTTCAGGAGTGGACAAAGATTGACCCTAGGGACCCGTTACGACCAGCCCAGGAATTCGCTGGCACCTTCCCCCCCCATCCGTTATCCCTGGAGGAAACGTCACCTGAGTCGCTGTCTCGGGACACTACCTAAGTACCCAAGCGCTACCTAGCTCATCCATCTGGATCATCTGGCCCGCGTATCTGATCTGCGCCATCTACACTGAAGCCGAGCATCTTCCAAGAATTCTGAAGGACTTCTGAAAATAGAGAAACGACAATGAAGCCTCGTATACGAGGAGAGCACAGTGAGAAATTGGGGCCAGGCGAGGAAATGGAAGGAGGTTGCCATTGGTGCCCCCCAGTGGCTCCTTCCGATTTCCTGAGCCAGGCCGGATGTCAGGAGAGGGGCAGGACGCTGGACCTGGTTTCCAGCACCAGGGTCTTTCCCGGACTGTTGCATAATCATGGTTTTCTCATTTTCACACACGAAAAAAAAGTATGATCTCCACTCTATGAATTGGTGGCAAGTTTGGTTAAAATGACCATTGGGTTTTCTCATCAATGGCATGAGAAGTTGTCTTGAAATTGAGGCCTCCGTTAACCGCCTCTTGATTTCTGACCATCACAAGCCTCTGATGTGATGATGGAAATCCTATTACTACCAGAAAGGAATCTTTGTAGTGGTAGCGGTGTGACGAACCACTTTCTGTGCCGCACGACTTTCTGCGCGATGACAATGAGGGGTCTTGAGATGGGAAGATTGGGCAAATTACAGGAGGTGGGGTCGGCGGGTAAATTGCGTCAGTGTCCTCGCTTCTTTCTTTTCCTTCGCTTCGCTCCCTCCCCTTCGGCGGTGATGGGACAGGCCCGGGACAGACGGTTGAGTATGCGCGCCCTGTTGGGCGCGATCAATAACGGTTGGCGATGGTTCTTTCTTGCTCTGAAGGAGGGAACGAAGATTCTTGGCGCGATGATCGCGCAGGAGCTTTTTGGTTTTCTTTTTTAAAAATTTCCTTTCAACTAAGAACGAGCCCCGAGGGCTCTCGGAATTTTGAATTTCCTTGTTGCAATTTTGAGTTCAGATAGGAATTTAGGACTTTTTGAATTTCTTGTCGAGCGGCCCCTCTTTCTTGCGCGCATATTCTTGCGGCGGGAATGAAGTTTTGACTAAGCGGCGCCCTTAATCTTGCATGCAACTGTAATCGATGGGCGGGCGCCATTGTAACTGTATCTTTCTTCTTGTTCCCTCGCCTTCTTCCCGCCCTTTTTCCCTTTTTTTTGCTGCATCTGATTGGCCTGAGCACTGCATGCCTAGATCGATGCGTAGAGAGTGGCTACGTCCCCCACGCCGCGCTCTGGCCATGCCAAGCGTAGGCACTTCCTTTCTCTGCTCCTCTTTCCAATCCCTGCAATCTCGCATCTTCGCGCACGCGTGCATGCTATAAATTTCGTCGGCGCGGTTAGATAGCTCTCTAAAAATTTTGGAAGCTCGAGGTTAGCGCGATCAGTGAGGGTCGGCTAATGAGCGAAGTAAGAGGTGAGTGACGTGGGAGTTGGGCGACCCTACGAGCTAGTGCCAAGTGTGCGGGGTTGACGTGAAGGCCACGACGGACTATGGCGCACGGGCGAACCTGACGAGCGCATGCGGACTAAGCGGGGTGACAACTTCGTTGGTGGGTGCGAGACGACGGACTGTCCGCATCGGAGAGAGAGAGAGAGAGGGGGAATAGGCGGATGTGGGATTGCAATCTTCTTTGTCTTTTCTCAGTTTTTGTGTATGAGATTTTGGCTCTGGGCGAGACGCCCTTGTTTTGCGTTTTTGACATTTCTTTCGGCTTTGTGTGATGTGCAGCTCAATCTTTGCCTATCTCGTTTTGCACCCACTTGATGAGATGGGTCTGATGATCTTATAATGCTTGAATACCCGATGTTTTGCGTGTAATCCTGAATCACCCAACGCTTGCAGCGCCGATCTATTCTCACCCGTATGAGTGGTAGGTGAAAGGAGTTGATACCGTTACGGTGCTTCAATGTATGTATGGATGGTGATGAGATATCCCCCTGATGGCCACATCCCTGCTTTCTGCTCGAACAAATTGTTTGAAGGATTATTGCATGAACCTTTTTCTGCATAGGTGATTGGCTGATGGATTGACCCACAGCGGGCCAACCCCGCGAGTCCCCGTGGAAGTGCGATCTGATGAGCATGACTTACACGCGCACCCACGAGGATGGCTCGCAACCCCAAGTGGACTTAGCACGACAGATCTCGACGTAAATGATGGAATCCCTATCTACGATACGAGTCCGGACGAATTAAGGTCCCGACACCCTCAGACATACGGAGATTGTTGAGTGTGTATGCTTTGTGGAATTAGCCGCATGACTGAGCCAGTACGCTGACGGATCGCTCCTTGGTTATTTGCGCAGATCAGGATCTGATCCGCTGGCCCTTGCGCATGCACGTGTAAGACAGAGGCCGCCCGCGGACGTGCCATCTACACGTGCGCCCGCAAAAGCCAACCACGATCTCGTCCCGTAGGAAGATGTGTATGCACGACTTCGGTTGAATGAGACATGGCGATAGATTCTCCTTTCTGGATCACCGATCGCGAGAGCCTGAGGGACCCAGAATACCGAGCGACTGTGCCGGCAGCAAATCCGACAACATCGCCACCTACGGAACCCTGGGTATCTTGAGTACCCCTGCCGGACTGGAAACGAGCAACTGTGTCGGGGCGACTTCCAGCTGGCAATCAACCGAGACTCGCAGATTTTCGATTATCCCGACAACCGAAACCAGCAATATCTTCTAACCTAGGGCTTCGTTGCCATTACCATTGACTTCCCTCCCTACTATACCGTCCTCCCCTACCATTGGTTACTCGTGGTCCCCTGGGATTCCATAGCTCGGTTCTGGCCCCGCCCGCCGTGCTCGGAGTGTCGGCAGCCCGACGAGCAGCGGCAGGCGAGGGTCATGCAACGAGCCCATCCCAGGGCCGAGCGACGAGAACCCAGCTCGTCTTCGTCGGACCCTAAGACGTGCGACGGTCGGCAGCGGTACGAGCAGTCACACAGAGATACCCGTAGCACCCCACCCCGGCCCAGGCAGCACGATCGGTCATCACCCCAACTCTAAGCCAAAAGACACTTGCACTCCTACCCCTGAAACTTGCCACAGGAAATCTCAGTTCCGACCTGGGACTCCACCCCAAATCCCCAAAAATCCTTGGCACACCCCTTTTCGCGCTTCCGGGCCCCCATCCCACTCCGATCAGGAAGTCGCGCTGGGCATGAGGTTGGGCGTCACAGCGGGGGACTTGAACACGGCCCCAGATCGTTGGCTGGATAGGTGGACTCTACATGCACCCCACCCCTTTGCGGCAAGGGAGGACGAGCAGATGATAGCCAAACTGCGTGACTCCCTTGCTCTATTTGACACCTTTCGACGGCATCACCCAACTGACTGAACCTTCACTTGTGCGAGAGATAACGGCCCGGGAACACTATCTAAGTCTCGCATAAATTTAATATTGCTTTCCAAAGACCTCGAGTGCGCCCTTCGGTGGGCAGCCGTGCTCCCCCCCAGTCCGCACCGGGGCTTGACCACAAGACCTATGGACTAGTTTTGACGATACACAAGAGACCCGATCAGGGCTCTGGCTTCTATAAGCTTAACACATCCCTTTTAAAGAGTCCAAACTTCTTACACTTCATCCGCGACACATGGCAGTACTGGCGGCAACAAAGACACCTTTTCGACTCACAACAGGCATAGTTCAATAGTGGTTTGATATTCCTAGCCAGAAAATGCAAGATCTCCTAGCCAGCATTGGTTGAATCGTTGAATGTGTTGAAGGATTTCTTTTCACGAGGATATAAATTGTATTTTTTCCTTAGACTGTTCCATTTTATATTGATATCAGTTTGTATTTGTTGCTTAATTGTGTCGGTGAATTTTGGTCCATCTAGCCGAACTCCTTCCATTTCATACATACATCTTCTTAACCATATTGCCCATAATACCGTTGTCCTGACCATGCTATACAAATTTTGTGAGAATTTATCAGTAAGGGGACCAAGTTTCAAGAAGAAGGGCTCTCCAATCCCATGGCCACTGGACTTTTGTTTCCAAATTAGACCAAATATGGCCCCACCACCTCCATAGCCAAATTGCCCCAGAACACTATAAGAATATATGCTCGATTCTCTCAAGGATTAACTCAGAAGGAAACGCAGATTTACAAAATTTACACCAGAGAAGCGCTTCCCTCTTTGTTCCAATGTCGACCTGTCTATTAGCCAGTCATTTGTAGGTAGACACCTATGCTCTATTTGCCATTGTAGTGAAGCCACTTTTTTGCAGGTTTAATTTTGGTCTTACTTAACCATTTTACCTTTCTTAAT
Organism: Chara braunii; assembly: GCA_003427395.1. Lineage (NCBI taxonomy): Eukaryota > Viridiplantae > Streptophyta > Charophyceae > Charales > Characeae > Chara > Chara braunii. Next base: position 291,646 of record BFEA01000596.1, on the reverse strand, counting down.
GATTCTTTATTAACATTAAGATGCTTCATCCATCTTTCCTCTACCTCTACATACTACTAAAGGAAAAGTCGGGTCTAACGTGACGCCGACGCGAGACCCGATTTTGAGGTTTAGGACCTCGGATGGCAGGCCCAGGCCGAGGAAAAAAAATAAAGATGTGGCGACTTCGACGAAGGAGGGCGCAGGTTTGGGGTCGGAAGTGGTCACAAGGTCAGGGCAGGTTGCCAGGCATGAGAGAGAGAGAGAGAGAGAGAGAATCCGAAGAGGCAACGTCATCAAAGGAGGGCACAGGTTTGGGGCGTGAGGCTGCAAGAAAGGTGAGACGGGGCGGAGGAATTTTGGAGTGGGCCGCACGAGTTGTGATTCTGGCCATCATCCACATGGCGAACCAAAGTACGAATAATGTATTCTTCTCTTTCTTTTTTTCTTCCGTGATTTCTAGTGCAAAGTAGCAGGAAGATAAGGCCGGGAGAGGACAAACCAAAAACGATGGGGGGTGCGAACGAGGGCGGAGGAATGGAGGCACGCGAATGCGATCCAATCTTTAGAGAGAGGATGCAGGGCTAGAGTGCATGCTGCATGTTCGAAAGATGGAAGGAGAGAGTCGGGATGGATGAGTGGATGGTCGGGATGTTTTGCAAGGAGATCGGGATAAGCAGATGGACGATAGGCATGACTGCTATGCATGGGGGTGCATGGGTGCTATGAGGGTAGGCATGGGTGTTACGTACGTGAGGATGAGCGGATGGAGGATCGTGTCGAGAACGACGGATGAACGGGAGAGTGGCGACAAAAAGACGGTGTGCCCACACAGAGAGCGGGAATGGCAGCATGGAGGAGAAGGGAGCTATGTCGTGAGGTTTTCTTGGAAGTAGAGAATCGGGATGGGCAAATGGACGACTGGGATGTTTCGTAAGCAGATCTGGATGGGCGGATGGAGGATCTGCATGCACGATAAGCGATTGGAATTGCCAGATAGAGGGTTGCATGGGTGCTATGAGGGTCGGCATGGGAAGTAGGAGATGAGAGGAGAACAAGGGATAAGCAGGGGAGTGGCGGCAAAGAGGGAGGGGGAGCATCAAGATAGAGAGAGGGAACGGCGACATGGACAAGGATAGAGCTATGTCGTGAGGCTTCTGTTTCTTTTTTTTTTGTATTTCTGCTTTGTACCCAATAACCGATTTCCCCAACATCTGCGTGGATGTATCGTAAGCAATTCGGCATGGGCGGATGAAAAATCGGTATGGGCGCCATGTGGTTGGGATGTCCATATGAAGTTTGGTAAGCAGATAGGGAAACGAACGGGCATTTGCGATCGAGGGCGATGAGCCGATAAAGGAGGACACAAGAGGTGGGACAAGGGAAGAGGAAGGACAAAGACACACGAGGGGGACGGAGGGAGACGATGCATTGCTGACAGTTGGTGGAGGAAAGTGGAAAATCCTGGGAGGATGATTTCAGGGACGATGGCGGAAAGAAGAAGAGCAACAAAAACAAGAACAGGAGGAAAACAAAATGAGCAGAACGATGATATTGCCCCACTCTGTCTCTTCCACATATCACGCCCGCCTTCTCGTTGTGCCTCCCCTTCTCCTCACCTTCTTGGCCCTCTTGCCCCGTCGCCACATTGTCCCTTCGCTCACGGTTAATTGTGCTCTGACTTTCTTTTTACGTGGTGTTTTATTCGTCTTTTCACTGGTTTCAACACGCACTCCAATAACGAGGGTAGCACACATCAGCGACCTTGAGGATTGAGTACCCGCTAACTCTGGCCAGGAATCCTTTCAAAACATGTTGCGTCAAATTCTCAAACACGGAGACATGCTTCTCATTGCCCGTGACCTCGGGTAAGTGACTTCCCAGACAAGGTCGCAGAGGAAACGTTTGCCCGCAATCTTCCCCACAAACAGAACAACAAAGACATGCAAGACATAGTCCTCCATCGTCATGATTGAAAAAGAAAGAAAAAGAA
>BFEA01000596.1:267949-284117 GCA_003427395.1 Chara braunii | reverse complement strand
GACCAGCCATCCATGTGGTCTTCCAGAATACCGTTCCCATGGGGGATGACACCATCATATTAATGTACGGTTGGTTCCGCCTGTCGGACCAGCCAGCCATCTACAACATGCAACCGGTGCGGCGGCGTACTTCCGGATATTGGATGGGGTTATCAAGAAGATCGGCGAGGAGGCGGTGGTGGGCGTTGTGATGGACAACGCGAAAGTGTGCGTCAAGGCCGGCAAGATGGTGGAGGCAGCCTACCCACGCATATTTCGCGTGGGGTGCACTGCACATGCCCTCGATTTGGCACTCGAGGACATGTACAAGGAACTGGAGTGGTTGCGCAAAGTTGTGGACGCAGGGTTGAAAGTGGGCAAGTTCTTCCACAACGTGGACAAGGCAAGGGCGTTGTTCCACGTGTACAGTCCGAAGTCCAAGTTGAAGCGGCCGGGGGTGACCCGTTTCGCAACCAACCACGAGATGCTAGCTTCCTTGAAGAAGGCCAAGAACCCGCTGAAGAATTGCGTTGATGACGCTGCGTGGGTGGAGAAGACGGTCAGGACGGACCAGCTCCCTGCGTTCCACGAGGTGACGGCCATTGTGTTGGGGAAGGATGACTTTTGGGCGATGGTCGACAAGGCGATGGCGGTGATGGGGCCACTAGTGACGCTGCTTCGTCTCGTTGATGCGCCGGGGCCGTCCATGTCGAAGGTGTATTTCAAGATGGACTCGCTCGTCGCACAGATGCGCGAGCTTGATTGCATCACGACGGGCGAGAAGGCCGAAATCGAGGACATCTTGATGCGGAGATGGGCATTCATGACCAGCGAGCTGCATTGTGCTGTTGCGTTCCTCGATCCAGAGCACCGTCACGCGAATGCCTTGCGAGATCCTGAGGGGCGCGCCGGATTCAACATTTGGCTTCTGTCGTGGGCGTCGGACGACCAGCGGACACGTAACGAGCTCAGCCACCAGGTTGACATGTGGGTTAACCTGGACAGGTCGTTCAAATCACAAGAAGCTGCGGAAGCAGCACGTGTGCAGCCTGCGGCCCTGTGGTGGGAGGCTTACTGCGGGAAGTTGGACCTACTCCAACCACAAGCAGTCAAGTTGCTGGGCCAGGCAAGCTCCTCCGCCGCATGCGAGCGGAATTGGAGCTTGCACGAGCTTATTTTCGGCCTCAGGCGTACGAAGTTGCTGCCGGAGAGGCTGGGCAAGTTGGTGTACAGCAACTGGAACACCCTGCTGTCGCGGGCGGCCTTGCGGGGAGAAGGGGGGGATGTGCACATTCCATGGGAGGACGACACACCGGTGGAGGCAGAGATCAAGGAATGGTACAACACATGGATAGCAACGGCCATTGATCCCGCTGCTGTTGCCGCTGATGCCGATGTGTTGGCAGAAGATGTGGAGGTGGGTGAAGAGGACGGTTTTGAGCCATTGGTGCGGACGTGGCAGCGAAATGATGTCGCAGATGACGAGGAATGCGACGAGGAGGACATGGCTCTACTGGGTTCGTTGGAGAGGGAATGGCACGAGTGCACGAAACCCGGCCGTCGCAGAAAGCAAGACCTGCGGAGGAGATCTGGCAGCTCGCTGCCCCCCCCTTCAGTTGTGTACACAGAGGCGGATCGGGCGGCTGCACTCAAGGCATGACTGGCAGGCACTTGGGTGGAAGGTCGACGGGAGTCAAACCACCAGGGAAAAGCGTGTGAGGAAAAGAGCACGAGCGGCGGGCGGGGCGGGAAGGGCTAAAGCTGAAGTGTGCGTGACCCAGCCAAAGAAGAAGAGGGGTCGACCATCGTCGGCTGAAGCTGCAGCAAAGAAGGCTGAGGGCTGCTAAAGTAGCAGAAAAAGCGGCCGCAGCGAAAGTCGCGGCCGACAAGGCCCGAAAAAAAAAAAAAGGTCGCCGCCGTCAATGTGATTGAGGACGACCCGTCAGGGGACGATGAGTCCTCGTCCAGCTCGTCCGAAGACACGGATGAGTCCTCGTCCAGCTCGTCCAATAAACACTCTTTGCAGGAGTGGGGAGCGGAGGGGGAGGACATGGAGGGATCCGAGGGCGGGTCCGAAAAAAGCAATGGTGAAGAAACCTGGGATGAAGGGGCGACAGTGTAGGACGGTGGCTGACCGTACGCGGGGTGTACTAGTTTTGGATTCAGCCTACTGTTGGAATTCTCTTTGCTAAACTTTGATTCTGAGTTTTTTTTGAAGTTATTTCCTTTTTTGTACTTTAATAAACTTGCAAACGACTATTGGCCCGATTATGAACTTTTTTTGAAGTTTTTTTGAAGCTAGTTTGTTCCCGGCAAATTGTCCAACAATGTCTTTTTTAAGTGCTGTCAGTTTGCAAAGGTCTTGTCTTGCCGCTCGTCCAATGCTTACAATGGTCTGCTGGTGCTATCCCCATCATCGCCTGTTGATTGTTGTGCATGTTATCATTGTTATGACATGTTGTTGTCTGCTCCGTCTCTGTTAATGAATGACACCTGCAGGTAAGTTCTTTTCCGACACCCTCTGTTTTCGAATTGTGTTCTGCTGCTTTCGAATTGTGTTACTGCAGCTGTTTCTGACACCCTCTGTTTTCGAATTGTGTTCCGACATTTCTACAACAAAAAATTGCCTGGACAACATAGTGGTTGTTAAAGAAAAAGAAAAACAGAGCCTGCCAAGTTGTGCCAACCAAAACAAAAAACCACAGCTGCGTGGACATGGAATTGCCCGGCGCATGGCGCGCATCACCCCCAACGCTGTCGCGCACATGCGCGCGCAGTGCAGCACGGGGTACCGCATGCGCATGTGCGCAGAACCTGCCGGCCCGCACAGCGCACGTCCGCATGCGCAGCGCATCGCGCACCGCTGCAGTGCGCCGCAAGTATGTTTTGGATGCTTCTAGTCTTTTAATATCCTTATGTTGTCTGAGCTTAGCTGCTAAGGCCTCCATGATTATTACAAAAAGAAATGGGGCAATTGGGTCCCCCTGCCTAACTGATCTCTGTAAGGAAATAGGGGGGGCGACATTACCATTTACCATCACCCTGATTGTAGCATTCCTATGCAGTATTTTCACCCACCTTCTAAAGTTTGGACCAAAGTTAAATTTTTCTAAACATTTATCTAGAAATAACCAATCCACATGGTCATAAGCTTTCTCCAAATCTATAAATATGAAGGTTGCATTATGTTTAGATTGACGTGATATCCTGATCAGCTCATTGACTAATAATATATTATCTTGGATATTCCTTCCTATAATAAACCCTATCTGCGCTGGATGAATAATTTCAGCAATGACCTTAGTTAGTCTATTAGCTAGAGCTTTCGCCATTACCAGCCAAGATCTCAACACCACAATGGCAAATTGCACACCGTTGCCTACCTACCAATGATTGGTTGATTGACCATACCCGATAGGAGCAGCAAGGTCATGCTCTGCCATTGTGCCGAGGGCGTATGACCAGTTTCCCCCACAGAAGAAATCGGAGACGATCGAGCACATCTTCATGTAGTGCCCAGCTTCGGCATTGCAATGGCGATGGTGGGATAGAATATGGCAGCAGATGTTACCAGACTTACCATGGCCATGGGACTGGAGAGCGATTTTATAGAAGACGAATGTGCTTGGAACCTTTTCCGCCTTGGGAGAAGATCCATACTATTGGCAATATGGTGGAGGAGGTGTGTGCAGGAAATGGAGAAAGCCAGGGTGGAGGAGGGGGAGGTCACAGAACAGATCAAGCAACTAGTGCAGACCAAGATTACCACCTGCTGGCAGGCTGTGAGGGAGAAATTGGAAACAGTGCATTTTAGGAGGAATGCGGACCGACTCATCTCCCGTTTTTGTGAAGGATGGCCAAGAGGGAAGCGGGGGGGCTGGATAGCCAAGGTGGCATGGTCGGAAGACGAACAGATGGAACAACAAACGGCAGGGGAAGACGACCCTCACATAGAGATGAAGCGGGACTACAGGCTTCAATTTCGAGAATGGACGGCTATTGATCCAGGGTTCCCACTTAGGCCGGCACAGGACTTTGGGAACCCCTTCCCTCCTCACCCGCTGTCAGTGGTGGAAATCTTGCAAGGGGCGTTCTAGCCACAGTCTACTCAGTGTGTGTGAGTGTGTGTGTGTGAGTGTGGGTGGGTGGGTGTGGGTAAACGTGTGTGTGGGTGTGGGTGTGTGTGTAGGTGTGAGCTCACTCAGTTTTGCCTGATTATCCATTATTCTCCTCATGGGGGGGGAGGGATGGCCTTGATGCCATGGAGCCTGGTGTCCCCCGGGCCCATGGCGTTGGCCCCCCTCCCGGCCACCTCCGTCCCTGCTCAGTCAATCCCGTTTGGCCCACGGTAATCAATGGTGGCAGGGAGTTATCCCACAACTACAATGTTCAGAGGGACGTTGGACCTGGTTTCCAGCAGGTGCTGCCCCCCACCAATATATGGAGCCTCTCAGAGTGTGCTAGTGGTGTCTGCTTTTATCAGCAACCCTAGCAGCAGCTCGGACTGTTATTAAAAAAAAAAAAAAAAAAAAAAAAAAAAAAAAAAAAAAAAGGATAAGTCTAATAAAATCACAGGCCACCATGCCAGGGCCACAGATTCTGCCTTTCTGCCCTTCTGTCCTTGTAATCTACAGTCCACAATTAAGAATGGAGACATGTAGAACTTTTGCCCCAGATTAGCAGTTGTCTCCCACACGGCCATGGGCTTCAGGTTTCACAAAATCACATACATCCAAAAGACAGTTGGCCAAAGCCTCACGTCTTGGTAGAGGTCATGGACATGGAAGCCCGAGCATTCAGGTACATTATGGAATGGACAATCTTGAGATTCCAGCTACAATTCTTTCCATCCAAAATTTTTAGTAACTACACTGCCTCATCAATCTTTCCACAGGGTAGACTGAAGACGGACATCCGTAGTCCTTCCTTTTTCCTTTTCTTTTATACTTCCTGCTTTTCCAGCAGGGTCAATGTATTCCTCTGTTATTGAGGATAACGGCAGTATTCGCCCTGGAGATCGCATGAGAAATGATCAGAATGACTTTGCATTCAGTTCAAGAAGAAAATGAGTGGCATCTCCGTCGAAAGCGAAAACCTAAGAAATGAAATTTCAAAGCAAGAATACTTAAAACGGCCTGCTCAGGATTGAGGCCACCATGAGAACGGGGCCCGGATCGCCTTTATTAGTTGGAAAGGCAAACCAACCCAGGAGTGCAACCAGGAGGAGCTCAGGAGGGATTATTGTGTTTGCTTCAGAGATTGGACTGCAGTAGGTCAGGAGATCCCACTGCGCCCTCCTTCAGAGTTTCTCGACTCCTTCCCACCCCACCAGCTGGCTATGGTCGACCTGCAATGGTACGGTGCAGATCAGATAGAACTACTGGTCGAAGTTTCGCATTCTACCTTATCCCTGGCCGGTGTACCCCCGGCAATAGAGCAATCAATGCTGGACAGTACGGATTGGTTCATCTGCTATAACACTTCTTCTGGGAAATGAATAACATATTAACAGGAATTTCATCTGGCTGCAGCTGTAGGAGGGTTGGAGACTAGGTAGCGACGATGTTCTGGTGCCTAGCAGTAGGGCTGGAGAGGCCCCTTCCCCTCCTTCTTCGTTTTTCGTCTTCCTGCTCAGTTCATCCCCTGCTTCCAGGGTAATCAATGCTGGCAGGCTTTGTCTGTTATCAAATCATTGAGGTTCTGTGGGATGCTTGACCCGGTTTCCAGCAGGTGCTGCTCCCCACCAATAGATTGGAGCCATTGGTGGAGCAGATAGGAGTGTATATTCGTACCGTCACTCTTATCTGCTGCTGCTGGTGATTCTCTTTAAAAGAAAAAGAAAAAGGAAAAAAAAAGAAAAAAAAAAACTAAAAACTTCCTTCATCGGATAGGGATAAGAACCCAGGTCTGATGAAGGTAATCGATGGCACAGGAGCGTCACATGCTGGGAACAAGGCCCAGCATCCCATACATTGTTCACACCAATCGAACCATTAAACAGCACATAAGAGGACCGCCCCACAGGAGCGTCACATGCTGGGAACAAGGCCCAGCATCCCGTACATTGTTCACACCAATCGAACCATTAAACAGCACATAAGAGGACCGCCCCCCTCCCTCCCTCCCTTCCCCTCCCCCCATCTGCAATGTTTGTTTGGGCTGTTAAAAGGGTTGCAGAAAGGGAGAGCGGGTTAACCGAGCACCCATTTTTCAGGCCCATTTATAAGAAAACCAGACAGTCATTTTAACAACACTTCACACCAATCTGAAGTGGGTGAAAAATCTGTTGGCTTATTGGTTCTGGAACAAATCGGGCATGATAAAAGTGGGGTACGGCTGCAGCAACAAAGGACGAACGTGATGACATCACCAGACTGCCTGCAATGGGACCACACTGGAGCGAAACTATGCAGTGAAATTGCACAGGAAATCACCCAGAGTAAGATATCATACACAGCACAACTCCAAGCTGAGAATGGGATATCACCACGAGAGCAATACCAGACGAGATTGATGACTTCAGCAGAACGGTCACGAAGGCTCCAGACAAAAGTGATGACTTCCCGGAAATGTTTTCAGGAACAACCTTATTAATTTTGTATTTATATTTTTCTTATTTTGTTTCATTTTTAATTTAATTTTTAGCTTGTTGAAGCTTTCTTTTTTAGGAACGGCGAGCAAGAGCCGAAGGTAGATGAGAGTAGAAGGGCTGTCTGGGCGAACTGTTGCCACGCCCAGTTCATGATATAGTTGATCTGTGATATTAAAGCTCCGACTACATTATTATTTGAGTTCAACAAGGCCAGTTCCTCGTATTGTTTTTTTTTTGTTTTTTTTTTTTAATGGAGCGACGGCCTTGAGATATCATCGTCCAAGTGACTGGCCCCAGGAAATTCAGAATTCCTTCATTCCACTAATCTAGGTCCATCAGGATGTGAATTTGGCCTGTATTTCAATTATACATGGGTATACCAGGCTTTTACCAGCTGAGCTTAGGTTATTGGCGTGTTGGTGCATTTCTTGGTGGTCTCTGTTGGAATTTTATATTCTGTTTTTTCAAAGGTGGCCGTACGTCTGCAGCCCCTGCTTCCCTGGCTTGTGTTCTAGGGTCAGTCAGGGCAGTGCTCCTTTTCTTGGCATTTTGGTGCCAGAGAAAGAATCTTGCCCCGGCATGAAGATACTCCATCTTTGTCTGCCTTGACGAGCTTGGTAAAGACTGCAGTTGCCGTCCTCACTCCAATAGAATGCACGGTCATTGTCCCTGTATCTAGACTGGAAGTTGGCCCATATACAATTATAATGACCGTATGTCCTAATCGGACGAATACGGCAGGCATTTCACCTATCAAGATTGGGAAAGAAAGATTCAGAAAATGGGCCCCCTTTCGGGAGGGCTGACCTGCAAAATAAGAACAAAAGGTGTCTGGTTCATCTGGTACAGATGATAACCTTCAGCTCGGATCCCGGTTTGGAATTTCCTTGTGGATATCCGTGTTTAGCTAATCTGAACTCGGCAATTTCCTCTTTGTGCCTTTTTGTGAGGGTCACCAAATTACAGAGGCTCGTGTAAGAAAAAATAAAAGACAAGAATGGAGGTGTGGTGCTGCATCGCTGTGGAGCAGGGTGGCGACCCGGCTGTCTCTGGTTCTGTAGGACCACAATCTGTTGTGACCTGTCTTTGGGCCTCGCTCCAATGCTCAGCACTCTACATATAGGGGCTCGCCACACAGCTTTCCGATGAAGGCATTTTCCGAAAGGTGTCAGAATTTTTTCGAAAGGCTGACAGCCCATCGGAAAAGCAATCTCCACAATCGTATAGTTGTATGCCTGCAACTTCCAGTATCTGTAGAGTCCTTCGCCGAACTCATGAAGGAGAACCAATTTTGGAGAGTCCGGGTCGAGTCGGTCAAAATGCTGATGGTGCCATGTCTTGTAATGCCGTCACCATGTCCTCGTGTGCTGTCAAGATTTCGAGAATCCCTGGACAGAGGACCTCCCCACACCACTCCCAAATTTCCGGAGTGCTCTCGAGTCTTGCAACTTGTAGAATCCCATCCGAGAGTGCCCTTCACCGCACTGGGCTCTTGAACAGGGCGCTGTTGAATTCCAAAATTGATACTTCCCAACAAGTGCAGTCTGACATAAACTCTTGCCTTTCACAGTCCACTCGGGAATTTCAAGACCAAAGTCGAAGGTCGGCCCAAGGTCTCTCGAAAATGGCAATTTGCAGACCAAAAGGAAGCTCGACAGTACTCCAAAGCTCGCTTCTCTGACAGCTCCCAACCTCCCTTTGCGGAGTTGAATCCAAGAGCATACGTGGCGATGCTTGTTCTCCCGAAAACACCGATTCGGGAGTGGTGTGGTGAGGCCCAGAAGAATGGTGGAGAGTAAGTGGAAGGTCGATGGGTTTTCCACCTATTTGACACAGTCTGACAACTATACCAGTACTCTACAAAAAATTGTAAAGTGGAGAGTAGCGGAGCCAGACCCTGTGTTTCAACAGTTCGTGGGTGTATAATTTCAGCCATATGGCGCCCTGCTGCACTACCCACAAAACAACCGCACCTGTGTTTCAACAGTTCGTGGGTGTATAATTTCAGCCATATGGCGCCCTGCTGCACTACCCACAAAACAACCGCACCTCTCACCAACTGCACAACCGACAAAAACTATGGTGGTGCATCTTTATATGTTCTTTTTGTGTTCAAGCAGAAGATTCATGCTGATTTTGCACATTTGTTGAGTGGTGCAGGGAGGCCCTAATTCTCATGACTGGTGTGTGTGCTGCCAAACTACAGCCTTGCAATGGCACACTGCAGCCTCGCAACCTTGGCACCCACGAACATTCCTGAGGTATCAGGATGGGGATGTTTTCACATTCATCCGCCTTTTCTTTCCCCTTCCATGCACTCCCTGATTGAAGGAGGGCTTCAGCCGATGGGATCATTGCACTACAGGCTAGCAGAGGATGCTTTTATCACCTCGAATGGCAGGCTGGTCACCAGTATGTTAGCAAAAAAAAAAGAAAACTTTCTCCGCCTTTTGGCTAAGACGAAGTGTAGTATCTGTTCTGATCAGTTTAATATCTGACCCGTGGTCCGTCGGGCCACACAAAAAGAGAAAAAAAAGAAGAAAAAACTGAAAATCTTCTATCCGGTGGGCCTATGGCCAATCGCACCCTCTCTTGGGATCGGCCATACTCCCATTGGATAGAATTTTTTTGGCCGGAAGCTTCTGCAAGGAAAATGAGCAATAGCGAAATGACAGAATTCCAGAATGCAAAATCACATTGAAAGCCAGAAAGTCCAACGCTGTCCAGAAAGCAGAAATGCACCGATATGCAATGACTTGCTGTTTTCAAGGTCACCTGTAGCCTCTCTCTGTCGAGGCTGTACTATAGGTAGGACAGATTCGTAATTTTGTTTGGCTGAGGGCTAACCGAGTGACCTGCTTGTAAGGAAAATTCATGAGGGACATATCTGTAAATACGGGAAAATACAGGCCCCTACTAACTGAATTTCCTACAGCTAACCTAACTGCAAATAGCAGGCCCCGGCTACCCCTAAGACAGACAGGCCCTACAGGCCTATGCTGATAGACGGTCCTATAGCCTATAGCCGGGTAAGGTAGAGGCCGAGAGGCCGAAACTGAATCGGTACCGGTCAGTCAGTCAGTCCGGTCTAGGCCGAGTCTAGGCTAGTTTTAGTCTATAGATAGGATGGGCACATCGGTTCAGGGCTTTTGGCAATTGGTACCGAGTACATCGCTGCTGTGCTACGCGTGAACCGGAAGTGGTGACGGCTCAGCATGCAAGGAGACAGGCATAGCCAGACCTTCGGAGCGCCGGCCATAGCTGGGACCTGCGCTGTACTCTGCCAGCACGTAGGAGCTGTCGGAGGTCTGGGTTATCGAGGTCTGCTGGAGGCGAGAGAAGTTGGTGCCCTGCTGGACCCTCCTCCGGAGTGGGGTTCCAGGGTTGTGGCGCTGCAGCCATAGCTGCAGCTTCTTCCTCAGAGGTCATCTTGTCAGGAGTTGGTGGCGCTACGGCAGACTTCCACTCGGGAAGTCTTCCGACACTTCGTCATCATCAGATACTGTGGCGCTGGTCTTCTTCTTCATCCTCCGAGTGGCGCTTGGCCTCAGAGGCCTGTTTCAGGGTGGCGCTTCCCTTTGGAGGCTGTATCGGGGTGGCACTTGATGTTTCAGGGGCGCAGGGGTGTTACGAGTGGTTACTCAGGGTAGTACTGAGGGTATCCTGACAATTCGAGACTCTGAGTTTAATAAACAGCGTAATACTAGGTTTGGACTATCATCGTTCCATTGTTTCCTGGATGTGATCTACTCGGCTTCTCTTTATGACTGGTTGTGAGGATTGAGTGGAGTGAATTGCACTTTCAGTGTACCCTGTCATATCGCATGGTCAAGTCTTCCGCTGTGTCTCTCTCTCCCTGTGCGGTGTGATACTCATATCCTCTCCCCTTCCTTCTGTGTATGTATGGGCATACCTGGAAGTCTATGTGTGCGAGTGTTGGTCTCAGACAACAAACAACCAGAATCATAACAGATATATCACCAACGGAGAACCAAAGCGCCGAATCCGGATGTCAATGAGAGCATACTCTCGCCACCACCAACATACGTATCCAGAGCCCTTCCTCCTACTTGTGCTCAGCACCCAGACTACGATCACACAGCTACTACCAGCCGTCAAATTGACAATGCAACCTGTTGACGTAAGCAGCAGAACCGAAGTACATGAAGATGTCGACCCTTGTAGACCATCACCAAGACCAGTTATGTGCCCTCACATTATCAACCCCATCTCTCTCTCTCTCACCCTTGACTTCATCACCCACGTCGTCTCCCTCATACACGAAGACCACCACCACAACCACTGGCTATCCAAAACAAGCCCGGGCTACATGGGGGCTGGCTATGGCGCTGCCCTCAGCAGCGCCCCGCCTTCTTGCACGACCGCAAGCACGCGCTCACCTGCCCATGCGCTAACACAGCAGCCCGCGAGCGCTAGCTCCAGCAGCGCTGCCGCATCTGCACACAAGTGCCCGACCCCCGACATGGAGCCCTGCCCCTTCCTATAGGGAAAGTGGCGGGCGCTTTCCACTTGCTTCCTCCGTGAGGCCCAGTTTCCAGTCGCTTCAGTCTCGGCCAAAGTGTCTGCGCCCAGGCCCGTTCAGACAGTGGCCTAGGGACCGAATTGGTTAGGCCTGCCCAAACACCCAGGCACAAACGTGCGGTGCTCCCTGCTTCGACCACGTTGCTGGAAGAGCCTGGAAGGCTCACGAATATTTTGGATTCTCATGAGCAAGGCGGATGCAACCAACTGGCGCGTGGCAACTGTCTGGTGCCCAACAGATTTGCAAGAATTGAAAAACTCAGGGCACATTGAGATTCAGGGGGCCCACCTTCACTTAGGGTGGGCATGCGCCTGCTGCAGGGCCTTAAGCCGAGAGGTAATCCCTCGCACTTCCTTTACACAAGCATGTCCAGTGTTAAGGAGAGGAGGAGGGGAACTAAGATTGCTTTCTGTTTTCAGGTAATTCGTGTAAAACACTGACCCTGGAATCACGACTTATTGCACTGCAGGATTTGGGTTGCTTCACTGCCACACAAACTCTTTTCCTTCCTATCTAGTCGGACCCTCTTTTTTTTTCTTTTTTTCCCTTCACATCCATCGACGTCGACTGTACTACTGGGGGTAATACGAGCAGCCCCCTGTAATACCCTCATTGGATGGCTCCTATCGATTGGTTGGGAGCCTCACCTGCTGGAAAGGAGGTCCAGCATCCCATCCAGAATAATACACGAGATGAAAACAATTACCGGGGCCATTACTCAGCTCGGGCTAGAATAGACAGCACCGGGGGAACTGTGACCTTCTGCTGGACCTTGGTCCAGCATCCCAGGGGACAAGGGGTGGGGGGCCTTAGTGGGGCCCGGGCTCCAGGGAGCGCCAGAGCTTGGGTCCCCTCTTCGCCTCCCTCCTCCGCTCCCAGGCATCAGTGGAATGCCAGTCCAATCATGGAAGTGCAGCTGGTAAGTCCCTGACGATTCCAGCTCCTGGTCAGCCTAGTGGGACCTCCCTCTCTGCGCTTTTCAATTTTACAAGGGAAAATTTGCCCCTCAGAGTTCACATATATGCTAAAATACCCCGAAAAGATGTGGGTAGAGCAAAATGCGCCTCTGGAATCTCAAAATTTTCTGAAATGCCCTTTTGGATTTACTTGTGTGCATTTTACCCCTGTCTGGAGGTTTACAGATTTCTGAAATGCCCTTCTGGATTTACTTGTGTGCATTTTACMCCTGTCTGGAGGTTTACAGATTTCTGAAATGCCCTTCTGGATTTAAATGTTTGCATTTTAACCCTGTCAGGAGGTTTGCTTTCTGCCTCTGTCAGGGTTATAAGACAAACTTGGCAACCCTCTGACAGCCTGGTGACAGGGGCGTTATGAAAAGATCTAAACCCAAAAGGGCGTTTCACCAGCTTCTGAGATGGGGTATTCCGCTCTACCCATACCTTTTAGGGGTATTTTAGCACATACCTCAACCTTCAGGGGTATTTCACAATTTTTTCCTTTCCGGAAAGATTTCGGGGAAAGGAAAAGGAAAGAAAACCGACCTGATCAATCTGTGTTAGACACTGCTAATGTGGGGTTGGAGGGGGTTAAGGGGAGGTGCGAGTGACTGGCCAAAGATGCTCGGCACTAGCATCATCAGTTTCCCCCGTCGGAAATGCCTGATCACCCTGCATCATCGTGATGAGGGGCTGATACAAGCCTTGCTCGCGCACCACTGCTGTGGTGCCAACCTGCCCCGTGGGCTGGGGAGAGGTCCAGATTTGGTTGGTGTTTCCCCGTACTATACATAGAGTAGCAAGAGGATGAGCTAGATGAGGAAAATATATACAAACAACATTGAGAGAAGAATATAGATTAGTTCTTTTAAAAAAGGAAGATTTGGCTGTGTTGGGGGCTGCTGCTCGAGGCGCGGGGGTTTGGCCAGGGTTCAAGTCCCACTTTCACTGGTTCTTCACTTTTGGCTGCTGATTTTCGTCTTTTTTTTGTTTTTCTCTTAGAAAGCCCAGGAGGATGGTCCCATTAGCAGTCGGATAGGAGTTTGGCCGATCCAGTGTGACACTGAGTGGCAGCGGGCTGACAGGTTCATTACGAATTTCTGGGCTGAGAAAACAGGAGAAAGGCAAAAAAAAAAAAGAAACAGAGACCTGCAACCGGAAATCACGGAAGTGCTTCCCAGCCATCAGATCACAGATGATCTGATGGTGCAGTGGTTGCAACAACAGTGAACAAAGTAACTGCCACATTTTCTGGAATAAACTCGACTTCTGTCAGCAGTGATCCTGACACCCTCCATATACTCCGTGATTGAAGGAGGGCCTATGGCCGACCCCCTCTTTTGTGGTTGGCCGGTTGGCCACACCCCCAACCGATTGACAAGATTCTGGCGGGAAGCTTTCTTTGCACGGGCATGCCCAGTGTTAAGGAGAGGAGGAGGGGAACAAAAATCTTCTTACTTTTTCGGGTAAAATACTGACCGTGGGATCACGAGTACTGCACGGCAGGATTTGGGTCACTCAACTGTCCCTCAAACTCGTTTCTATCTTATCCCGTTGCTAGTGGGACCATGCTCCAGGTTGTTGTAGAGACTGGAATCTACGGTCAGATATTGTGAATCCGGGTACAGAGGGTGATATGAGCATCCCACTTTTGGCCGCTGATCGTCGTGGTATATAGCCCTGAAGAGGAAACAAAAATAAAAGATAAAAAATCCGGGAGCACTGAGGGGCGAAGTCACAGTACCTCCGCTGATGCCCTGCATCAGCCCTCAACTTGTCTGCAGTTACTGGCTGACACAAGCAGGCCCCCAAAACAAAACTGAAGACCACCTTTTCCTGGGCCCCCCCAATCACCAAAGAGGAATATCCCGTGTAGTTTACTATCCCCCAAAAAACACATAGGGCCTCGTTCGACACCACTTGAACTCAAGTGTTGGAGTGAACCCTCCCTAATGANAATATCCCGTGTAGTTTACTATCCCCCAAAAAACACATAGGGCCTCGTTCGACACCACTTGAACTCAAGTGTTGGAGTGAACCCTCCCTAATGACGGCACCCGTTTTTTTTCACATCCAGGCTCTCTAGTGCGTGCCCTTAAAACTCAAGCGTGGCCGGGGCAAAACGGCACTTGAGCTCAAGGCACCCCATGGAGGTACCTTGAGTCCAAGCATTGGACCCTTGGAGCTGCCCAGATCAGAGGACCCTGTGCACTCCTGGAACCAGGGGTTGCAGACACCACTTCCGTTTCAATTGCAGTGCTTTCAAGTATTTTGTATTTTGTCTAGTGCACATGGAACCAAGAAAACTGTAGTGCAAATTAAACCACCGGTACTTGGCCCATACATTGGCCGCGGGCGTTCCCGCCCATACATCGGCCGCGGGCGTTTCCCGTTAACGCCCACGATTGATGGGCTTTGGGCTACCGGACTACAATGCCTGGAGGCTCCAGTCAAAAGAAAATTGAAACTACGCGGCGGTGTGGCAAAACTTGGCACACAGGGCGTTTCCGGGCTCGGCATCAATAGCTGGGCCAAGTACTGGTGGTTAATGCCTATTTTGCTATTAGGACACACTTGAGACTCTAGGGTTCTCTAGTGGTCTCGAACCAGGCCCATAGAATAAAAACAGGCCCGTGACTCTCTCTCCCTTCCCAACGTGACCCCAACAAGAGGCCAAGAGGGCCCAACCAATCAGAAACCGCCTGCCTCTGGCTCCCATTCAAAAAAGGCGGGATATGTAATCGGACCGTCCGTGGTCCCACAGTCACACACTTCGTAGGGCTGCATGTGGGCCTAGACCCTGGCTCCAGCGTCCATTACAAGTGATGGTTGAGTCGCGGCGCTATGGGCCTCGCCACA
This sequence comes from Chara braunii, assembly GCA_003427395.1. Taxonomy (NCBI): domain Eukaryota; kingdom Viridiplantae; phylum Streptophyta; class Charophyceae; order Charales; family Characeae; genus Chara; species Chara braunii. The sequence continues at coordinate 269,188 of BFEA01000596.1, read as the reverse complement.
GGCTCCCAGAATGTGGGAAATGGAGCATATAGGCACGAGGTTTTGGCCGGTATTACCTTCGCCTCGGACTCTCTCGCGTCCCGTGTTTATCTTTATTTTGTCGTTGAATATGGGAGGTGCCCCGATGGACCACGGACCAGATATTAAACTGATCATTCCCCGCAGGTGTCGTTGAAGAAGGGAATTCAAAACGGCTTCTTTTTTTTTCTCTCTTTTTTCTTTTTTTGAAAGAAGCCCTTGCGTAAGCCCTCTATCCCGGTGGCTGTAAGAGAACCGTCAGAATGGAGGGCTTAACTGTCAGGCTGCTCCATCTATTGGTGGAGAGCGGCACCTGCTGGAAACTGGGTCCAGCGTCCATTTCTTTGCTTTTTTTTTTCTTTTTCTTTTTTTTGTCTCGGGAGGCCCCATCTATTGGTGGGGTGCGTCACCCGCTGGAAAACGGCTCCAGCGTCCCTATACAAATTCTTTTTTTTTTTTTTTTTTTTTTAGGGCCGCGCCGCACTCTGCCGCAGTGCAATACAGAGGCAACGCTGGAGGGGTCGAGCAAGCAAGCTTACCCTTATGACCCTCCATAGCCCAAAAAAAATAATTTAATATCGTGTGGTCTCATGGACCACGGATCAGATATTAAACTGATCAGAACAGAAACTACACTTGATCTTAGCCAAAAGGCCGAGAAAGGTATAAGAGTTTGCTGTAAGTGTGCCTATCTTGGCTGTGGTTGTACCTCCAGGACAGACTCCTGTCCCGAGTAGTATGCTGCTTTGTAGTATTGTGTCCTACCTTATACCCTACCATCTATTTGTGGACAGCATCATCTGCTGGAAACAGCGTCCATGTACAATCCAATGTCTCATGTCTCAGATCCTCGCCTGAGTGTTTGTCATTACCTAAGCACTGCAGTCAATCATCTTCTACCCCCTGGGCTCCGGGCTCCGTTCTCCCATGGAGCTGCTTATGTCACCCATCCCGTCCGGGACCCCAACTCCCTTGTTTGACCCAGTGCGATTCCGCAGCCCCCTACTTGTATAATGTCCGTATGGATTTATTCCAACTTAATCAACACTGTGCAATCTGTAGGTTTATGAGTTAGAGTTCTATATTTGTAAGTAATCTCGACCCTGTGTGTCCGTGTTGAACCTCTGGCAACCCCCAAAAATTCCTGAAAATTCCTGGAGCTCCTTTCTGCAATAAGTCGACAGTCTTCCTTCATTGATGGCTGCTGAAGTCCCTGACCGG
>BFEA01000596.1:210763-222059 GCA_003427395.1 Chara braunii | reverse complement strand
AGAGAGAGAGAGAGAGAGAGAGAGAGAGAGAGAGAGAGAGAGAGAGAGAGAAAGAGAGAAAAAGAGAGAGAGAGAGAGAGTCAAGCGGGAGAAGAAGGCGACCAGACCTAGGCATGAGGACCATTCACATGCGTGGGGAAAAATACGATGATAATAATACTAATAATATATATGTATGATAGCGGAATATACATTCTCATTATATAAAGATAGGTAAATAGCTAGACAGAGTCTGTAGCCAGCGTCGTCATTTCTACCCAGGAGGTTGGTCCAGTGAAGTCTCTGGATCGCGGTGATCCTCCCTCCCTTGGTCGCTCTCCTCCATGCTCACCTATGAGCTCTCGACATTTACGGTGTTCATCATCTTTGTGCCCATCTCTGTCAATTTGACGGGGTCGCATTCTTTCCCATAGTCATATTCGTATTTTCGAGTACTGTCATGTTTGGATCTTCTTGGCAATAGGAATTGGAGAAGGGAGCGAGGAGGATAGAGAAGAAGAGGGTCAGTTTTGATATGTGCGCAAGAGGTGATATGTACCTTATCGTACATTAGCAAAAGATTCATTCTCAAATTGCTCGTGATAGCAGACGAGCGGCAGTCAATGGGCACAGGCTGAACTTCATTAGAAAGCGAGTGAGAGAAAGCAAACTCTTACCTTGGAAAGTTGGCGATGTGGACTGAACTGGAGGTTGAGCTGCGCTGCTCAATTGCAGGTTGGCCCGACATGGAATTGGTTATAAATCCATCAGGGTTCAAGCAAAAAAATTGTTTTCATTTTGCACGTTTGGTGATTGGTTGAGCCGTACCCACATTTGCGGTCATGGTTGCCACCTTGCCATTTTGTTTTATTTTATTATTATTATTATTATTATTATTATTATTATTATTTAATTTATTTTTTTCCAAAACATATATGGCATCGTGGTTTACAGACATGTTTCTGATGCTGTCGCTGAGAATTCAGAGCACGTCCCTAAGTCTTGTGAGCTACTAATTGTAAGGGTGACTATTGCTATTAACTCCTCGCTACGGCTGGGCTACCGATTTGCTGAAAGAGGTTGGGACGATGTTGGTTGTGAAGCGGGGAGGTCACTGTTGTAAGGTTGATTCGCTGCAGTGCCAGACCGCTGCGACTGTCGATAAACTGGTACCACTACCTAAAGCAGTAGGATTGTTGCTGCCTTGAAGACCCGTCAATGAGTGTTGGAGGAGCTACTCATCTTTGCAGCAAGAGGGAAAAATGTTGGAGGTGTTGCTATTTTGTCGAGTTTTCTATTGTGGCTACTGTTACTTTCGCGCCCTGAACAACAGTTGTTTCTGTTATTTCGGAAGGTATCATTAGTCGTTTTTTACTTTTGAAGTTGCTGGTGGTCTTATTCAGGAGCTGCTGCTATCACGCATCCGGGTGTTGGTTGTTGTTGTTCTAAGCATTGTCGAGAGGTTACTGGATTGAGGTAGTTGATGCAGTTATCTTTGGGTTGTCTTTATTTGAGCGATTACTATACACGGTCACCACCATTGCGGGCCCCTCAGGATGTGAAGGCATCAAGGCTCTCTCCATGCAAGTCTGAGTAAACCCTTCTCGTATCTTGAGAGGTAAAAATTAATCTTTCTGCCCTTCTTCGTCTTAATCTAGTCTGTGGTTCAGGAGAGGAAGGCGGTAGGTGGGATTGCAACCCACAAGACCACATCAAGGCCTTGTGGGGTGTTCACCCACCGATTGTGGGAACTCTGCCGGAGTCCAGGCAGGACTCTTGAGCCAGAGAACTTTGAGAGAAGCTGACGCGATCTCCCTTAGGATCTCGTATACCCCTATCTATACTACCCTTCTTTTGGTTTGCCTGAGTTTTGACTTTTTTTATTTTTTTTTAACTTTAATTCATGATTTTAATTGAATCAGAGCGAACTTACTATGCTTGTTTAATTTCACTTGCTTCAAATGAAATCCACGATGTCTGTTTGCGATGATTTGAAGTGGGGCTGGAGATGAGGTCCTCCTGACTAATCCGGTTGATTTGCTCGTTTGCCTGAGACATTGAAATGAGGCTGGAAATTAGGTCTTCCTGACTGATCCAGTCGCTTTGCTCGTTTGCCTAAGACATTGAAATGGGGTTGCAGATGAGGTCCTCCTGACTGATCCGGTCACTTTGCTGGTTTGCTTAAGACATGAAATGAGGCTGGAGATGAGGTCCTCCTGACTGATCCGGTCGCTTTCCTCTTTTTCCTAAGGCATTGAAATGAGGTTGGAGATGAGGTCCTTCTGACTGATCTGGTCGCTTTTCTCGTTTGCCTAAGATATTGAAAATGAGGGTGGAGATGAGGTCCTCATGACTGATCTGATCGCTTTGCTAAGTCAGTCATAATTTGGTTATTGACAAAGGTCCGACTCTTCTCCTTGTGAGAATAGTCCAGGCTAATGTGTTAAGGATTGCATGGGGTTTGACTGAGAACAACTTGGAAAGTTAATCAACTAAGTAAGATACAAGACTAATGTTTATGTGATCAGGACAACGAAAAATGAAAACTTTGGATGGACGAGTCCTTGTTTTTGAACTGGTTGAATGAGTTGTTGAGATGATGTGCTTGCTAGCAAATTCTTGTCTTTTGTTCAAGTTCTGTTTATTTCTGTTGCTTAATAGGGTAGTCAGTTAGTGCTCGCCACATGCTGGAGCTATAGGAGTTAGTTCAATTCCTGCATTTTTCAAGTTTATTTTACTTAAATCAAGTTATAGCATTTTCTGGGATCTTTTATTTTACTTGGCTCTGTATAAATTTTGGATAGCTACTTTTCCTATGGGACGCGTTGCCGAAATTTCTAAAAAAACAAGGAATTAGTCAAATTTTGATTTTCAAAGTTCAACTTTTGTCTGAGTTTATATCCGGCTTAGTTAAAATTTGTGAAGCCTGCTTTTCCAGGGGAGGTGCTGCCAAAAGTTTTACTAAATCACGGAATTGGATAAAATTTGACTTTGTGAAGTCAGAGTTATTTCTGAATTTTATATTTAGTCTCGTATAACTTCTGAAAAATCACTTTTCCTATGGGAAGAGATGCCAAAATTTTTCGAGTTCTGTAGATTAGATTATATTCTGGTAGGAGAATTTTTTGCAATATACCCTGTATAGGGGAGATGCTGCCAAAATTTCTCTTATTCTTTGAGGTCTATTAGAGAGATAAATTTAAAATCTACTCTTGTGAGATTTTGAGTAACATGTGATATGGGGATTTATTTTCCGTACGCTTAAAATTCAAGTATTTGAAATTCGGCCTGTGTTATGTAACTGGTCCTCTTTGGATGTTTTTTATTCAAGATCTGACTACTTCATCTCGGTCCTGCAAGGATCGTCTTCTGTTATCTTTGATAACAGGTCGATTGCTTGATTGTTGATTCGTCGGTTCACGACCCAACTTTGCTTACACTTGTGCCTCAACTTGAATGCCTTAGCCTTGAGATTTGATATGTTTCTTTGAAGGATTTAACCATACTTTTTTTAATGGTCATTACCAGGAACTGATGGGTTTTTTTATGGAAAGTTTGACAATGGTTGGGGCACGAGCGTGTGAGGGATGGTGTGAGTTACAGGGAATATTAAAGTTGACCACATTGGTGCATGGCAATATGATTTTCGTATGTGTTTGTGTTTTATGCAGGTTAGTATTTTGAAGCTTGGTATACAAGTCTTACTTTGGAGCAGTGAGAATGACAACCATGTGCCGTGCGATCTGCATACCTGATGGGTTTATTTTCCCTTCTTTTATTTTATCTCGAGCTCTGATTTAATATGGGTATTGGGATGCCTGTTTATTTATTGAGTGATTTTGCCTCTTAGTTTTTATAGTTGGACGTTGAAGTCCGTGGCTCAAAGTCAAACCCCTTGACTTCTCTCCAGACTCTGGATGATGGAGCTTATCTCCATGGCCATAAGGGTTGACTGCCACCACAGGCCGGAACCTGTGTACCACTCACTCTCCGCAGGGTGCAGAAGAGGGTGTGAATATGTGACGATCACTTCTCACAATCACTGTGAGAATCCTCTCGGCCATATATATGTATGTGATCCCAGACAGTCAAATCCAAAGTCCGAACCACTAAACATATCTGCAATCCCATCAAAGATTCAACCAAAAGTCCATGCACTGCACGGGGTCAACTTCAACGGTTACCATTTTTTGCGCCCACACCTCTTGGTTTAGCTACAAGCCGCACTTTTTTAAGACTCTCAAAATAAAATACTCAGTATCTTTGTTAAATGTTCATTCAATAAAGTTCGGGTAAAAACACAACAAAACAATTCAAACCACATGGCTAAAGCCTTTAGGTTGAGTGACAAAAGTGGATTGGAATTGAGTAATAAACCGTCGAATCAACAACCGACCTGTTATCAATGATAACAGAAGACGATCCTCTGAGGATCAAGTTGGATCTAACCCAAATCTTGAATCGATTTAATCAAATAGGACCTGTAATACAAGTCAAACTAATTTCCAAGGTTAACTATCAGTGTATGGGGAATGAACTTCCAAAGCACATTCTCACTCAAGATTCTCTTATGAACTAAGTCTAAGTCTACCTCTAAATCGGTGCCCAAAGCAAGGTAGACTTATGGAGTAACCTCTCTCATATAGGATGAATTACGAAACTTCTTTAAACTAAGAAAATTTTGACAGCGCTTCCCATAGGAAAAATATTTTTTCATAATTTAAACTAGCCAAAATATAAAAACTAAAATAATCTCTAACTCTAAAAAATCAAATTTTGTTTAACTTCATGAATTAGTAAAAATTTTAACAGCGTCTCCTTTAAAAAAACAAACTTTCGAGATTTATACTAATTCAAATATTAACTCAAACATAAAACTTGAGTTCTATCAAGAAAAAATATAACAAACTCCTTAAATTTGTAGAAATTTCGACAGAGCTTCCCGTAGAGAAAGTAGTTTTCCAAAATTTATACAAAGCAAAGTTCAGAATCTAAAAATAACTATGACTTCTCAAGGTCCAATTTTTGTCTAACTCTGTTAATTAGCAAAAATTTGGGCAGCGCTCTCTTTAGAAAGGGAGACTTTTCATATTTTTTCAAAGCCATATAAAAAGTTAGACAAGTTGAACTTTTAAAAATCAAAATTTGACTAACTCCTTGATTTTGTAGAAATTTGGGCAGCGCTTCCCGTAGAGAAAGTAATTTACCAAGATTTATAGAAGACTAAGTATAACAAAGACTCCTGAAAATGTGAGAATTGACCTAAGTAAAAAAGATTTAGCTCCGAAAACGCAGGAATTGAACCAACTCCTATGACTCTACCACGCGGCGAACAACTAAAACAACTACCTGTCAAACTGAAACTTAGACTCGATAGTGATCTCACTCAGCCACACGTAAGGCCAAACCACATTGGTAAGTACTCTCACTAGTCCCCAAGTTAAATCCTCATAGATTATTTCATGAAACTCCCAGATGATTTATCCCTTGTATCCAACTTATATGGTATGGTGCTACACCATTAAGCTTAGAACCAATGTCTAGCATACCTTAAGATATACACGAGTGGCGATGTGAACACCGTTCATGCGATAAATTTGGGTAAAAGGAATTAATATAACAAGGAAAAATTGCATTTGTACCCACTTAAAGATGGGAATACCCGCTATACCCAATCCCAACGTCCAACTTACAGATGCAACTTCCACATATAACAATCATTGAAAACGTTGAAAATGCCCCGGGTGTATAAAGGCACCCCCATGGGTTGCGAACTATGCTGCAACATTTGGACTGCCAACAACAACTAACCAAAGGACTTCTGGCTACGAACAAGAACATACATGCCGAAAACACAATTTTCAATGTCGCCACACCACTTTCGAAAACACGATTTTCGATAGTTTTCCTTGGCCACACAACCTGTCGGAATTGGAGTAGCTTGGCTGCATAGCCGGTCGAAATTGAAGTAGAAAGTTGGGGATTCAACAACTTCCGACAAGAGGTGTCGAGAAACATTCTTTGACAAAAAAAAAAAAGATTGTTTTCCCCGCCTCCTTTTTTTTCCCTCCAATTTCGACTCCGATGCGTTCGACAGTCCTCGGCTGCGCCGTCAACTTTCCTTGAAATTTGGTGAGTGGGTGTGAGGTCAGGATGGTCGAATGCTTATCGTGGCCTCAGATGCGCTCGTCTCTTTCCATCTTGCATTCACAAGTGCTTCCATTTTATTGTCGTGTAGCTAAAGGGGGAGGTTGTCAAATTTATTATGACGGTCATCGAATTTTTTTGCCTTTCAACAGTGGTGTGGTGAGCCCCTAGGGACCTCGCCACACCACTCTTGAAACAAGGAAATGTTTCAAGAGTTGTCAGACGATTTCAAGATTTACATTTTTAAGAGTTTTCGGTCCCTCGCCACACAAAACTCTTGAAACGGTGACAGTGTTGGACAAAGGATAACGTCCCAATAACTCTTGGAAATCAATAGTCCCTCAAAAGTTCGGCCAAGGACACTTGAAAACGCACGAGTTGTAGGTTGGGGTTTCTAATATTTCAAGAGTTGCTCTTGAAAGGGTTTCAAGCATCACTCTGACTACTCTTGACTGCTCCAAGTTTGAAGAGGTTGTGTGGCGATGCAGCGACCTTTTTCATTTTTTCTTAATTGTTTTTACATTCAATGTTATTGCAAAATGAGGACCAGGTCGAGGACGTCACAAATTAACCCAGAGTTATCCTCGCAACATCAGCCGGTTTAGCTTATGGTGAACAGATTTGTTGCAACAGAATACCAAAGAAACCCAGACCTACTTTAAGTAGTAACGTAAAACAACAACCGTCTCCTTTTCAGAGTTATTGCTACTACGAACTACAACCTACGCTAATTCTACCTACCACATCACATATCTAAGGACGGTTTGGTACTCGGCCCAGTTCAAGCGAGAGAAACGCATGTTCCATTTATACCCGACACTCTCCTTCCCGCCCCACCCTACACAAACTATTGCGACCGCCAACGGAAACCGAGTGCACCTGTTTTTTTTTAATCTGTGTGTTGTGCATTATCTGTCTCTTATACACATCTAGATGTGTATAAGAGACAGGTGGGTAGGTGCTTGGAGTGGCTCAGTGGGTAGGTGCTTGGAGTGGCTCAGTGGGTAGGTGCTTGGAGTGGCTCGGTGGGTAGGGGCTTGGAGGGGCTCGGGGGGTAGGGGGTTTGAGGGGGGGGGGGGGGGGGGGGGGGGGGGGGGGGGGGGGGGGGGGGGGGGGGGGGGGGGGGGGGGGGGGGGGGGGGGGGGGGGGGGGGGGAAGTGGGGACCTATGTAAAGAGCTAAGGAGAGAGAACCACTTTTCCAGAGAGGGTGACTGCTGCCAATTTATTGTCACGAGCCCAAACGACCAGAAACTAGTGTTTGCCTCTTTGAGTGCGCCCCCTGGTTGTCTTTTTAATCCAATCAACTCTTATCATGGTTCAGATCCACGCCTTGATTCTTACAATGAGCGTTGTATCACTCGTCCATTGTTGTTGGAAAAAAACATTGTTTAAGTCTTCCCATATTACCCAAATGAGGATCGATCGGATCGCTTGTGCCACATATCCTTTGCCCTTACTTTTAAACCATGTGGTGGGGATACGCCTATGAAGTGCCTAGGTCTTGTCCTAAGTCGGAAGCGTTCCGACAAATCTAAACTAGTGGCGTTCCCACCACTACCAAATTATTTTTAAAGTTGGGCATGTCCATAAGAGGTGTTGTAACATTTCTTCCTCCCTACCTCCACAACGTTTGCATTTCATGTCAATGTTCATGCCTCTCTCAAAGAGCCCAGTGGAGGTGGGAATAGTTGCATGTGAGAGTAACCATAGTATACCAGTGAGTTTTTGTGATGGTAGAGTCGTGAGTTGGGCCCATTAGGTTCTTATGTCCTGTCGTGTGATCATGCGGGCGTCCTCTCTCCGTCTCTTGAGTAGCCCCGCTGTTGTTGATGGCAAGTTACTTGTCTTGTTTTGCAGTGTCTTCCCAATGCAAATATTTATTGATGGAGGGGCTTCGCCTGCCCTGTCGGTGGCTCCCAAAACAAGGCCAATGGGTCTATTATGAGGGACCTCAGGGGGAGTCATTTCAATAACAGCTCATGCGTGGTGGCACCAGTTTGTGTCTTCATGTGTACTCGGATTTGTTGAAGTACCAAATGAGAGTCTATGACTACCTCTCTGAGAAGCTGCAGTGTGTTTGGTATCGACGGGTCCACACTCGGACCCCATTTTTGGACACGCCACATGTCATCGTCCATCTTTTCCTCAACGTGCAGGATCGCTCCGGGCTCGAGCTCCTGTGGGTCCCGGTACCACTCTCCTTCTATCGGGTTCTTAGAGCGAAGGAGTTTCAACCAATGGGTTGGAATCCCATCCCGAATCTGTTGGCTTCTGGTTGTGATGAGTTGGAGTCGGCTCAGTTTCTGCTTCAGTTGTGTATTGGCGATCCAATCCTCCTGATCCTCATCCCAAAGATCTTGTATCCTGGTAACTCCCCGCTCCGTCCATCGTCTGCCGAAGTGGCCAGGGTGGAGGTTGATTCAAAAAACTCTCCTTGACCATTGCAGATGTTTGTGTTGTCGAAGATGTTCTGCCCGATCACCTCTTCTCTTGTGGTCGGTTCTCTTTTGAGGGATGGGAGTAGGTGACCTCAGGCAGACCATAACCCTCTTGCTAGTGGAGAACGCAGTTGTCGATGTATGTATGATGACATGAAAACACAGGACTACACATTCTCCCTACGTGATAAGGAGAGTTTCTGCTGCAGCAGGTATTCTAAGACCGTGAGCCAGTTCCAGCGCTATATACTTTTGCCCCTCTCGCGCCGATAGCTTCCACAAGTAGCGTGTAGCATCCCCTATGAGACGCTTGACAACAGGTTTGGAGATCAGACACATGGCAGCAACAAACCAAAGTTGGGCAGCTTCCACAAGTAGCGTGTAGCATCCCCTATGTATATATATATATATATATATACAGGGTTGCCGACATTCGGGATGGGCCGAATGCCCGAACCCGATTGCCCAAACGTACGGGACCCCTTCGGAAGGCGTTCGGCCGGTCAGGCCGAACGCGGACAAAAAAAAAAAAAAAAAAAAAAAAAAAGTCATCAAAAAATCTGAAAAAGAGATATGTTATGGAGAAAAATAAATTAAACAAGATTTGCCTGAGCATTACATCCAAATTCCTTACCAAATTTAAAATAAAAATAAAATACGGAAAAAATACTAATAATAAAAATAAATAAAAATAAAAAGAGAATTAAATTTAGTGAATGCGCGAGCATGTTTTCGACACCGCGATCTTTGACGATTTTTTATTTTTTTTTTGGCAGATCTAAATACCCTGGAAATTTACAGATGAGTACTTCACATAATACAAAACCTACTAAAAAAGTTTTAAAAAATAATAATTTTTTTTAGACCCCGAACTAAAGTGAAAACAAAAAGTAAAAAGTGAAAAAATACGTGGGCGAGCACGTTTTGACACCACCATCTTTTGCGATTTTTAATTCTTATTTGGATTAGCCAAATGAATTGAGAATTTACAGGCATGTACCTCACGTTATACAGAACTCATAAAAACAAATTAAGAAAAAAATAATTAGGTTTAGGCCCCGAAACAATTTTTTGGGGGGGCCGAACGTCGTCGGGTTCGGATCCTGTACGGGGCCCCGAACGCCCGTACGTACGGAGGTCTGCCCGGGGACCTCCGTACGTACGGGCTGGTGACCCTGGGCAAGAAGTCTTAAAAATTATCCGTCTTTATCTTTTTTTTTTTTTTTAGTTGTGCGAACTTGAACAATTTTCAAATAGTTAACAAATCTTCTAAGATCGCTCTGGATTGTTTTACCTAAAAGGCAGATAAGCCGCCCATTTTCCTTTCCTCTCTCTCAATCGGAACTCAAAATTTATTATTATTATTATTATTAATACGGGTAATCCTCAACTCTTAGAATCTTCCTTAAAATTCTTGTTTTAACAACCCCGATAAGGATGGGCTGCAAAGCATGACGAGTTGCCACACAATTCCTCTGACGAGTTTATTTTGAAAGCAGATGTTATCAATGCAAAATGTATAATACCTTCTGCTCGTCGACTCTTAAGAGTCCGAAACTGCAAATCAATAGTTGTCACATGAGTCTGAAAATTCTTATTGAATCAAGTTGTCCTTCTCGATTAGGTGGAGACCAACCTTTAGTTTCCCGGTTATAAATCCGATGATCTCAAGAAAAAAACACAACAAATTGACACTCAAATTTTGAAAAAAAAGTTTGCTTCGAAACAAGTTGATGACCAATATTCTTTCCCACAACAGCAAATCTTGCGATGCAAGCAAAACACACCAACCAACCAGCGGACAAGTAAATCCTCAATTCCCGATACTCATTCAATGATCTACCCCAAGAGACACTCAACATAAAAATTTTCCGGAATTAAATAATCATTTTAGAGTAAAATTACATTCTAAATTTTAAATTTTTATTCCATCTTAAAAAATGTCATTCTAATTTTAAAATTTTCCGTCTTACTTGAAAACTTTCCTTCCAAGAATGGGGTATCCCTTCTTATTTGAACTGCATGTTAGAGATGGAATGAAAGTCTTGATGAGTTCATGAAATATTTTAATTGGACTGTCATTCTAAGTAAGAATTTCGAGTCATAAATAGGTTAATCCAATCTAAATTAGACGATATTTGTTGTAGTAGAATGAAAGTCTAATTAAAACATTTCATAAACTCGTCCAGACTTCCATTCCATCTTCAACAAATAAATGTAGTTGGAAGGGAAAGCTCATATTTAGACGGAAACTTATCAAATTAAATTGGAAATTTTAGAATTGGACAAACATTGGAATGGTAATTTATAAATATGAAGGATTTTTTTTTTATGGAATATTTTTTCAACTTTCATTTCTCATGGGATTTTTTCTGTTGCTTGAGTAAATAATAATCCCGAGGATACCACTAATGGTTAACGACAACCTGAATTTTCAGAATGAAAGATTCTGAAGTGGTCTGAAACCGCTGAAATGGTTTGAAGGCACTTCAGGTCATTTCAAAAGTTTCAAGTGGTTTGGAGGATAAGCTTTATGTGGGGGGGGTTGGGTGAGGGATGATATTTGTTTATTTATTTATTTTTAAAAAACAGCGCGTTTTTCTTCTTTTTCTTCCGTTGATTGATTGATTGATTGATTGACTGACTGATTGACTGATTGGCCCCACAGATGCACACACACACAGGTAAGATTGTATATTCCCATATCCTAGCGGAAGATTCATTCGATTTT
>BFEA01000596.1:154786-165100 GCA_003427395.1 Chara braunii | reverse complement strand
AAAAAAAAAAAAAAAAAAAAAAAAAAAAAAAAAAAAAAAAAAAAAAAAAAAAAAAAAAAAAAAAAAAGTTGTAGTGGGAGATGGGGGGAGGGGGGAGGTAAGCGCATCACTGCGCATGCAGCAGGATTCGGAATCGTCCGCGGAGGGAGCTCCGCGGGCCTTAAACTACGACCGGCCTCATCTTCCTTTGCCCGGGGGTGCGACCCTCTTTCGTGGGCTCCAATTTTTTGATGTATTCGGTGCGCGTTCACAATTGTTAACCCGCGCACCTCCTCCAAACCCAGCAGTTGACAAGCGCGGGCCAATTCAGGTGGATTCAATGCGATTGTGCCTAAATTGGCCCGCAGTAGTCAACTTCAGTCATGGGAACCTGATAACACTTTTGTTTCAACGCACACGTGTTGGAAACATGTTGGAAAGACGTTGGACCAACGTTGAACAAATGTTGGAAACACGTCGGTCGCGTGTTGATCAAACGGTTGGAAACATAAAACGGTGATGCTCCAACGGTTGGCCACAGCATTTGTCGTCGTTCCAATGTTGGTCCGGCGCGGCGACCGAGTTGGAAACTTGATGAAATTTTCCCACATTTTTTCTGTTGGACCGTCCAATCTTATGGAAATGGTCTGGTCCTCTGCCAGGTTTGTTTCTCTCTGACCCAACTGTGTACAGCATGAGTCCAAGGTCGTCCAATCTTATGGGTATGCCCTGCCCTCAGCAAGGATTATCCCCTCATAATAAAACAAGAGGGGGGCTGAGCCGTCCAATCTTATGGACTTGCTCAGACCTTCTCGATCAGAAACAAAAGGAACAGAACAAACCCCAATCAAACATGGCAACCAAACCCTCCAATCTTATGGTACAGGTTTGGCCCCTGAAAGGTCAGCCACAGTCAAACCCTCACAATTCAGAGCAATCAGACCGTCCAATCTTATGGAACTGGGCTGACTCTCCATGCAATTAAAAAATAAAACACAGCGGTCAGGCCGTCCAATCTTATGGAACTGGTCTGACCCCATAGGACCCATTCACGCTTAGGCAAAACCACCTTTCACCCACCCTTCCCCCAGATGCAACCCCTTGTGTTCACAATCTGCCTTCAAACAATCAACAAAAACCGAAACTGAGATTGCGCACACACTCCTTTACTTAATCTGAGTTGTGTCCTGTCAGTCAAACCAAAGTCAAAGTAGGGGTGAATGCAGTACACTCAGTCAAACATAGTAAGACGTACAAGTAGGGTTATGTCAGGGTATATAGAGGGAAAGGGATGGTTACCTCTCAATTCCCTGCCTCCAGAGCCTCGCCTAGGCTTCGGCAGAGCTCCTGTAATCGGTGGGGCGAACCTCCCACAAAGGTCTTGGTGCGGATTACGGGTTGCAATCCCGCCTGCCGCCTTCCTCTCAGCACCAATAGACTATATTTAGAGTAAGAAGGGCAGAAAGAGAGAATGTTCAGACTCTCAGATACAAGGGAGGTGCGCTCAGACTCGCAAGAGAAGGCCTTAGTTCCTTGATTCGCCTGAGAGCCCCGCAATGATGGCCACATATACAGCCCGCTTAGTCAACTGTGGTCTCCCCACTAGCTGCTGGTCCCCTGATGTCCTCCCAAACTCGCAGCAACAAGCCCCTTCCTGTCACCACCCCACCAGACTGCAACAACAACCTCTCCCCCGAGTCAAACCTCCACTTGCGCTGCCAAATGGAAAGCCGCCCATGTAGAGCACATTCTCCACATTCTCTACAGAAAGAGCACCACCAGCTCAGCAAGGTACTGTGCGTACAGCAGCTGCAACTGATTCAGGATGTAGCCACTACGTGTAGCGGCGAAGTGCGGCGAGATGGCGCGCCAGGCATTGTAAACACCCAATCAACAGTTAGCCCGACGATCCGGCAGCTGCAATGCGGCGAAAGCCAGCTGCAGTCTAGCGAGCACCAACTGATTTGTGCCTCAGCCGCAACCTGCGCTGCCGTTTAGCTCTTGCATTGTGCTCACACAAACGACGAACTCCTCCAGCACGGCCCAACTCGTGGTGCCGCGCATACTTCAGTACCTCGTGTAGCAAGACTAACACGGTATCGGCCAATAACTTGGTCTGCAGTCCCTTGGCTACTTCTGGTGGCTTCGCATGATACACCGGTTAGCAGACTGGTTTACAGGCAACACACAGTCCTTTCCCCTCCTGCAGGCCTGCTCCACTCGTGAGGTACCAGTAGGACACACGACCTGACACAGATTGCTGCGCTCCGCCCACTCATCTCGACGGCAGGCTACCGTACATGATCGCAGTTAGCAATACAGGTGAGCTCAATCTTACTGTCCCACTGGCTCCGCCCCGTGGCCAGTACGAGAAGGTGGACTACAACCCCTATGAGGGTCGGTATCGTTCGAAAGGCTATCACTGTCGGGCCACAGTCCCGTCGGCTTTGAGCGATACAATGGACAACTCGATCAGGCACAATCGAGCGTAGGAGAGAACTGAGGAAGGCCCTTCCTTTCCTGGCCGAATGGCCGGGCCCTTAGCACATTCGATTGGTATGGTAGCCGTACTGCCGCCCGTAATCGCGGGGGGCGTTCGCTCCTGCTTGGTAAGTATCCGACCTCTTCCTTACTTTTGTGCCCCCTCTCCGACTCTTACCATCCCTCTCTCATTCCCCCACGCCCGCGCTCGCTCCTTGCCTCCTGGTGATAACTTGATCAGCGCAGTCAACACTTTGCTTCGTGTAATGCACCCGGCCACTCCTCAGGCCAGGTTCAAACCAAACTCTTACTGACGAAGTCTTACAAAAGGAGGCTAAATCAACAGCTCGAGGCGGCGAATTCCGTAATTCAGTACTACGACCAGCGTCGGGCTGCGAAATGCACCGCGACGATCACTTCAAAAACGATCGTTCCAGTCGAGCCTAGCAACATAGCTCAGTTCGTTATGGGAGCGCGGTGATCAGCCCCACAGCCACGAGGGGCAACAGTATCCTGCCTCCCTCCGTCCATAGCTCGTGCAACCTTCTTCTGCTCCCCTTTCCCCGTCTCTGAATGCATCCCGTCCCGTTCCTCGTCCACATTCACTCACCTAGCTCCGGTTACCCCGCTACCCCCGACTCACTCCCTCTCTGTCTCGCCCCCGTGGTCGTCACTATCCCTCCACCCGTCACCCCTACTCCCGTCACTCTGCTACCTCCAACTCTCAGCCCGTATACACCTGGCCGGGGGTTCCCGCTGGGTTCATCCCACTCCCCACTACCTGTCTTCACCCGCCTCCTAATGCTGCTCGTCGTCTTCCCGCACTGCGCTCCTCCGTCCCTCGTCTTAGCGCCTGCTTTCGCTGCGCCCACTGCCCTACCTCATCCTCCCCACCATCTCTGAACGCACCTCACCGCGGGACCCGTCCGGGTTCCTCCCCGATAGCCTTTAGCGCAAAGCACCTCCTCCCCGATTACCGTTGTGCCGTGATCACCAACAATCCGCATACCGCGGTCTCTAGTCAGCGCAGCACCCAATCATTTTGGAAGCGAGACAAAACAAGCGAATGACAAAATTTAACTTATGCCCGCCTCCCCTATGCAGGAGCCACGCTACTCCCCTCTGCATCGTTCCAATCTTTTCAAACGTCCCGAAGGAGTTCACACCGGCCGACACCCCCTCCTTCGTATGCACCCGGCCCAACCCATGTCCGGATTCGTTGTGAATCTTCACGCCCCGATCTCATACTGGTGTCCCAACGAGTCGAACCGGGGCGGTGCCCCGCGGCTGCGCCAAAATTCGCCCGGTCTGTTTACCCCTCTCACCACCTGGCACCCGCCCCTAACCCGGTTCGCGTCCTGGTTCACTCCCTGACTTTGGCACGTACCTTTCCTACCCACAACACTCGGACGGAACTCCCCCGTATCGTCTGAAATCTTTTCTTCCCTTTTCCCGAGGGGCTTCAGCCAGGACCACACCCCACAGCCCCTCGCCGCCTGCAGGCGATATTCACTTCGTCCGACTTCATGTTGGATTGGTGAGTGAAGAGACCGGTTCCCTGGAACCCGTTACGGCAGCGCCTCTTCCGTTCCTAGGAATCCCCCACCTATTTGACCCGATGCAGCAATTCTTGAAAACGAGTTTTCAAGAGTGGTGTGGCGAGGCCCTAACTCATATGTGGTCCTCCCTTCAGCACTCACTACATGCACCGAAGACAAAAATCATATATGCACGGAAAACAAAACATATTGTCTATCGCGTGGGCGCGGGGAACACAACCCTAAGGTAGCCAAATCAATGAGACTAAGAGCTAACACGAGAGAGAGAGAGAGTTTTGTTTCATTTATTGTTATGAGTGTGAGAGAGAAAAAAAAATAGAGAGAGAGGGAGAGGGGGGCCTACCAGAGAGGGAGAGAGAGGGGTGGGGAGGGACTACAGAGAGAGAGAGAGAGAGAGAGAGAGAGAGAGAGAGAGAGAGAGAGAGAGAGTCAGTGGGGATCACGATGTGGAGGGGGACAGCCGCAAGGGGAAGATGGAATGAGAGGCGAACAACAAGAGGACGAGGATCACCAGAGAGAGAGAGAGAGAGAGAGAGAGAGAGACTGAATGGAAAAATTGAAATATGGGTCAAATAGCGGCCGCGATCTATTTTGCAGTTGGAATAATTTTTTAAGGTGTCTTCGTTGTTCGGAGGAGCTGGCTGCTTTTCACTTGTCTTTCTTGTGAGTTGCTCTAGTGTCTTGAGAACTTTGTCCATCTCTCGGCATAGCTTAAAGATTTCTTCTTTTAGATCCGCCGTAAACCACACTCGATTTCCCGGTGGGGGGAAATCATTCCGTCTTTGCTCCCACAATGGTCTCGAGAACCATCTTGGAGATTCTGACTCCGCCCTTCTTCTCCGTGACGATGGTGATCTTGACTTATGTCTTCATTTCTCGGAGTTTTCGATCTCTCCCTTCTTGAGCGCTTCCTACCTTGAGATTCGGAAGATGATGATGAGTGTCTGTGCCGCCTCCTGTCCGACGATGATCGTGAACGCGACATCTTCCTTGAAGCTTGGGAACGTCAGGTAGGTAGTCTTCGTACTTGAAATCGATACAAAACCCCACAACGTCGTTGATCGTCTTCAGTACACACCAGATAAGTAAAATAGAATCTTTAAAAATCGCTGAGTAATCTCCACGCTATAGTAATCTCTAACAAATTGCCACTATGATATCATGAAAGAAAAAAGTTATGAATGATGAGAGAGAGATAAAGACAGTGAATGTAAAATGGAAGAGTGACAGGTTTATACAGTGCCAATCATCGCGGGTACCGCCCGCAAGTTTTAAGCACCGTGCGTAGAGATAAACATATGCAAATGTAGACAAAACGTTCGAGGTTTTACTTTCACAGCATACACATGCAAATGTAGACAGAACGTGCGAGGTTTTACTTTCAGAGCACACACGTAATGTCCATGGCATGCGACACCAGTCACGATTACCCTTCTACCTCACTGCTCAGGTAATCATTTCAGTAACTATCCTCAGTATTAATACCCTTCGTTCCCATTCCTTCTCCGCCACTTTCCCTATCTTTGCAGTGTACTCATCATCTATCCTCAGGATCTCCCGTAGTCGCTCTCTGTGTTGTCCTTGTCGTCATCGATTTTCAACATGCCTTCAATCTGAAGCTACTTTCATCATATCTAATGATTATGTGCGTGCTACTCACGTACTCTCCTCTCTGTCGGAGTTTCGTCTTACTGTGGTACTTGTCTATAACTCCGCTGTTTTTTTTATACTGACTCGAATCTGGCCTTGTTTGTTGTTCTGTTCTTGTTTACTTTCATGGGCATGAGATTTCCTTCATTTCCAGGTGAGTACTTTTTCTTTATTGGTTCGTTTTTACTGCTTTAGGTCTTTCATCTTCTATCTGTTTCGTATGTTTGGAAATGTGAGTGAGACTGTTACGTCGTTATATCTGCAGAAATTCCATGATATTCTGGAGTACTTAGTCGTGTATGTTTCTTTTTCGTCCCTAAAAAATTATTTTCATTCCGTGCAAAATTATATTTTTGATTTTTGATTTTTGATTTTTCGATTTGTGATCTTAGCTTTATATTCCGAGTCGTGTGAATTTCTTGACGTATTTTATTCCGGACTTTCAGTTTTATATTTGTCGATTTGGTGCTTCTTGTTTTTTTAGGTACTCCTGCAATTTATTTCGGACGTCCGCGTCCCTGCAGTTTCGAATGAACGCAAGTATCGCGGCGCGGGTTATCCTCCATGGGTAATCCATGAGTCGGAGTTCCCGTCCGAACAGGTCAATCACGGGCGGTAGATCCGTCATCTTGTATGTGTTAGCTACCATTCGATGAAAAGTTCCGATAATCGTCAAGGTCTTGGTTCTCTCAGAACCCGCACTCCTGAAGTGACGCAACGTCCAGAGAGAGAGAGAGAGAGAGAGAGAGAGAGAGAGAGAGAGAGAGAGAGGTATCGAGAGAGAGAGAGAGAGAGAGAGTGGCAAAATTGAAATATGGGTCAAATTGCGGCCGCAATCTATTTCGCAGTTGGAATGATTTTTCAAATATATGTAGCGTTTGTCCTGGAAAGATCACAACAAAATTTACGAGTACTCCAATTTTCAGGTTTTTTCACGCATTCTTCTGAGCGCGAAAACTCACTGAATTTGGAGTACTTTTTTAGTTGGCTCTGGCATGGCTGAGTGGCAAAAATGGAAAATGTGCTGAATCGGCGCAATAATTATTTCGCAGTCTAAATGATTTTTCGTAAAATGTTCTATTATTATTTATGGAAAGAACATGACCTCATCTATGGATTCTCAAAATTTCAGATTTTTGTGCATGTTCGTCTGAGCACAGAAAATTGCCAAAGTTGCCTCTTGCAAAACGCCTATTTCGTTGTGCCTGACCTCCCTGT
Source organism: Chara braunii (assembly GCA_003427395.1). Lineage (NCBI taxonomy): Eukaryota > Viridiplantae > Streptophyta > Charophyceae > Charales > Characeae > Chara > Chara braunii. Next base: position 158,213 of record BFEA01000596.1, on the reverse strand, counting down.
TTTGAGAAGACGGGGCTCAACGCCTGGGCCTGAGGGCCCTTTTGCAGATCACATGCCCTCACTTCTTTTTGGGGTCCGCTTCTACCCGAGTACCGGTCCAATGCCCCCACTTCTTTTTGGGGTCCACTTCCACCCGAGGACCGGTCCTTCGTTTTTCCAAAAGTCCCGGTTCTACCAGAGCTAGCTGTAGGTAGTCCGCAATTTTGCCAAGGACCGGTCCCCCATTTTTTTTTGCCCCTGAAAAACCCACTTGCGTCCTGGTCGCCCGCCGCCAAAAATGCGACACGCTGGAGCCCACTATACCGCAGCCTTAGGGCTGCGAATTGTGGCGAGGCCCTAACTCATATATGGGGCCTCGCTGCACTACTCTGGAAATGCACAAAAGACAAAACATATTCTAGCGGAAGATTCACTCTCGTTTTGCACCTTTCAAGAGTAGTGCAGCGAGGCCCATGGTCCTCCCTTCAGCACTCACTACATGCACTGAAGACAAAAACCATATGCACAGAAGACAAAACATATTGCGGTGTATCTTTGCAGGTTCCAGCGGAAGATTCGTTCTCATTGTGCACATTTGGCGAGTATTGTAGCGAGGCCTTCTGTGGGCCTCTCTCCACTACTCACCACATGCACAGAAGACAAAAAATATAGCGGTGTATCTTCCCATTTCTTAGCGGAAGATTCATTTCATTTTTCATTTCGTTTCGACAAATTTGGTGAGTAGTGGACCGAGGCCTTATGCCTACCTGCCTACCTAGATCTGAATTACGTTATGTACGTGGAGGCCTTAGACGACTGATAGGTAGATGTCGAACTGTCAATTCATCGATCGACGTGCAAAGAAGTGTGGGCCTCACTGTGTGCTGTGCCCTCGTAGCACCCATCGGTTCCGGTTGACGTGACGACAGCCAATCGTCTATCGGACGGCCGAAATCAAATGTTAAAGTTAGCGCAACAGTACTGCCATCCGATTCCTGCTATTGCTGCTATCTTTGCGAAACAATAGTCCCGTAGCCGTGGAGAGGCGGTCAGGGCCCCGCCTTCTCCAAATTTTCCAACTTTTCCAACGAACCGACAGCGGCGGTCGTTGGGCTCGTAGGTACGGTAACAGCTGTTAGGGGCGGGGAGTGAAAGCCGAGGCAGGTCTCCCGCCTTCACCCAACGAGGGAGACGAGGCGGGAAGCGGCGGAGAGGACGCAAGGGAACACTGCCTGTAGCACTCGAGTGGTAGAGGACTACGCGAAGGAGGGTGAGTTGCGTGTCAAGTCGAGCGCGCGTCCCCGGTCTCCTCATCGCCCCCCCTGCCTACGCTGCCCCGCTGCCACGTGGCTTGTGCTCCAGTCAGGTTATACTCTCTCGTGAACAACACGAAAAGCCCCCACAGGAGAGAGAGAGAGAGAGAGAGAGAGAGAGAGAGAGAGAGAGAGAGAGAGAGAGAGAGAGAGATCTGGTCCGTGGTGAGCAAATGCGAAGGTTGACGGGACGCGCGCAATGATCGGAAAAGGCGCGCAATGATCGGAAAAGGCGCGCAATGATCAAAACGGGCGCGCGATGATCGAGGTTTCATGGATCATTACAGCGCGCATTTTTTAGGACGTGCCCTGCGATCAGGTATCTGGTCGCAACGTGTTTGAATGAACAGGGCAGTTATCTGGACAGGGAACATAGATCTTTCGCTACCTCGACATGAAGGGATGAACTGCCCGGCTGCTCCTGCTGCATGGGCATCCACAACCACTCTGTCTAAAATGCAACAAGTCGAGACGAGCTAATCAAGCGCGTGTGCGCAAGCGCCGCTGACGGGGTTTCACTCGCAGACTCAGCGAGTAAGTTTAAGCGAGAGAGAGAGAGAGAGAGAGAGAGAGAGAGAGAGAGAGAGAGAGAGAGAGAGAGAGAGAGAGAGAGAGAGAGAGGGGGGGGGGGGGNGAGAGAGAGAGAGAGAGAGGGGGGGGGGGGGGGGGGGGGAGGAAAGCACGGATCCACGATGAGCACGAAAAGCACACGATGAGGACCGGAGAGAGAGGGGGGGGGGGGTCATGGAGGAGAGAGGTAAGCTGTGATGGAAGGGGAAGGTAGTGTTGGCACCGTAACGAGGAAAAGGAGAACCTTCAGGCATTTGCTAGCGGAAGAGAAGGAAGAGGAAGTGAGGAGGTTGAAATCGTCTTTATGCGAGATCGATCGGGCTCTCTTTTTCTCCTTCTCTCTCTCCCTCCCTCCCTCTCTCTCTCTGTCTTTCTTTTCCCTCGGTCATTTTTATAGCCTGAGCCTAGCTTATTGTAGCTGAGCTGCACTGGAGTCGTGCAACCGCAGCTGTTCGACTTGGTCCGCTGGCTTCTTCCAGAGCTCCGGCGATGGCGGTCCAAGTTAAAGAAGGATGGATGTTCACGTTTGGTCGCCACACTCTTGGCCGTAGATATTTGCATAAGAGGTACTTTGTCCTCGAGTCCAAGGTTCTAGCGTACTACAAGCGGAAACCAGCGGAGAATGATGTAAGTAAGACCTCTTCTTTTCACTTCTTCTTATTCTTCTTTCCCCATACTCCTACTGAAAGAATTCATCCAATCCTCATTAGTTCCTGATGCCGATCTTGATTGATTGGATCTTTGGCCATCATCTCTTTGGAACCTTCTTGGAACCTTCTTGGAACCGTCTTGGCATCTTTTCGGAAACTTGTTGCCCGCTTGACACTTAGCCTCACTTGACACTCAGTCTCATCTTGCCCGCCCCGGTTGTTACGAACCCTTACTTACCCTTCTTGGTCGATTTGATAGGTTTATCTGTTTGTTGCAGATCTGATCTGATTGTTTTTTGGTTCTCGTAGGTTGTAACTGTCGTTTGTGGAGTTTCTTTTGGTAGTTCATGCATGATTAACTCTGGGGGACACAGGACTGTTGTGGTGCTCTGACATTGCACATGCCGGGTGGGTATTCGGTTATGTGCCGTCGGGCGGGCGGTAGATTTGTGAGTGAGAGTGTGCGAGGGAAGATGTATGTGAGGAGAACCGGAGCTTGAACCGTGCTCGAGTGCTTCAGTGAGACGAGCCATGTGAGGAGCGCGATAGACAAATAGCAGAAGAATCGAGCACGTAGGGAGGAAGAGCCTACGCTGTGGAACGACATTGAAAAGAGCCTACGCTGTGGAACCACATTGAAGAGAGAGAGAGAGAGAGAGAGAGAGAGAGAGAGAGAGAGAGAGAGAGAGAGAGAGAGGTCCTTGCATCGCGCTGATAGGGATTCGCGATACGGTCCGCCGATCTGATCTCGTGATTTTCGCAAGTCGAAAGCAACTTCCGTGAAGTTTCGCGCGCATATTGTGTTTTGGGGCGCGCGCGCGTGAATATGTGTGTGTGTGTGTGTGTGTGTGAGAGAGAGAGAGAGAGAGAGAGAGAGAGAGAGAGAGAGAGAGAGAGAGAGAGAGAGAGAGAGAG
>BFEA01000596.1:136670-153026 GCA_003427395.1 Chara braunii | reverse complement strand
AGAGAGAGAGAGAGAGAGAGAGAGAGAGAGAGAGAGAGAGAGAGAGAGAGAGAGAGAGAGAGAGTTGCTGTTGATCCACGAGAATTGGAAGGTGGTTTGATGGGTTGGCATCTCATGGGAGACCGGGTGTGCAGGTGGTTCTGAAGTGCTCCCTCAGGGTTTGTGAAGAAATCCCCGTGGAAAGATGATAAGCGGGGATCCATGCCAATTAACCCCAGTCAGATTCCCCGTGGAATCCCGTGGCGGGATGTCCTGTCCTTTTCCTCTGAAAGATATGCAGTTTAGCAGTGTGTCCTCCTCCTCAGCTCTTCGTCCCTTTTGTTTATGGATCTGGGTACTACTTTCTGATTTGCAACTCTTCAGAGAATCTTAATCTTGAAAAAATCGTCGGATCGATCTTCCCAGGGTATCCTTGCGATCTCATGAAGGGATCGTCGATACTTGGCAACGAATCTTGAGAGGGATCTGAGAAGCCTCAAGATATCTCCACGATTACGCTGTTTTGTTTCCTCACCGGAGGATCGTCCTCTCTCACCGATACTGGATCTCTCGCGCCTGTGGGAATGAAGAAGACCTTTTCCTTTTGTCAGGCTAAGCTATGTTCTTTTCTATGTCACCTTTCATTACCTACCTACCACTTCTCCTAATAGTGAACTTTTCTTCCTGCTAGTGAATCTTGTAAGACCTTCTCTCAATGTCACCTTTTCCTGGAGGCGGGAACGTACCTAATAGTGAACTTGTCTTCCTGCTACACTCTAGAGGGCGGCCTGCTTCTTCGCTTTCATTGTCCACAGTTTCTTCGCTCTCTCTCCCTCTCTCTCTCTATGAGTGTTTCTGTTTCTCTCTCTTGATCGGTCTGCTACTCCTTTTTTTTCTGTTTCGTTTCAATGATCCTTCATGCTCGCTTCATGTGTCTTTCCCTTGTCTTTCGATCTCCATTAGAATCTCGAAACTGCTGCGGGCTTGTGTTGGGAATAGAGTTTATCCAGCTTGACGGTCAATGGAAATGAGGCGAGTTGTGTGTGTGTGAGAGAGAGAGAGAGAGAGAGAGAGAGAGAGAGAGAGAGAGAGAGAGAGAGAGAGAGAGAGAGCATTTCGCGTTCACCCAGTTTTGACGTTTCTCTTCTTCTTTCTTTGTTTTTATTTTCTATTTCCCGTCGCCGTCTCACCCCACGCGGCGCGCCCCCTTTGTTTCTTTTTCCCCCTTGCGGCGCGCCCCATCACCACCACCATCCTTTCTTTTCTCCCGGGTTTGTTCGCCCTTTCTTTTTCGGTTTCTTTTTTGTTTTTCCCCCTCTCCTGTCTCGGCTGGCGGCACTGGCAAATGAGGTTCCGAAAAAGTGAATTTCATTCATGTCGACTCTCCTTACAAAACTGAAGAGGGTTCGACCCACCTCCATCTCCACCTCCATCTCCATCTCCCCCTTCACCTCCATCTCCACCTTCACCTCCACTTCCTATGCATTGGCGCAACTTACGCGCGCAGTGAACGTACGACACGCGCACACACGCGGGACTACTCAGGACTGACGAGATTGGCGGAACTACGCGGGACTGGGGGGAATACGTGGGACTGACGGGATTTGCGGGACTGTCGTGACTTCGGGGATTGGCGGGACTGACGGGACTGGCGGAACTCGCGTAAGTACACACGTGGGACTCGTGGGTCGGGATGCTTCTCGGCGGGACGGCAACGTTTTGTTGCAAATCTCCACGTGACAGCAATCTTGTGGACATAGCTTGCAAGGGGTTAAGCCATGTCAGCAGGCAATCTCCACGTGGCAGCTGATGGGGAATTCGACATTTCTGAAGACTTCTTTTCTCGAAGTCGGATTGTATTTAAGGATCGGTTATCGGAGCTGTCTGCGCAGAGCACTTTTTGTAATTTCGGGCGAACGGCAGTTAGCCTCTTTCTGTTTGTCGTTTTGTGTCTTCTTTATTTGTGTAGATGTATATATCTGTATAAAAGGCTTCCTGCAGAATGGATATTGGTCAGATGTAATTTCGGGCGAACGGCATGACTGAAAAAAAATCGATCAATGAGGGCGGGGATCTGTCGGGGGCAAAGTGTCGTGTGTGTTAATGGGCCTCGCCGCACTACTCGCCAAATGCAGAAAAGACAAAAATGATGGCGGTGCACCTTTCCATGTTCTAGCGGAAGATTCATTCTGCTTTAGTTCATTTGGTGAGTAGTGCGGCGAGGCCTATTACAGTAAGTCAGGAAGCGATCGTAGTGGATTCGTACTAGTATAGAAGAACCATCTCATCAAGAACAGGGCTAATTAGAATGCATCTGACCGCAATCACGGGCAGGGTTCGATGCATCTGACCGCAATCACGTACCAGGTGGTTTTAAGCGAGCGTACTGTATTGGTATTAGTGTAGTATTGAGTAAGAACAGAGCATGCTCAAACTAGAGCTTCTTCCATTGAGTAAGAACAGAGCATGCTCAAATTGAGTAAGAACAGAGCATGCTCAAACTAGAGCAATCACCTCCACAGGTCAGTCGAGAAGCAGGACTGTTTAGATGTATCGGACCGGGGGTGGACGCATCTGAGCGCAATCACCTCCACAGGTCAGTCGAGAAAGAAAGGTCCTCAGGTGTGAGTATGCCGTCAGGTGCTATGAAAGAGAGGCATCGCACAAAGAGACTTTGTTAGGCCAGGGAGGACATAAACACAAAAAAAAGAGTCTTGTTCGTTTTTTTTCAGGGCAGGGAAGGGCAAAAGGGGGATGGAAGAAGGGAACATCCCAAAACACAGAACAACCGCGGACGTCAGCGCACCTCACAGGTTGCTGTTCTATTCAGCGAGCTCAGCATGTGAAGGGTATTAAAAAAAGGAGAAAAAAAGAATGCAAAAATGCTTCGTGGTTAGCGATCTATCTCTGATCCCGGATCCGGTACCATCATACATACATATACGGATTATTATTTAATAAAAATAATAGTAAAGGGCAAGCTTTCCATCGATCTTTTTTTTTTTTTTTTTTTGGGGGACTTTCCATAGATCTTGACGTAAAGCTAGAGTTATTCCAAATAGATCGTCCCCATCTGCTCTGGGGGGCTATTTTGAGGGGCTCAGTCCCGTTGCTGGGAGGCTCAGTCCGGTTGCTATTCTGGCGGACTCAGTCCTCATCTCTTCTGGGGGGCTAAGTCCGGTTGCTTATCACCGCCAATCATGATGCAACAGATCCAAGGAATGGAATGACTTTTATTGGAAATGGATGAAAACACCTTTTAGAAGAAAAAAAAAAAAAAAAAAAAAAAAAAAAAAACACCTTTTAGCAAGAGAAGGACTGAATGCCCCACACCTTCACAACTTCATTCGATATCTCCACAACTTCATCGCAATCGATAGGAAACTCTCAAAATGGAGTGTAAGGCTTGTCATCACAGCAGCAGCCAGCTTGGCGGAGGGGCAATGTTAATGTCATTACTGCCACCATCACCATCGTCATCGTCATGATCATTGTCCTGATCATCGTCCTCAATCATCGTCAGAGGCAGCAGCAGCATCAGCAGCGCGAATACAACGAGCACTTCCTTCTTTAGGCTGCACCAACAGCACTAGCACTTTCCTATATAGGCAGCACCAGCCGCACGTTCTTCTATAAAGGAGCGCCAACACCAATAGCGCTTTTGTGTATAGGCAGCGTCGCCGTATTGATTATTGACAATTGTTGATTAGTGGCACCGTTGATAAATGGCCCTGTTGATTAGTGCTACTCTTTATCAGTGGCACTTTTTTCTGTATAGCCGGTACTTTCCTCTAGAAGGCAGCACCAACACCTCCAGCACTTTCCTGTTTAGGCAGCATGAACAACACCACTTTCCTGTAAGGCAGCACCGCAGTTTTCTGTATAGGCAGTATCGCCACTATTATCGATTAGTGGGACCGTTGATTAATGGTCCTGTTGATTAGTGCCACTTTTGATTAGCGGCACCTCTCTGTATAGCCAGAACTTTCCTCTGTAAGGCAGAACCAACACCACCAGCACTTTTCTGTTTAGGCAGCACGAACAACACCACTTTCCTGTATAGGCAGCACCGCACTTTTTCTTTGTATGGAGTATCGCCCTATTGATTCGTGGCACCGTTGCTTAATGGCTCTGTTGATTAGTGGCACTTCTCTGTATGGCCAGCACTTTCCTCTAACCAGCACTTTCCTGTTTAGGCAGCACGAACAACACCACTTTCCTGTATAGGCGTCACCAACGCCACCAGCACTTTCCTGTACAAGGCAGCGCACCAACGCCACCAGCACTTTCCTCAATAGGCATTGTTGAGGTTGTTCTTTACTGCTAGCACCGCCCTATTGCTTAGTGCCACTGCTGAATAATGGGGCTGTCGATTAGTGACGCTGTTGATTAGAGACTGTTGTTTAGCTTATGTTCCATTACAAAACACTGTATCTGGAGGTTTTGATTGCCCGGATACATTCAAAATGTTCGAGCCCTCCGAATGCACCCGGTCATGAGCGGGTCCAAATGCATGTGGAATGTTGAGTCGTTGAGCGAGGCAAATAGACACGTGATTTCGAGAAAGCTTACTTCTCCTTGTATTATGCGATGAATGAAAAATATATTTCTCGTTGTCGTACAACTCGAGAGCCATGGAGTTCGTTAGAACCTCTCGTGATCTCAAGTCAGCGGTCGCTGTTGTTGGAGAAAGGACTATGCTCGAGGAAACCTTGAGGGAAGGGAACGACACTTGAAGAGGAAATGGGCTCGATCTTCAGTCCGGATCGCAGTTGCACGGAAGGAAGTGCAATTGTATACCGGATGAAGGGGGTGATGCTGCTGCCGTTCGGGATTAACAATCAGGGATAATTGGATCGCGGTGTAATCGGCGCGCGCCCGCCGGGGGGAGAGAGAGAGAGAGAGAGAGAGAGAGAGAGAGAGAGAGAGAGAGAGAGGATTTTGGATGAGAAAGTTACATTCTGATCGACTTTGGGTTTTTGCTGCAGGTGCCAACGAAGTCGATGATGTTGGATTCAGATTGTACAGTTCAAGACAAGGGGATCGAGCAGCACACAGGGCATGTGAGTTTGGGCTCCACCATTCCTCGTCTACGCTCTCCTTCGTTTTTCTGCTTTTTTCACTCATTTCTGCTGTCTCGTGTTCTTAGTGGTTTTTTTTTTTTTTTTCTCTCTCCTTTTCACCTCGTCTCTCTCTCTCTCTCTCGTCCCCGTTCCTCAGTGGAGGCAGGCCTTTCGGTGATGCTGCTCTGGCATCGATATAACTTGTGCATTTCGGAGAGTGGTCGATGTCGACTTCGCTTCCTCAATGTAGCTGGGAAGCATGGGCTATAGCATTTATCACCATGCTTCAACGGGTTATGGGGGCTTACTAGTATTGTAAGGTCAATTAGATTCACTTCAATTGTCTGGTGGACGTGAGAAGCGTGAAGAGAATCCCTTTCACAAACAAGAGAGAGAGAGAGAGAGAGAGAGAGAGAGAGAGAGAGAGAGAGAGAGAGAGAGAGAGAGAGAGCTCCGCTTGTGTCGTCCTAAGTCGACGGTTCGAACTTCAAAATTAAGGGCGGATAGAGCGCCCTCCTTGCTCTGTGTCTGCGTAGAGAGAGAGAGAGAGAGAGAGAGAGAGAGAGAGAGAGAGAGAGAGAGAGAGAGAGAGGGCCGGGGTTCTGTCTAAGGGTAGTGTTCGGGCTTCCCTCCTTGGCCGTCTGCAGTTCCTTTTCTCCCACCGTTCCCAGTATTGGTTGTGTTCGAGTGTACATCCCTCCTGGGCACCCATCTTCTTTTTTTTTTTCCCCGTCGTGGGGGCTTCGGTCTGGCAGTGGAACACACGTGACAACCATATATTTATTTTGGCCATGATTTTGAGGTATCAACTACAAAAGCCATCTGTCACGGCTTTAATCATTTGTAGGAATTGGAAGGCCTAGCCCAGTTGGTAAGGCACAGAAGTTACATTCAGGAGGTCGTGGGTTCTATCCCCATTGGCCTCACGTACGTGCCTGGGCAAGCTTGGTGTTCTACGAGCTAGAGATAACCCGTTGGCCCCCCAAGCCAGCATTGGCAGGACCTTGGCTGATGTTGTTGGCTGCTATGCAGCGACAATATTGGCCATTAGACACGGCCATTGGGGTTGGGGGGGGGTAGGGGGAGGTGCAGTGACTGGCCATTGCTCGGCGCTAGCACCGCCGATTTCCCCCATCGGCAATGCCTCCCCACCCCTCGTCACCGTGATGAGGGACTGGATCAGCCTTGCTCTCGCACCACAGCTGTGGTGCAAACGCCTTCCCCCATCGGCAATGCCTGCCTACCCTTCGTCACCGTGATGAGGGACTGGTACAGCCTTGCTCTCTGGTACAGCCTTGCTCTCGCACCACAGTTGTGGTGCAAACCTACCCCGTGGGCTGGGGAGAGATCCGGGTTGGTTGGTGTTCCCCGGTACTATAAATAGACTAGTGAGAGGATGATATAGATGCGTTATCATGCGTACTACCAAGAAAAAGATGAAATAGATTGAGAGAAGAATACAGATTACGTACTTGGTTGTGGTTGGATGGTGACGAGTCACGGGTCGAGAGTTTGAAACCTGTCCATCCGAGATTGTTCGCGCAGGAAGATCGGTAGCGGCACGTCTTCCCCCAAACACAACACACCCCCATTTTGCCTGTATCGTGCCGGAAACACAGGTGCGTTATGTTTGGGGGAAGACGGTAGTCACTGCCGCGCACCTCTCTTCTCCGATGCCATTTCCTGGGTGCGTTCTGTTCGGTGGAAGGCGGACCTTTCAGCAGTGTCGCGATCGATGCAGGAACAGTTCGTGTGTACTAAGTGTTTCCTCTTTGTTCTGAGAATATGGGCCTCGCTCCAGTACACAACACTGTATGCATTTGGACGCTTTCTTGACAAGGTGCATTTGCGCGGGTCCGAAAAGCGCTTGAATGCACGCAGAGTGGCCTGTAGTGTAGCAAGGCCCATATAGGTGTCGCAAATACGCGTAAGGGATGGAATCTGGCCGTCAATGCGGTCATATCTCTGCGGAGAACTCTTGGTGTAAATAAATGGTTATGGAGTATGGTAAAATCGCTGCACAAAAAGAAAAAAATAGAGAAAAGAAAAAGAAAAATCGCTGCGAGACCAACTGACCTAGCTCAGGGCGAGGTCATACGGGGACCCAAAATCCCAAATGACTCAAAAAAAGTTGCATTGGACCAGTCACACCCATTTATCATTTTCCGAAATTACTTATTCGTGAACCCTTTTGTCAGCGGAACCCTTTTGTCAGCGGACTGAGGGGCCGCGTTTTTTTTCGCTTTTTGAATTACCTTGCAAAAATGGTCAAAAAATCGTAAACCAAGATATTGGCACGATAGCAATTGGAAATAGGTGCGAAGTGAGGGCATACTCACACTGCGACCCCAAATCCGCAAAATATGCGGATTTGGGAAGGGCCGATTTGAGGTTTTGGGCATGGTTCACGTCACAGTGCTGTACCTTTTCAGATGGGACAAGATCGCGGCTGTCTGGAGAAATGGGGATTTTTTTTGTGTGTGTGTGTGTGTTGGAGAAATGGGGATTTGGCTGGTCAACACGGCGCCATCCACAAATTGTGCAAGAACTTTTGTGAACGAATTTTTGCCAATTTTTTGCCAATTTTTGCCATTTTTTGAAGAAAATGCAAAAAAAAAAGGGCATTTGTGGTCACCTCTAGAGGTGACCGCAAAATCCCTTGCCCCGCGGCTTCCCAGGCCGCTGACAAATGGGCACAGGAATATTACATTTGCGAATTTGGTAGATCTGTGTGACCGGCCTTTTCTCGTCTTTTTGGGGATTTGGGGAATATATGTCCCCGTGTGAGGGCATAGTCACATGAGGACCAAAAGACCCAAAATCCCAAAATTTGAGTCATTTTTTGGGTCACACTGGAGAGGCTTGGTACCCAAATGCCTCCAACGGTGACACTTCTGTCAGCGGCCTGCGGGGCGGGGGCGGACCCTTTTTGAGACCACCTCCGCGGATTGAAGAATCGTAGACGAAGAAGACAGCCCGCCAAACAACTGAAAGTGCGACCAGGAACATTTACGTTGTAGCGAAGGCCCATGCAATATACTGGCGTGAAAAAAAAAGTAAAAAAATTTTCATCTTGTTGTTTGGTCCTCCCCCGTGTGACTGGGTGCACTTGCCCTGAGTGCGAAGTGTCAGGGTCGCTACTTCATCCTTTCTGGACGAGGTCCGCCGTGTGACCACGCGGGACCAAATGCGTAAAAAAAAACGAACCAAATGCCTCAATTTTTTGAGACTTTTGGTCCCCGAGTGAGTATGCCCTGAGTATGCCCTGAGAGCCCCAAAAAAGCAAAAAAAAAACAAAAACAGAAAATCAGGTGAGGGAAAAAGGGTCTGCGCCGTGTGACTGGGGACCTTCGAAGTTCCGCTCACCCAGAAAAAAGCAAAAACAGAAAATCAGGTGAGGGAAAAAGGGTCTGCGCCGTGTGACTGGGGACCTCTGAAGTTCCGCACTGGGTGAGCTGCTGCGACCGTGAAATGGGAGATTTGGGGACATGGTGTGACTACCAGTACTTGGCCCATAGATGACCGCGGGCTTGCCCGCTAACATTTCACGAAAAAGAATAAAGAAAAACAAAGAACATATATAAGAAAAATGAACGCGGAAAAAGAGAAATCAGAAAAAAAAAGGTGTGCGGAAAAAGAAAGAACGAAAAACAGAGAGAGAGAGAGAGAGAGAGAGAGAGAGAGAGAGAGAGAGAGAGAGAGAGAGAGAGAGAGAGAGAGAGAGAGAGAGGCCTCTTTGTCAATGAATTGGGCCTGAAATGCTTCCTGCATACATTCCAAAATAGTAAAATTCCTCATTGAAGCTTTGGATGAGGGCATTTATTACTTTGGGGAGAGAGAGAGAGAGAGAGAGAGAGAGAGCAGCCCGGCGAATTTATAGCTGGGATGCTCTCTCTCTCTCTCTCCTTCCAAAGTAGTAAAAGCCCTTGAAAGGTTTGACGAGGGATTTTACTACTTTGGAATGCATGTGGGCGGCATGTGGGCGGCGTTTTGCACCGGATTCGTTCACTGAGATGCCTGGAAATGCGTTGCGTTCTGCAACCTCTCTGTCCCCCCCCCCCCCCCCTTTTCCTCCTCCCGTTTTATTTCTTTATTTCCCTTTTTCCTTTTCAGAATCTCGTTTGTATTTGTTTTTCTCTTTTCTTTTATTTTGTTTCGGAAATAAGAAAGTTCCGGTGCCGGTAGCTCCCCCCCCCCCTTTCCTCCTCCCGTTTTATTTCTTTATTTCCCTTTTTCCTTTTCAGAATCTCGTTTGTATTTGTTTTTCTCTTTTCTTTTATTTTGTTTTTTGTGTTTTCGGAAATAAGAAAGTTCCGGTGCCGGTAGCTCCAGGCTTGGCTTAGCGGGAGACTCGGTCTTGATAGCTGGGCCAAGTACCGGTGGTTTAAGAGTTTGCAGATTTGGTACCGCAGTGTGTGTGCCCTCAGTTGGTACACCCATGAACTGTTAACATACACAGACCTGAGATAGAATCCAGATGAATAGAATCAACTAATTGACCGAATCTGCCCGTCATCGTGGTCATATACATGCAGGGAACTCCCGTTGTAAATAAATGGGTATGTAGCATGGTAAAATCGCTGTGAGACCAACTCTCCTAGCTCAGTTGGTACAACCATGAACTGTTGAAATACAGACCTCAGTTGAATATAATCAACTAATTGTGAACAACCTGGGGTCCCTCAGTTTGGGAATCATCTCACAGCCGTAGCTGTTTTAACAAAAAAAAGTAAGAGAAAAGGAGGAATGGAAATTAGGGTTAAAAGAAGGAAATATCTGCTGTGAGGTCCGTCAAATTAGGGTTAAAAGAGGGAAAAATCGTTGAATTTCGGGGGCTCGACATCGTTCACCAGGTCCAGTCCAACTTGTCAGAACAATCCTGAATGCTCCCGAAACTTCCCACCTGCAAGACAGCAGTTTCGGGAGACCTCGGACGGTCTCAAGAAGCCCCGAAAACATGTGGGGGGATCGCGACCTACAAGAAAATAAATGGGTATGTAGCATGGTAAAGTGGCTGTGAGACCAACCCTCCTAGCTCAGTTGGTACACCAATGAAGTGTTGAAATACAGACCTGAGTTCGAATCCAGATGAAACCAGATGAAACCAGATGAATATAATGAACTGATTGTGAACAACCTGGGGTCGATCAGTTCGAGAATCATCTCACAGCCGTAGCCCTTTTAAACAATAAGGTAAGAGAACAGAAGGAATGGAAGCTAGGGTTAAAAGAAGGAAAAATCCGCTGTGAGGTCAGTCAAACATCCGCTATGATTCCAACGATGTTCGCTCCCGAAATCATCTGTGTTAGTCCCCGGGCGGCCCCGCTGGGGAAAGTCGCCCGGGTACCCTCCTGCGCGGCCCGGACCGGGCAGGGTCTCAGGCGATCCCAGCGCATAATATTTTAAAAAATAGAAAATAAAAAAAATCAAAAAAATCCGAAAATAAAAATGTTGTGTAAAATTGCAATACAAACGACTTTTGGCTGAGGGCCACCTCAAAATTCCTTGCTAATTTCAAGATACAAAATAAATGAGAAAACAGGAGTCCCAAAAAGACTCCAAATGTGCCCTTTTAAGCCCTTTAGTCACTGTTTATACCCCCCAACCTCCCCTGGATGACCCATCACCAGAACCGAAGTTAAGACCGGATTCTGACTGCTTGGGCCAAGCGCAGTCCCGGCCTCTTTTTTAACCCCACTGGTTTTGCCGGGCGAACCCCCCTCTGCCCAACTTCCCCGGGCGTGCCGGGCTGGGGGACGGCCCAACATAGGAAATCATCGAATTTCGGGGGCTCGACTTTGCTTCACCAGGTCCCGAGTTTGACTTGTCAGAACAATCCTGAGTGCTCCCGGAACTTCCCACCTGCAAGACAGCAGTTTCGGGAGACCTGGGATGGTCTCAAGCAGCCCTGAAAACTTGTGGGGAGATCGCGACCTACAAGACAGAGTTTGTCCACTAGCGAGAACAAGATGCTCGACCAGCTCAAACTGTCCTCCCAAGCAGCCCTGAAAACTTGTGGGGAGATCGCTGCCTACAGACACAGTTCGTCAACTAGCGAGAACAAGACGCTCGACCAGCTCAAACTGTCTTGATAAAACAGGAGTTGCATTCGGGAGTCGTCTCCTCGAGCATGCAATGTGTCATAGGGCGCTCTCAAACAGGTTTTGCCTGCCCTGCCCATTCGAGAGCACTCCTGAGTTTTTTCGGGAATTTGGGAGTGGTGTGGGGAGGCCCTATATATGTGTATGATCTATGACGTAATATATTGTCAAACAGAACTGCCCAGTAAACCGTAGGGAGGAAGAAGAGGACAACAAGCGAGGGGCTGTGAAAAACTGTTTTGTTGGATTTTCCCTGAATCATCAGGAGGCTGTATATATATTTTGCATATACATTTGTATGTATGCATGGGCCTCGCTGCACTACTCCCTCTGCTCTACGATTTCGGAGAGTTCTTCATCACTGTACTAACTCTCTGGTTCGACCATGAAAAAAAACCTCTGAGAGCTGTCAGAAACCACGATTCAAAAGCGCTCTCCATGGTTGGAGAGTGCCCAGCCTGCAAAGTTGGTTATGAGGAGAGTCCTTGGAGGGAGTCGCAGTCCTAGCCCGAATTTGGAGGCTGTGCCTGTAGTCGGGGTGGACAAAATGCAGATGACGCCGTGTCTTATGGTGCTGTCACGACGTCTGGCAGTGCACTCCCGAACTCGAGAGTCGGTCTGTGGAGGGTGGAGGGTAAGTGCAGCAATGACACAAAGTGCGGCGATGACACAAAAAACGCAAATTTGGAAAGTCTGACAGCTCTCTGGGCACTTTCCAATTTTGCAGAGACCCTATTTATTGTCAAAAAGAACTGACCCCTTATCCGTTGGCAGAAACAGAGAAGAGGACAACAAACAATTTGCTCTTTTTGTCCCAGTGAGGTGATCTAACCCAACTCTGAACAAGCCCTCATTCTAAACGTTGGCAGAGACGGAGAAGAGGCAAAAGATAAGGGGCCATCTACAGCCACAGGGTAATCTTCTTTATATCCTATAGAAAAGAAAAAAAAGAGCAAAACATTTGATGTCCTCTTCTCCGTTTCTGCCAACGGATAAGGGGCCAGTTCTGTTTGACAATAAATAGGGTCTCTGCAAAATTGGAAAGTGCCCAGAGAGCTGTCTAAACAGAGAGTAAATCGTTCTGTCTAACCCAACTCTGAACAAGCCCTCATTCTATTGCCTCTTCTCATAGAATGGGCTTGTTCAGAGTCGGGTTAGATCACCTGACTGTGTAGTTAGCCTAAGTTGGGTGTAGGGAGCTTTTCTCCCCTGCCGTAGCGGTTTTTTCTGCTGGGTTTTATTATCCTTTTCGGTCCCAAAAGCGATGTTCTCTTCTGGAACCCCCTTAAACCACCAGTACGTTTCCCTTCCATTCCGACATGCCGTGCATGGCGAGGCCAGAGCAAAATGGCTGGCAAGGCCAGCCAAAACCAGGCCTGCGCCGATTTGTTTGCCCCAGGCAAAAGCGGCTCGGAAGTATTGTTGTGTTTGAGTTACGCTGCTCTGGTTTGTTTGGATTTTGACCCTTTTGGAATTGATTTCCTTTCCCAGAGATGAGGCTTCAGGGCAGGGTGGTTTTGGCCATTTCTGCATCTCGATTTGCCCCTCAGCTACATTTGTCCCTCAGCGCTGCCCGCAGCTGGGTAATGGTCCAAGTACTTTCTGGGTTGTTTGTTGAGGAATTCCCAGCCGCTATTTCTTTGAGTAATAAAATGGATGTCGAATCTTCGAAGGAAAAAGTAAAGATTGCATGGCCGGTACCTGACTGTTTTTAGTCTTCTTCTTCTATCGACAATCTGTGGCTTTATCATTTGGGTTTTTGTTGGCATGAGGACCTTGTGTCAACTACCTTCTTAAGATTGCATGGCCGGTACCTGACTGTTTTCAGTCTTCTTCTTCTATCGACAATCTGTGGCTTTATCATTTGGGTTTTTGTTGGCATAGTTGGTCTCTGTGAGGACCTTGTGTCAACTACCTTCTTTCGTATCATTTTGCATCTCCTACAGGGGTGGGGCTCCACCTGGGGTGTAAGGTTGGAGGTCTTTCGACCCCTGGATTTTTTTCTGTATATGTCATTTTGCCTTGGGTCTTGGGCCGGGAATACTAAAAATATATATATTTTTTAAATGCAAGGTCCGTTGGGTAAATTCTTGTTCTCGAGATGTGCACAACATTCTTCGGGGGGCAAGGTCCCACTAGGAAAGAGCGTTGGATGACGCCCTTGAATCTAGACGTGTTTTATGCAGTGATGCAGAAAAGCAGATCTTTGCTCGTGGCCCCTCAATCCCGATTTTCTGCACCTCTTCACAAACACGTGCAAAATTCAGGCATTACATCCAATCCTTTTTTGCTAGTGGGACTTTGCCTGGGATGAACAGTGCTACGGGACGAGGATGAAGTGCTACCAGACGAATTGGATGATGGCTTCAGCCAAAGGGAAAACGCTGCCGTGCCGGCTTGATTTTTGTTGGGGCGCAGTGCAAGTCCACCTTGGCAAACGGAGGGTCGCAGGTAGTGGAAGTCCACCTCTGCAAACTGAGGCTTGTAGGGAGAAGATCTGCCAAACCACCATCTGCCTGGTCCCATTAGGAACGTTGAACTCCCTAGGGCGCAGTCCCACTAGCAAAGGGGATGGGATTTAAGGGCTGAATCTGGATGTGTTTGTGCAAGAGATTCAGAAACCTGTGACTGACCTCCTTTTCTGCATCTCGGCTGAAAAGTTAAAACCCATCCAGTTTCCGACGTTGAATCCAATCCTCTTTGCTAGTGGAAGATGGATTCTCATGTAAGGGTGGGACCCCACAGAAAAGCGGCAAGGAAAAACTTTTCCAATTTGCTAGTGGAAGATGGATTCTCATGTAAGGCTGGGGCCCCACAGGAAAGCGGCAAGGAAAAACTTTTCCAAGAAACCGTATCCGCGACCCCACACCCACCGCGGAAGGTGTTGTGGAGAAAGCGAAATTTCTTCCAAAGGTCAGTTTCCAGGACCCCACAACACGTGTTTTTTGGCCTGGAAGACCCAGCAGATGTGTTTTCACGTCGTCCTCGCCTTGGAAAAGTCAACGGAGAGCGATTTTCGCCACAAAAATGTGCCGATCGCAGAGGGTGAGGGGGGGCGATTGTGGGAGGCTTTCCAAGGCTGGTTTTTGAAAACGGACAAGCGAGTGTCCACTTTTCACAATGCGTCACCCACAAAAGTCGGTGGTCCTTCCTTCGGTCCATCCCCAGTCGCTCGGACACTCCAGCACATTCCTGTCTCGGGGGGTTGGCGACACACTTTCCAGAAATGGAAAGAAGTCTATCAAATTTGCCGCTAAACCTACTTCGCGGTGGGGTCCCCGCAAAACTACTTTCCAGCTTTTCAAAATTCTTTGACTGTTTATTGTGGCAACCGGTTTTCCATCCTTTTTCCTGTGGGGTCCCACCCTAAGTCGGGCATGGGGTGATGGCCACATGCCATTGAGGAGGGGGGTGGAGGGGAATTTGCCTGTGTTTCCTAGTTTTGGGGATATGCTGAGAATGCGGAAGAGTTTTTTCTTTTTTTTTTTCTTTTTTGAAATGTGGAAAATTTTGGGTGGGGGAAATTTTTCTTTTGTTTTCAAGTGCGGAATAAATCCGAATAATTGGTTTCTTTTTTTCCTTTTTTTTGTGCCCTGTGTTCATGAAGCCGCCTGAGCTGAATGTAGAGGCCTTTCCACCCCTGAGTTTCCAATGCTATTTTTGTTGTATTGTTGCCTTGGGCAGTGGGCCCATAATAATATGGGGCTCGTTAGACACTCCTATTGAAATCCTTGGGCAAAAGGAAAAGTTCCTTTTGGTTCAAGAGGCCCTTCGTTCCACCTGTCCTTGGGAAAGTTGCCCGAGGACATTTCCTTCGAGCTATGTCAGAAAAAAAAAAAAAAAAAAAAAGTGCTGGAGGCCTTCAGCCAATAGGGTGCCGCCACGATCCAGATTCTTGGTTGTAACGTCTCTCTACCCATATGCCCTCTCCTCTCCGTGAAAGGCGGATTCCTTTTGCCCAAGGGACCTCGTGAGGTCCCTTGGGCAAAAGGAAGAAATGGCCCTTCGTTCCACCTGTCCTTGGGAAAGTTGCCCGAGGACATTTCCTTCGAGCTATGTCAGAAAAAAAAAAAAAAAAAAAAAGTGCTGGAGGCCTTCAGCCAATAGGGTGCCGCCACGATCCAGATTCTTGGTTGTAACGTCTCTCTACCCATATGCCCTCTCCTCTCCGTGAAAGGCGGATTCCTTTTGCCCAAGGGACCTCGTGAGGTCCCTTGGGCAAAAGGAAGAAATGGCTGGGGAATCCTCGGAGCCCAAGGAATTTCCTTCGGAGTGTTTTCACTCTTTTTTTTTTCCGACTGCATCCCCGAGGATAGGTGGAACGAACAATTCCTTGGGGACTTTACACGCCCGAGGAGTGTCTACCCGAGCCCGTATGCCTACAATTAGTAGTGGTGTTAGGTAGGTAGTGTGAAGTGAGATTGAGAGAAGAATATAGCTTTTGTAAAAATAAAATAAAATAAATGCCCATTCTAGGGAAACAAAAAAGGGAGGGGGTGGGGGGGGGTTGAGGGAGGCGAAGGAAGCACGGTGTACCAACAGAAATCATAATGATCTGGCAGCGAATACCTTTAGAGGACCCAGCCTGGTGGGTCTCCAAACCCAGTGGGAAAAAGAGGCAACAGCTTGGATGGCTCTCAGCCCATTGGCTGAGGGGAGCCACCCAGAGCTTTATTTTGCATCCTTTTGTTCGTAGAAAACCTGTTTTCTCTATACATACTAAAGCAAACAAAGGGTCTGGCGACATGGTTGGTCGCAGGCCCAAGGGAAACCGTTTGGGACAGAAAAGCGTGGCGGGGGGGCGCGGGGTTGAGGGCGGGCACGGGGTGAGGCCGACGAAAATTGCTGTGGCTGGCGCGACGAAAATTGCCGCGGCTGGCGCCCAGAAACCGTTTGGGACACAAAAGTGTGGCGGGGGGACGCGGGGTTAAGGCCGAGGGAGAGGAGAGGCTGACGAAAAGCGTTCGGGACACAAAAGCGACGCGGGGGGGCGCGGGGTGAGGCCGACGGAAATTGCCGTGGCTGGCGCAACGAAGAATTTGCTGCAGGCGCCAGTCTATCCACGGGCGCATTTCGATTGTGCAGGTGCATGCGTCGATGCCCTTCGCACTCTGGTTCACACATGCGCGCGTGTTAGAGGGACAGAGAGAGAACGTTGGTGTGAGAGAGAGAGAGAGAGAGAGAGAGAGAGAGAGAGAGAGAGAGAGAGAGAG
>BFEA01000596.1:106424-132533 GCA_003427395.1 Chara braunii | reverse complement strand
TGGAAACCGGGTCCAGCGTCCCATATCCAATCTACTCTCCCCTACCAAACTGCAGCAGGGTCGGGTATTGGGGGGAGAAACCCCGGGGGGCACCAGTGGAGTCTCCATTCCTCCCCCAACCTCTGCCATCCACCTACTATCCTCATGGCGCCCAGTGTGTCTTGCACTCTGTAATAGCATATGTTTGAGAAAGGCTAAGATAACAGACAATGCAGAAATAGACAGAAATGTGCTGCACAGTCGTCAGCTGAAATCTTCTTATTCGTTGTTTTTTCGAAAGCTTTTTTCCTCAGTGAGAGTGACGCTACTGTGCTGGAAACCGGGTCCAGCGTCCCATACCTGATCTATGTGTCCAATCCAACCCCTGCTGGAAACCGGGTCCAGTGTCCCATACCTGATCTATGTGTACCCTCGTGGAGGGGGACAAATTTCTTCTAAGGCCAAGGGGTGAGGAGGGAAGGGGTCTGCAAACTCTTGAGCGGGGCGTAACCTATCGCCAGGATCTATGTTGGTCCAGTCGTGGAAGATCAGCTGATAGTCTCTTGCTGTCTCTGCCTGATGTCCTTCAGGCAGTTGTCCTTCCTGCTGACGACCCCCAGACCATCTTATCTCAGCCACCCACCCTTCTCTCGCCCCTCCCAGCCAGTCTTGACTGAATCGGGAGATAATCCGAGTGATGTCTCCCCGGGAGTGCATTTGGTCAAGCTTATCCCTGGCTGCCTTCCACTGAGCTGCAATTTCGTGTTGGATTAACAAACGTAATTGTTCCATGACTTCTCCTTCCTCCACCCGTGCCCCTTCTACTTCCAATATGCATCTTTTCCACCAGATAGTCCAAAGAACAGCCCGCCTGCCTAAATGGAACATGTTCTCCTCAAATGTGTTTCCCTGGATCGGGGGGTAGTGACCTAGTAATATGGCCCGCCATTCCCATGGCCATTCTGCATTAGGGACAATGTGTCGCCAGATCCTGTCCCAACTCCTCCATAATAGTACTGATGCTGGGCATTGGAGGAAGATGTGTTCGATTGTCTCAGCACGTTTTCTCCTTGGGTAGCTCTGAAGGCAGCTGTGGCACCATGGTAATGCCCGTCCACCACCAGTATTTAGTAGGCACTTTCCCTTGAAACTGCGGATGCCCTGCGCGCCAAAAAACGAACTGGAGCAGGCCATTGATGAAATTCATCAATGGCCGAGAAGACCCTGATATTTGTGGGGTGTGTACGACAAGGGCCGGCGGCCCATGTATGGGCCAAGTACTGGTGGTTTAAACCACCAGTACCATTCCCCACTTGAAAATCAAATACGTGGGGATCGGCACTACCGGACTGAAATGGCGCCAGCCAAAATGAGGCCCGTGCCGTTTTTTTTTTTTTTTTGCCTCTCAGGGCGATTTTAGGCTCGGCACCGTTAAGCTGAGAAAGGTACTGGTGGTTTAAGTTCAGGAACTAAGTCCTGGGGCCTGTCCTGTCTGAAATTTCACTCCTACCAGGTCACGCCTATTTGGATTGAAATATGGATTCAAGTTGGGCCCAACTGTTTTTGTTTGTTTTTATTTCTTTCATGAGCCCAACTGTTTTTGTTTGTTTTTATTTCTTTCATGGGCCCAACCGTTTTTGTTTGTTTTTTATGTTTTTCCCCTGATGTGGAGTCACCAAATGAACGTACCTGATTTTCATTAAGAAAAAAAATGTACCTGATTTTCTTTGGAATTTCGTGTCACTGGACATTAGAAATAAAAGTCACCAAAGGTGGGATACCTGAATTTTGCACAAGCCCCCGTTGCCTCCCTCTGGTCCCGTAGGCAGAAGTGGCATTGTGCTACCTTGTACATCGGTAAGTGGCCGACTTAGCTTTTGACAAAATGGTGGTTCAAACCACCAGTAGCTGGTCCCAGGCAACTTGAGAATCGCAATGGCTCGGTGCCACCGGGCCAAGATGGCTGGCGGCATTAGGCATTTTTTGTTGAGCTTTGCGTACACAGGGGGAATCTGCCTCGTACAGAAGAGGCCCGGTTGTACTGGTGGTGTAAACAGCCTCTACCTTTCATAGGCATCGAAATGGTGGTTTAAACGACCACAACCTTTGACAGGCAAACGTGAAACACGAGAATGCCATCAACTGCATTCTTCTGGTGAACAGTGCTACCGGACCAAAATGGCTGGTGTCACCCAGCCAAAATGAGGTAAAAACATCACGCTGGCAATTAGGCAGAACTTGGCGTACAGTCCTTTTCCGCCTCGGCAAAATGAGACTCGGAGGTAGTGGTGGTTTAAAATTGGAAGTATACAGAGAAAGAAGATTACCATGGCCCCTGGGGCTGGGACCCACAAGTGAAGTAAATCACGACTTGGTGAGGATTTCGATCGCGTGTGGCATGCTGTGACGCTGCAGGGCCGTGGATGGCATGCCGTATCCAGGGACGGCCTTCGATGGCCTTCTCTTGTGGAAATCGAGTTCCTTTCCAGCAATCCCTACCAGTAAAATTTTGTTTTGTTATTTTTGAAACAACTTGTTTCGGAGTCTCGTTTCTCAGACTTCAAAAGGGGCGGGGCGTTTTCAAGACTTTGAAGGCGATTGCAAACTTTGGAAAAAAATGAAATCGTCCACGACCTTTGACATCCACTTTTTTCGGCCTGCCATCATGGGCGTCTTTAGATAGCAATCGTCCACAACCTCTGACATCCACTTTTTTCGGCCTGCCATCATGGGCGTCTTTAGATAGCAAATGTGAATGTCAACGGTGAGTCTGGCAGGTGTGGACAGGGGGGGGGTCGTGTACCTGGTTCCCGTTTTGCCGCAAGTACAATCATCAGAGTCCAGTAGGTGGCGCATAGGACACTAGATGGAGTTCGCAACCCGCAGAGGTGACTTTTCCTAAACAGGGAAGTTGAAACCATGTGGAAACACATGGGCTGCCTCTTCGGTTTTGTTGGTCGTTTTACGTACTCCGATTGTTGCTATCCAAGTTCGACGCTCCGTACGTATGAAAACGGGGAGGACTTGTCGGTTCAGCGTACGGAGACGAATGGTACTGTGAATCTTTGTTTTTTTTCAATTTTGAGCGTCGTGCTTCAGAAGGCAGTTGGTGTTGACGCCATTTCCAGTGGTGCACGGTATCGGAGGGCGCGTTGTCCCGGCCCTCCTTCGTGTGTCAAGCGCCTACCTGGTACCTGGGCTATAGTATGATGTGGACCAGTCCCGGTGGCGTTGCATTCAACAAAAGGGGTGCGCCACAGGACTTCCATTGGTCCACGCAGGCCCTGCTGTACAGCACAGCACAACCGGCCTGTGACCGTGGTAGCCGCCGGGTTCGCCCTGGGACGCGGAAGTGAAAGGACTGGCGCGGTCTTTTCTGTCGTGTGCTGAAATCCCCTGTATAGGGTTATGGGCTAGGTGCACGAAATAAAGGTTGCTAAAAAGAGAGGAAGCAAAGCGCCGAATTTGAACTCACTTTAGTTCGGGGAAAATCCAGCGGCTTCGGGCCACTGTGATGTTATGATCCCTTTTCCATTTTTGCTTACTGATTGTTATTATTATTATTATTATTATTAATGTTATTACTTAATTTCCCAAATTTTCAGTTTCCCGCCTGTCCGTCTGTCGCTTTGGAGGGGAGGCCATCGATTCGGGTTTTCGAACTGCAACTGCGGCCTTATGGCCTGGGGCTCTACTTACCCCTTGTATATCGCCTGTATCAGACTCGTTCGTCCGAACCTTGTAGCGGGACCCCGATGGCCAGGTAAAGAGGCAGATACAGTAAGGACTAAAAGGAAAAAGAAAAAAGAAAGAAAAAAAAACATAGTAAAAGAAAGGAAAGGAACGAGAAAGATTGAAAGTCGGGTGCAAGATTTGTGCGTGAACGTGGATCGTTGTTCAGGCAAGGGTGCTGCGCGGAGAAATTCTGGGACGCCACCCTTTCCTTTTCAGCGATTAATATTATTATTATTATTATTATTGGTATTTTTATTATTACTTTATTACTATTTAGCTTTCTAAATTTGGTTTTCAAACTGTTGGCTTATCCTTTCGCGGGAAGCCAACGGTTCGAATTTCGAAGCCAACAGTCCGTAGCCTAAGTAGGCCGACCTTGTATATACTATCCGCGGGTGAGCCCCGATCTGGCTCTGTGCGACGAGACCCCAAAAGAAGGGTGACCCGCGGCCGCATCGGTAGGAGGCCTATCACCCCCCTGTGGAGGGTCATAAGCCCCCTCCTTGCCATCGGACATGGGTACTCGATGAAGATGGGTCTGCGTTGCTAGTTAAAAACGGAGAAGTGACTTCTAGTACTCCGTTATGGGACCACGACGCAAAACCTGCAGTCATATTGTTGGGGTCTAGGACTGACAAGTGAGAGTTTAATACGTGATCGACCGTTGGGTTTTGGGTTGAGTATTAGTTTTGAAAGTTAAATATTAATCCTTTGTTTTAAAATTCTTGAGAAGCGGTAGAGTCTGAAAAGGACTAATGAAAGTTCGTCGTTCAGAACGCAGAGGAAATCCCTATGAAAGGGAGAGGGAGTTGAGATATCGTCCGCGGCCAGTCGCCTGGTGGTATAGTCTGTACTGCGAGTTCCTGTGGGGAGTGGTCTGCTATAGGAAGTCGACGATCTAGTGTTGTGCTGTCTATCAAACGGGGCAGGCTATTTTGAGTGGCAATGACACTACACAGCTATAGGCCTGGCTGCTGGCGGCACACGGTGCGCTCGGTTCCAGTGTCGGGTGAAGGCCCTCTGATTACGACGGCCCTGAACTATGATGGGGGAGAAGTAGTCCGATTGAAGGTCTGCATAGAAGGGGGGAGAGAGAAGGAGATGCGAGGTGATCAGAGGCTGCAGGCTGCCATTTTCGAAGCGCGCGACAGGGCAGAACGGAGGTGCAGACGAGATGGGGTGACCGTGGGCTTGAGAGTGATGGTCATCTATCATGAAACGGAGTCATCAATTGGGACCGAGACAAGAGAGGAACAACATAACGAGAGAGACTCGGGTGGAGAAAGCGAAATGAGTGAGGCGGACCGAGAAATGGATCTCAAGTCTTGGAACAGACCCGAGGAGATCCAGAAACACCACCGAGCCACGAAGCCGGTGGAGAAGGGACCAGAGGCCAGCTCATGACAGCTGACTCCCAGGGGCCGCGGGACTGGAGGCCGCGAGACCGACGGAAAACAAAGTAAAGGTAAGAGACGGGTGTGAGGCAAGAGAAGAAGGGGGATTGACATGTGTGGTGAGAGGGCGCGCAACAGGTCAACAAGAAGGGACGAGAGCTAAAAGTATGGGTGTGAGATGTTGACGTCAACTGGACAGCAGTGTGTGAAGCGAAGTAGTACGGGAGCTTGCAGAGTGCGGGGATGTCAACTGCTTCTTGCATGCTCACGTAAAGTGCCGGCACTCTGTGTCTCAGTTGTTGTCTGCAAGCTCAAGTGACATGGCTACAGCTGCCGCGAGGACGACAGCATAAGAGTGAAGGGGGAGCCTGTCGGAACCACGTGAGAAGAGTGCATTAAGGGAAGTTGGTTTGCAGGGTGTGGAGTAGGCTGCTACTCGATCCGTTAGCTGCGTGCTGAGCGAGGTTACTCCCTGTCACGGATGCGGGTCAGCAACTTTTCACTAAGGCATGGGCTATAATCACCCGGTAATTAGTGCGTGACCAGTGAGAAGCTGAGTTGGTGCTTGCGTGAGCAGGGGGAGACTCGACTCATCTACTATGATCGGGGTATATGTGATATGTATGGTTGTGAGGAGGGAGTCGTGTGCGGACTGACAAGAAAGAGGCTTGAGCGAGGGCTCGAGAGTGCAGGTGATAAAACGAGTGAAATAAGTCAAGGAGGTCTACGCGCGTAAACTCATCTTCACGCCAAAGGGTCCAAGCAAATGGCAGCCCATGACCGAGTCAAACACTCAGTGAGATGAACATTGGGGTTCTTCACCAGAAAGGATGCCTGAGTTGTAAAGACGTGTGAGAGAGGTTCTGCTTACCGGTTGGCGTATTCGCGCTGATTATCATCTGTTTTCCATCACCCTCAAGTGGTTTCCAGGAGACAACGGAGAAAGCAATCAAGGGTCGTTGACACGTCTTCTGATATGACTTTCATGGTCGAACCTTCAGATAAGATGCTGGCTTTTACGAAATATGACCCCTTTTGTTCTCACTAGTTTTACTCCCCCTCTTAGTTCAAGTAAACGGTGCGATTGATTGTCATTGACGGATCATGTCGCATAGTGACGAAAGAAAATTAAGTTCCTCAGTAGACTGTATAAATAAGCGATTAAGGGAGTAGCCTTGGTTTGTAACAACGTTTGAAATGAACTAGCCTCGGAAGGAATTTAACGTATGGGAGGATGGTTTGAGATGTTAGCGAGGCTAGAGTTGGATATTCACGGAGTTTAACACGTACATGCGCAGTTTATTTGGGAGCGTTATTCGTATTGTGTGATTTAATTGATCTCATGGCAAGGTCAAAGAGACGTGCTGCCATTGCGTTCGTGTGCTTAAATTCCACGAGAATGGAGATTACAAATGCTATAAGGAATTGGACTTCTTTTCCTTTTCCTCTCATCTGTGTGTGATTGCACAGTGTTGATTACTTCGTGTAACGACTTCGTGTGACCTCACTGTGTGATTACACCTCGTGATTACGCTATGTGACTACGCTGTATGACTATGCGGCGTGTTTACATAGGGTGACTACGAGGCGTGAGTACATAGTGTGACTGTGCTGCGTGATCACAGTGTGACCGCTTTGTGTGGCTACTTCGTGTGACTACGCGAGCACATGAGCGTCTGGGACTACATGTGCTCATATGGTCATTGCCAGTAATTGTAAGAGTTCACATGTGGCATGGAAAGGATCGAGTGCATGAAAACGCGACCATACACGTTCCCGTGTGAATAGGAAAAGGCATGATTGAAGGTGCTGCAAGCCTGGTGAGCGCGTCTGTTTGGCTCGTTGGGCATGTTTTATATTTTCTCATCTCATCCGCGCCTCTTCTAAACGAGCCTAGATGAGCTTTGGAGGAATGTTTTAACCATCGATGTTGTTCGGCCTACCAAAAAAACTGAAAACACTGAGAACGACGGAGAGATAGGTAGCTCGGAGATTGGTCCCTTTTAGCCCTGTGATAACTTCTTGAAATAGGTCGGATTGAGCAAACATTGGTACATTGCCAATCCCGTCTTTCTCACTGATTTTGATTCTTCAGTTGTTCCAATGGTCAACTGAAAACTGCCTTGGAGTAGAGCAGAGGATGGGAATCGCTGTCACTATGAGCGTGTGAGCAAGCATGTTGAATCTGACCCAATAAGCACGCTTGGTAATTTTGCGAGTGCAAATCTTTGACTGAGGATAGGTGGTCAGCTGGTAGCGATATGATCAATGTAATCAGTTAAAAGAGAACTTAGTCTCATTCATTTATTTATTTATTTATTTAATTCCTTACTGTTATTGGGTTTACAATTCCGTCCGAGCGAAAACCCCAGCAGTGATTCCGATCATTCAGGGAATTAAAATGTGGATTAGGTAAACGAGCTCAGAAGAGTAGCTTGCCTGTTCATATTCAGCCGCGCCTTAAGTGAACCTTTGGTGAGTAGTAGAGGTCGTGATTTGAGATTGTTCTCTGATGGGCAAAAAGTAGCGCATCCTGAGGGAAATTGTATATCTACTGGCCAAATTCTTTGTGGATGGTGATTAGTGACTACTCCTTATTTATTTTTTTGAGTTGTTACTAATCCTGCCTTTCAGGCCCGTATGGTGGTCCGTGACAGGCTGTCTGAGCAGACCCCCGTCATGGTGTCACGCCTATTTCGTCTGAGTCGTATTTGAGACTTGGTCATAGCACTGGGGGAGTGCGTGTCACCCTAGCCGTGCTTACCCTTGTCTGGCTCTGCTAACCGTGGAGGTCAAGAATTGACCTTTGTGTGTTACTGTCTGTCGAAAGTTGAGTGGAGCCAGCAAAAGGGGGTAGTATTAGGCAAAGCTAGTATTAGTTGCGCTTTGATTATCGGGCAATTCGGGCTCGGATAATTAGTTTCAAACAATCTCGATCTGGTTTCAGACGGTCCAAACACAAACTGGACTTAAACGACCCCTCCTCAGACTCAAGTGTAAGTCTGAAGGACTGACGAAATAGGCTCAGTAAAACTCAAGCAACTACTTACTCAAGTGAAACTCAGACATTACTCAAGCAAAACTTAGGCTCTACTCATGCAAGACTAGAAAGTTACTTTGGCGAAACTCAGATAATTTTCGGAATACGTTCAGACATTGCTCAACAGTAATCAGTGCTCAGAAAAGACTTCTTGACGAGAATTCGAAACTCAGATAAAGCACTTGGAAGTTCTCATCCGAATGGCCTGTTGTGTAGAAGCCGGGGCTTGAAATAGTGTGCTACCTTTTCCAAGTCGCTAACTGACTACTGCTCAATTGTTACCCCATCGTCAATCAGTGGGAAAACATCTTTCGAACAAGTGCTCAGACGATTGTCCAGAACGACAATCAACACGGGACAATAGCAAGCAAACTACGTCGGCCAGTACCCACCAGCTATCACTCAAAACGTCTGTGTCTCCTTATTTAACGAAAAGCTGCCCAGAACCCGGGTCTCACCATCTTGGGATCTGAATGTAATAAAGGAGACATGAGGGATGACGAGATCCTAATAGTGAAGAATACGTTAGTCAGAGAAAAGAAAAAGGGATGGGAAGAGGAGGCGAGTCAGGACATGAAGCTGTACCAGCAAACCCAGAGGGAACACGCTGTTCAGATTGTGGGTGAGAGGAAATTTATAGAGTACGTACTTTATTTCATCGACTGGTTGGGTAATCTGCACAGCACTGGATCCTCAGTGGAGTCCGTGGAACAGGCAAAAGGGAGGCTCAAGTGAACACTATAAGTCTTTCATTTTTCTCTGATTCTCTTTTGCTTCTTCTCTGTTGCCACTTCCTAGATAGGGCGATCAATGGATAGATATGCGGGAAACTCATCTGAGCAGGTCTCCACTAGCGAATCGGCCACCAGTTTGCTGTAAACCTCTTACTGGGACCCTTAGTAGTCTTTTGCTAGGGATTCTTATCTGCGGTTGACTGCTACGAGGCACAGAGTGCAAATCTTCTGGCTCGAGATTGACGACGGGAAACCAAAAGCAAGAGGGGGGAAATGGAGGACGGTGATACAGCTAGAGTGACTTGTTCGTTGCATCAGGTCATAGCAAGGGATTGGAGGGAGATTGCAACCGATGACTATAATCACCAGACTACCATCATGATGGAGCATGCGTTGACACTCGTGAGCAACCATACGAAAATTGAATATACCTACTATCTGTATGACAAAAGCGGAAGACTGTGTGCAACCATCTCCTCTGTGGGTTCTGTTGAGAACCATTTGCAGATATAAGTAAAACGAAATTGCATTGGGTAGGAAGTGAGTAGGATAAGATTGGATCAGGTTGTAAACTAGTAGTTACCAGAAGTACTGCAAACCTGCAAGACACGAGGATAAATGACAAGCTGTTATGACATGGTAATCACCCATAATTCAGCAACTCGTAAAATAATCAGCATTTGGCTCTGCGACCAGTAATTTCAACAGTAATCAGTTTCTTCTTCAGTTATTCAGCAATCATTTTCCAAGTAATCAGTTTTCCAGCAATCATTTTTCAGCAATCAGTCTTCAGCATTAGTCATCAGCGTTCAATTTTCAGCTTTCAGTTTTCAGCAGACAGTTTTCTGCAATCTGTTCGGTAACCTGTTCCCAGGGACCATCTGATCAGCTTGTATTGGCAAGAGTACTCATGAGCACAGTTCAGTCTACTCCGGTCAGTGAGTCAGTGCTGGCCAGCCTCAATCGGATCTCATGCAAAGAGGCATTTCATGATCAATATGTTAGTGCCGTTGGTTTTAGACAGGGAGATCTGTCAATCTTCGTTTTCCAGACTAGTTTTGCTGATGGCACTATTAACGATCTGAGGCCTTATCTGAAGAAGGGCAAGGAGGCTCATGAACTTTTCGATCCGGTCTGGATCTCAGCCACCAACTATCCTGAGTAGAGAGAGAGGGAGCTCGATGAGAATGGAACTACGTTGATCCGCAGCTTCGGGCCGGCGCTTTATACTGACTATCCTAGGCCTCCGGTCCCTTCACTTCTCATTGATGGCACGAGTTGGTTGAATGTGGTTGGTTTGGCAAAGAGATACATCTCTCCGGCTGTGATCGACATCGAGGCATTGACTGAGCCCACCAAGTATCCCTACCTCAGACGAGGAGTCTTTTCGGTGGACGGGCTGCCTAGATTGCGGGAGGAGTTTTGCTCTATGGTTAATTACCGTGTTATGTGCCTCGGATGGTCATGCTCAGAGCTCGCTGGCTACAGGTGGCATTTTGTCACGAAGCCTCAGTCTCATACTGTACGTGGGCGTGGGTCTCGGCACCAGAGAAAATTAGTGAAAAGAGATTGAGAGAGACTGACCAGAGGGATGAGTGAGGACTCTTGAGAGGTGCTGACCATGCTCGTTTATGTGTACTTTCTGAGATTATTACAAGTTCTCATTCCTCCCTCATTCAATTCCCCGTGTCTTTGCTTGAGTCAGTGAGTTTTATTTCTTGCATTTTTCTTGCTTGACGATTGCCTTTGTGGATGATTTGTCACAGTTCTCAAAATCAGATTGACATAATTGATGCATGCATAGCACCCCATAATTTTATGATTATTATTTGCATAATTCTCTGCTGTTCCGAATCAAAATAAAAGATTCCTAAGACCGGGGACCGGCGAAGACCGCAATTGAAGGGTCTCGCTCGAAGACGGACGCACACAACGGGAAGGGATTTGCATTATTTAATTTATTTTATTTATTGCAATGACATACAAAATCCTGCGTGACAGCCTGTCTGCTTTCCGGTCGCCCGAAGTGGCCCGACTGGGAAAAGTGCGACAACGGGTGGTGGTTTGCTGTTACATCTCGCCCAAGATCTCAACAGTCCATGGGTACCAACAACGGTCCTGCGGGCCTGTCTTGTATCCAGGATTGGGCCTTTTTCGAGCCCCAATATGGAACTCCGTATTCTCAGCATGTGAAAGTCCCCATGTGTAGGGCCGGGAGTCAGTTCCTTACCCCACCATTTCACTCAACCTGGTGTTGGGGGGGGGGGGGGGGTGTGACCATTTCTGCGGCATTGGATCCCAAGCTTTGCAAGATGACACTTTGGGCATGCAGTTGCTGAGATCGCATCACTGTGGACCACTGCTTGGTGCTCCGTCTGTCATCGATCCCAGTCTGTCATGTCCATCTAGAGCTCCGAACTTTGATCTGACACAACCATTGCTGGATGCGCTGCAGGCTGCTGCTCGCACCGGCCCTGCCGATTCCACGATTGATTTCAGTCCCATACCTGGCATCAGGTACAAGGTTGGTGGTGAAGATGAAAACTCGTTGAGGATGCAGTTGAGGATGTGCGCAATGACCATGGCGGAGGGGCCGTCGCAGTATGGGATTGCGCATGTTGCATATGTAAGGCGTGCCTCACCGCACCATGAGGACCGACGAATTCTCAATCCCACCGTGTCGCCTGTGCCATAGGCGAACCATGGGCCCAGTCCATCGCATCTGTTGAACGCGGAATGTTCCAGTGCCATAGGCGAACTAGGTACAAGGTCGGTGGTGAAGATGAGAACTATCTGAGGATGCAGTTGAGGATGTGCGCCGTCGCAGTATGGGATTGCGCATGTAGCATATGTAAGGCATGCCTCACCGCGCCATGAGGACCGACGAAGTCTCAATCCCACCGTGTCGCCTGTGCCATAGGCGAACCATGGGCCTAGTCCATCGTGTCTGTTGAACGCGGAATGTTCCACTGATGTGGATTCACCATCGGGACATCCTCCAACCGTGCAAAGTGTCACACCACAATGTGCAGCAATCGAGAGCGAAGGAGTGGGGCCACATGACACTCGTACACGGCAAATGATTACATCCTCAACCTATTGGTGCATGACATCGAAGCCAGTGCCGGCGACTGGGAAGGGTTGCCAAGCCTTCCTCGTGGTGGGGCATGCACTCACCCATCCTCTGGCCGTTATCTCACATCTTCGATTCCTGTCACACCGGAGCATCCTCGACGGGGACATGCAACAACTCCCCCGGCGGGCCATCCTGCCTCCCAGGCGCAATGCAGTGATGGCGGTGAAGGTGGCGGGTTGTCAACCGAGGGCACAACGGAGCGACGCCCGAAAAACACAGAGAGGTGGGGGGAGGACAAGACAACGGTGCTTTGTTGGGCCTGCAATGAAATGAACGAGGTTATGGGTGATGATACTGAGGCAATGGGAAGGGCACGTTGTCGCACTTTTCCAGTCAAGTCTCTCTAGCCGACCGGAAAGGCAACAGGCTGTGGCGCTTGATTTTAAGTTGGGTTGCAATAAATAAAATAAATTAAATAAAGCAAATCCCTTCCTGTTGTGTGCATTCGGCTTCGAGGGAGACCCTTCAATTGCGGTCTTCGCCGGTCCCCGGTCTTAGGAATCTTTTATTTTGATTCGGAACAACAAAAATTACGCAAATAATAATCATGGGGACTTGGTATGTCATGCATGCATTATTTTGCCAATTTACTAATTGTGAGAACTGTGGCAAGATCATTAGAGAACGTGATCATGAAAAGTACTTTCATTTTATTTGTTGTGTAATTGCAATATAAATATTATTGTATATTGATTATATATGATTATATATGATTATATATGTTGTAATCATCAAAAATATTGATGATTACAACATATTCTGATTATTATTATATCTTGTTATTTATCTTATATTATACTGCATGAATTGCATTCTTTAAGTTATATAGATTCTCTTTTTATATAGATTATTAGATTTTTTTTTTTTTTTTGAATTATGAATATTCATTAGAAAGATCAAATTAAAATCTAGCTCGGAGCATTTCCATCCAAGGCTCATGACTCGGAAGTCAACCATGGCACAAAACTCCTCCCGTCGAGTAGGAAGATCTCCCGCTTGAGGTGTTGGAACTTCGAATGCTTTGTCACTGCCTCATAGTCGATCACTGCAGGTGAGATGTACCTTTTGGCCAGATCAACCAAGTCTGCCCAGCAAGAACCATCGGTAAGTGTGAAGGGAACTGGAGGTCTGGGGTAATCTGTATAGAGCTTGGGTCCAAAGCTACGAATCAGCTTTGCCCCAACCCCTTCTAGCTCACGTTCTCTCTCCTCAAGATACTCAGTTGCGGATATCCAGACCGAGTCAAAATGTTCGTGTGTTTCCTTCCCTCTCTTCACATAGAGCCTCAGGTGCTGAATGATACCCCCTGCAAAACTAGTGAGCACAGCGAAGATTGATAGATCCCCTTGCCTGAACCCCGTGGCACTGACGTACTGATATTGGATAACATCCTTGAGGGCTATCTTGTTGAGACCAGACAAGACCGTTTGCTGAACTAGGAATGACTGGATTGCACTCATGTGCTGATGCTGGGTCCTTAAACAGATCCAAGGTCTTTAAATAAAGACAACTGTCGGACCGGAACTAATCTCTGATGGATTGATTCTGGCTGAAACTTTTCAGGTGACTGAATTTCGATTTGTGGATAATTGAACGTCCGCTTGAATGCCGAATGAATGTTGAATGATAGATGGCCAAATTTTGCAAGGGTAATACACCACCAGACACTGATCACATAGGGATGGAATGTTGATGAGCTTGTCGGTAGTCGGATGCCGTCTAAAGCTTGAAATGTTGACAGGAAAAACTTCAATATCTTTGTGCTCACTTGAGTCTTATCTGAGCCTGCTCCATTGTCTCCAGGAATGAGCCTGTGCTGTGCAGCTTACCGTCACAGCCATGAAAGTAGATACATATTCTATATACCTCTCTTCCTTGACTATCCGGACTGCATGTTCTCACAAAATCTGTCTATAAGAATCCATGTCTCGGCATGCCTCTTCCTCCCATCCTCCTACTACGTCTCGGTAATTTGCATAGGACATCACCAGGGTATCACTGTTGTGCATGATTCCCAAGGGAAGACACTGGAGTTCTGCTAATCGTAGTGTTAGAGTGAAGCAGGGAGGGGCTTGTTAGGCTTCGACTGCTTTGTTCTAGCTTAACGTCACTAGGGTTCCCCGTCTGGGCTGTTTGCTCGCCGTATGTCCTCGACCAATAAGAACCAAGGTTATATAGCTTCCTTTTGCTTGTTGTTTGTGTGCTCCAGACCATTGACCTCGCCTCCGCCTTATCTCGCGCTGCTTGCGTGCAGCACAGAGGCGTCACTGGAACTAGCATTCAAGGTCAATCATGGCTTTGTCAGTGCATCTCTTCTTGGATGTAATATAGGGTGCCTCCTACTGGCGCTCGTTCTGAGTCGTGACACCGGATGTCCTAGGTAGCAGGACTTAATTTGACGAAATGCAAGATGCTTTGCGGTGTTATTCACTAGAGAATGAGCAGACCTTCCTTTCTAGAGCTCGTGCCTTGATCTCGACAACAGACTGGAAAGACATAATTGTATAGATAGCCCTTACAATCTTGATTTTAATGATGACCCACACGCTTGATTGAGATTTTTCCTCTTGTCACACGATAACCTTTTTGTTTGTTTGCTCTCTTTCATCCTATTACATTAGCTATAGAATGTTTTTCCCTTGCTTCCCTTAGTCCGTCCTCTTGAGTTAGGATGTCTGTGACTCAGAGGATCGCGGGCGGTTGCTCTACAATATGCGCTCTCTAATAATCGTTAGTTGTTGGGGCAGCCGGTGGAACATGCAACAATTGATTCACGCTGCAATTTGCATCACGTCGGCGGTTGCTCTACAATATGCGCTCTCTCATAATCGTTAGTTGTTGGGGCAGCCGGTGGAACATGCAACAATTGATTCACGCTACAATTTGCGTCACGTCGACCCTTTTCCAACTTAAGGCATGCGCTCCCATGAGCCGTTTGCCTCAAATAATTCAGATAACGCCCGCCTTTTTACTACTAATAGTAGTCCATATAAGACAGGGCCTTCCGGATCAGATGATGGTGACCAAAAGGATCAATCACAGATCAATTTTAATGCTGGCTCAGTAATTGTCTGCCCTTAAGACAATATGCAGGCCCCTCCCCTTCCCTCCTTTTCTCAAGATGCCATTGTTGGCTAGGAGTAGGCCACACCCTTGACGGTGGATGAGCACGAACCGCTTCGAACACCGTACCGTCAGGGTTACGGTACATTCAGCTATAGAAAGGTACTTTGAAGCCTAGACAGGACCATCACTAGGATTCCTCACACGTAACAGTATCGCTCAGAGCACTTTTGTCTTAAGAAGCCCACACGCAAACTAAACGCACTTCCTTGAGTTGTATGATTTATCCATATTCTGCATATTACTACAAGGTCTAATCCAGTTCATTCCTATTAGAGGAGCTCGAGGCATTTCATCTACTCGAGCTCAATTCATTGGGTTCGATTGCAAGGTTACTCTGTACTCGGCGTTATGACTGCGAGCGTGAGCTTGCTTCCGCTCGAGACCGCGTATGCATTAAGATATCCACGTATAAAGTGTGGTCCATGACTAACACTGGCCGACCCCTCGAGCGTATTACGTGAACCCAACCTGCATTCAGCACAACGTGGTGTCAAGTAAGTAATAAGTACACGCACCACAGGGGAGTCACTGATGCTAATCCCGTCAGCTTACAACGTCTGGGTCCGGTCGAGCATTTTCCCCAGTCTCACTTATAGAGCAGAAAACCCCCTTTTCCACCCTCTCAATATCTCATGTCTGCTCATTTCTGCGGGATACGAAAGGGTTCATACACACTTGTCTGAATGCCAAGCGGGACAAAGTCCTTCAGTCACCGTCGATCAGGAATTTAACTAGGAGGTAAGCAACTCTTCGCAGTATCTTCTTTTTCCCCATCAACTGGATAGAGCAACGCAGATAAGTACCAACCCACTAAACCCTCAAAAAACAGATCTCCAAGGTTGAGTTTCTTTATTAGCCCTGTTCGCTGGCCCTTGCCGTTTTCTCAGCGCCAGCAGAGGGGCGCATAGCCATAGCCAAAGGCTTCTTTGCAAATCAGTCGGGACTTGCTAATTTTCCCAGTAACTATTTGAGCGACAAAGGAATGAAAGGCGATGCTGAGAGGAAAGGGAGCCCAAAGGAGTAGAAACCCGACTGCTGAAAATAATTTTCTTGGCAGAGTGCCCTTAGGATATTGCTTTTAGTCTCATTCCGCAAAAATCTCTCCGAGTCAACAATCATAGGCTTTACAAGTAGGATGATGGGTACTGTACAAGTGAGTGAATACGATAATTGAGTTAATAGCTTGTCCGGAAGCAAATTATGGGTCCACTAACTGAATCACGAATTCCAATAGATCACAAAAGTGCCCATGACCCTACGGACCCCCGGACCTTACTAATCACACGGATACACATGCCAAGCAAGGTGACAAAACTTTATCAGACACTGGTATCCATTAATCTCCGGTGAGTGATGCCACCAGACTCGAGCCCACGCATTGCCCCAGGAGTTTCCTGATAGCCTTGTAACACAAACAACTCATCAACCCGTTCAAACTCACATTACACCTTAACAGTCTGTAACAGACGACGTCAACAATAAATGAGGAGCGAGACTATTCAGCGAGTGCATGAGCGAAGGAATTGCAAATTGATACTTTTCTCATAATGTCGGCGCAAATGTCTGCAACAACGACATTAGATCCGTGACTATCTCGGGCTACTCGCTCAATGGGCGTTCTGTGCAGAATTCGTCTGATCGTGTATCACTCACTCCGTAGCTTTCACACTCACATGACCAACAACAGAGGTGTTGTCAACACGTATGCAGCCTAAACCTCTAATCCCCTTGCTGATTAGCGTGTCAACCAGGCATCTCGATATGCATTTTTCCCATAGCAATACCTGATAAAAACGTAGTATGAGTCGCAGTTTAATTGAAACTTCCACCCGACAAGTCTCGCGTCGCCACAAAGAATCACAAGAAAGTTATTTTCCCTCTGCTTATTGTCATTAATTGGAAGCTCGACTAATCTTGGAGATTGCATGAAAGACAGGCGCCTGTAAGTCCTGGGTTGTAAACTTTCGCGAACTCTTGCTCTTCATTCATATTATCACCAGTCGCTAATCATATCACATCAAGAATACCACCACGAAATCAGATTGACTCATAGAACGGGGGTGACAGGAATTATGACCCAAAAGCAACGGAGTAAGAACTAGTAGGGATTACGAGCTTAGCGGTCGAGTCATATGTGCGTGGCATGACACGAAGTGTTAACTCACTCTCCCCTTCGTGTACCTTATCCCGCCTATCTACTCGCTTTGATCACACCTGGCCTAAAGGGGTGGTACCATGAACGAAGCCAAAATCAAGCGATGCGTCATGCTTGTTCCACCCATTCCCGTGAGAGAGACTAATCTCATAACCAGTCACCCGAGAGCATGCAAACTAGGCGATCTTTTCGAGGGCGGATCACCCTTTGCGCACCAATTGGAGTGCCGTAGTTTGACTATCAATAGTCACACAACTCTCTTGGCCCACGCAGAACCGTCCCTCCATTTTCGGCGATGATTAGCGATCGAGTTGCAGGCTGCATAGATGCAGGCGAAAAACTAGAGGGCAACCGAACACGGAACAAGCCTCAATGTGACTGCCAAATACACATGACTTCTCCGTCCTTTCTCACCTATGCGCACCGCTCACTCACGCGTGTACACACCTCTTCGTTAGTCTCTTCACAACACAATACCACACTAATCACCCATAGACGGCACAAGGCACGCGCACAGGGTCCTCGTCTGCAAGTTTTGAGAGGCCATGATGATCGCCACAAACCCATGCGCACGCATCTATGTGTCTTGACTAAGGTGAGTGTAAGATCTGAAGCGACCGCCAGCACGCAACGTTTTGTTTCAAGACGCCAGCAGGGAAGAGGGATGATAGTGTTCCCCAGAGCGTCTGACCTCGTCCATATTCCCTCTCTCCCTCTACCATGTACATGCTACGGCTGGAGCATCGTTACACTGATCACACAGGGGCCGCCAAGGTTACAAACGAAGACTGTCCGGACGACGGCGAAAATCAGGTAGAGAAGTAGCTGGCGTCGTCTGAGCCAACCTGCCACCACAACGTTCACGCGTCACGCACGACTCTTCTCTCTCCCTATCATGTGTGAAGGCTCCTTAACAAAAGAAAAACAAATAAATGATAAATGCCCACTCCCAGATACTCACTCACAACTACCTAGCGAGCTTGGTCTCGTCGTCACCTCCGGTTCCCTCTTGTCTGCACACGTGTCCCCTCTTTAGCTTCCTGCGTGTGGGAGTCAACGTTGACGTCAACACCCCGAACATTCTTTCTTGCACTTGCACATACCGCTTAGTCTCTCTTGCGCCCTTGTTGCCTATTTGCCCGCTGTTGTGAGCTGGCCTCAGGGCCACTCTCCACAGGCTCAGCCGGCGGGTGGTCCCGTCGCCACCGGTCCAGTCCATGCCAGGACCGGGTCTCTGCGTTCAGGTCGTTGGCGTCGCTCTCGACCTTGGTGGTCCAGATGTTCCTGCTCTCGCTCTACGGTATCTGTAGAGGTCTCTGCCTCGAGGTACGAAATAGTCACCTTGATTTCGTCGGTGACCCCATCTCTTCTACACCTCCTCTCAGCGCGGTCTCTGGCCTCCGTGATTGCTAACTGCAGCCTCTGGTCTACCCTGATCTCATCTTCTTTTCCCCCTTCTACGTTTACCCTCAGTTTCGCCTCCTGCCTGCCGTAGCTGTAGTCTAGAATGGCCGTCACGGTAGGCCCTTCTCCTAACATCTGCTCCCACTTCCAAAGAGATTGGAGGCACCTTGGCCTATAGCCGTACAACCCACTGCTCCGAACCATAGTCACATCTCCCTCGATTGGGTTGCACACCAATACCGAGCAGTTTCAGAATAGCCAGAGTCTAGCACTCAAAGCGCTAGCACGTGCATGCAGATGAAACTACCGCACACTCTCCTCGCCACTTAGCTGTCACGCCTCAGTTCACCAGTACACGACACAAAAAGTCGCTTATGCACCCACAACCAAAGACTCGCCTCTCTCTCTTTTTATAGAGTCGCTTCCTACCGCGATCCCCATTTTCTGAACGAGAGGTTCGAATAACTTTCGAAACTCTGTATTTTAATATTCTATAATTCTTTAGTTAATCAAATAATTGCAAATAAACAGAGAAGGGAGGGTGCGAAGCAGAGCACCAATGGTCACAACGCCGGTTCTAGCTATCGGCTACTAGCCATCTCGCCTCTGACGTGAAATGGCCGCAGATTTTACGCAGTGGTCCCATAACGGGATGTCGACTGGAGTTTCCTTCCCTTCAAAACTTACAGCTGACCTACCCCCAATGGGTACCGGTGTCCGATGGCAAGGAGGGGGCTTATGACCTTCCGCGGGAGGTGATAAACCTCCTACCGAAGCGGCCGCGGGTCGCCCCTCCTTTGGGGTCCTACGGTGCTGAGCTCAACCAGCCGAATCAGTACTAAAGTGAAACGCGGAGGGTCAGCCAGCTTAGACCGCCCATCTACTATCATGGTTCAAAAACGAACCGCTAGTGCCCCCCTCCCCTCGCGAAGTGACAGCGGAGCCAGAAGGGGAAGAAGGCTTGAAAAGTAACCAGTAAAACTAACGAGAATAATATAAGAACAAGGTAGAAGGAAAGGAATTACAACATCACTACGATCAAAAGTCGCCAGATCGTCCCAGTCAAGCTAGGAGTCCTGATCAGCGCGCAGAGTCGCCGCAGACCTGACACACGGCTTTCTTCCGCTTTTTATTTTTCTTCCCTTTCCCTTGTTCAATTCCTTTCCGATCAATAGTGACAGCAACTTTACGCATGTAACCTATAGCTTTAGCTAGAGACACTTCGACATGCGGAGGAAAACCACGTCGATCTTCTCTGCCTTCCTGTCCCAAAGCGACCACAGGCCGGTAGTACCCCTATACAGCAGTGCGCTAAGCCTGCGTGGTCCGGAGAGAACCCAACGGTGCATCTCTCCCCTTCCGCTGGGGTAGACACCAACAGGACTGGTCCATGCGACACCCAGGTTCCCAAGCCAGTAACGGGTAAGTAGCGGTCCTTGAGCAGGCATTGGGTACTCAACGGAGGGCCGGGACACCGCGCCCTCGGACAACGTGCGAAAGCAGGTTTTTGGAAGATGGTGGAAGATTGCATGCGGGAGAAAGGTTTCAATTGTGATGAAGAGCAGTGCAAGGGGAAGTCCTATGAAGTCTTGGACTTCTACCGCAGGCTGAGGGATTTCCGTCATTTTAAACTTGTCGCAAATGAGGGATCCCGACAAGGAACAGGAACGACACATGAACGACGTGAAGATGGTCAGGAGAGGGGAGACTAACATGCCGAGGCAGAGGGCGTTAGCGTGGGGGCGGGGGCGGGATTATCAGGGGGTGTTGCAGGAGGCTCGCAAAACGTCGCCTTCGACGCGACACTGGGCAAACGCAAGAGAGCAGCAAGCAACACCCACGAGACTAGCATCAAGGCTATCCCTGAGTGACACGATCTGATCGAGAGTGCGCGAAGATGTTGTGTGACGTTGCGCGTGAGTTGGCAAGGCAACATGTGGAGGTGCACAGAGAGACAGTGGACAAGAATATCGCTGCATGTGTAAGAGTGGCGTCCATCATGGGGGAAACGGTCGAGAAGGGTTATATGGTCCTTGTTGACGCTATTCGTAGTTTGCGTTCCCCGCGAAGTTGTTCTCATTCGAGCGAATCGCAGTGTACAAATTTGGATTAGTGCGCACCCTATACTTTGCGCTCTTACCGATCTAATGGTCGTTTGTCGAGCGAGCGACATGCGTGTAGTGGTTGCCGTGTCTGGTTGTCGATTGTCACCATGCTTTGTACTTCATTGCTGTTTATGCGGCCCTTTTCTAAACAAGGATCGTTTTTGTTATTGTAGATCATTCCCGTGTGGTTGTCGATTCCCTGCACACGTCAGCTTGGGACTCCAAAGGAAAGACTACATCTTTTAATGTATCACTGACGTTTTGTTTGCCAATATCCCTTTTTATAAAAGTTCTGGGAGTCTCTCTCTCTCTCTCTCTCTCTCTCTCTCTCTCTCTCTCTCTCTCTCTCTCTCTCTCTCTCTGTCATGGAGTGCCATCACAAATACCCACAGAACATGATCTCTCCTTCTCTCTCTCATGTTATCTCCAAGAACCATCACAAAACGACTCCGTCCCCCTAGTAACCATTCATCCAACCCTCCCCTATCATGGCCCCCTGCGAAAGTTTGGTGCAGTCAAATGCTCGTACCGATTGCTTCCCAATCAATGGATGTGTGTAACAAGGAATGTTGGTTGTCTGGGTGATTTGTTTTGCAATCAAAGGCTCTTCCCTTTTTCCAATCAATGATTCATTCGCCGTTCCCCTTCAAAGCTACAACACATGGTTCCCTTTGTCACACACACACACACACACCAACCCACCCTTTTTTACACACACACACACACACATGAGTCAACCTCCTGATGAGTCTGGCACAACCATGCTTTTTTTGTGTGTATAGCGAATATG
The DNA here is from genome assembly GCA_003427395.1 of Chara braunii. Classification (NCBI taxonomy): domain Eukaryota; kingdom Viridiplantae; phylum Streptophyta; class Charophyceae; order Charales; family Characeae; genus Chara; species Chara braunii. The sequence goes on along the minus strand of BFEA01000596.1, from coordinate 110,935 downwards.
ACAACACACACATGAGTTAGTGAAAGTCTGCTGAAACAGTCTGGCACAGTCATGCTTCGCAGACACACGGCGAATACGACAACACAGGCACACACATACACACACACACCTTTTTTGTCACACACACACACACCTTTTTTGTCACACACTTACACACACACTCACACTTTTTGAACTTGAGACGGAGCCTACGACCGGACTTGAACCGGAGGCCTTTCCCCTTACCAAGGGAATGCTCTACCACCAGAGGTACGTGGGCTCACGGGAAAATTGGAGACGATCGGACTTGAACGATAACTTCATACTTGCAAAACATGCGTTCTACCTCTTGAACTACGGCCCATGTACAATTTTTTTTGGAAAAACTTGTCACAATGATCTCTTTTCATAACTATCCTGTCAAAAGACACAAAAATTCTATTCATTTAACCATTAAAACGAATTTGTTACGCTCATTCCCAAAAATTAAAAAAGCACCTAAGCTACGTGGGCTCACGGGGAAATTGGAGACGATCGAACTTCAAGCGATAACTTTGTACTTGCAAAACATGCGTTCTACCACTTGAACTACGCCCCATGTACAATTTTTTGGAAAAACTTGTCACAATGATCTCTTTTCATAACTACCCTGTCAAAAGACACAAAAAATTTATTCATTTAACCATTAAAATGAATTTGTTACGCTTATTCCCAGAAATAAAAAATCATTTCGAAATTTTATTCATGGGTTTCATGTGACTCTTGTCACTTCAGCTAAAACCCAAAATGAAACTTCCATTTTGTGGAGCGTTTTTTTTCAGAAAGAAGTTTAGCCATATGTCAAATCAAGTCAGTAGATGCCAGATGGAATGCACTGAGTAGTTTTGGCCCTTATCTTTTTGTTGTAGGAATTTTTTAGTTTTTTTTGTGGTTGTTTATCTCACTTTAACCAGTGAAGTGCGCGCTCTGCAAGCGCCTTGGGCAGTTGAGCCAAATTCAACTACACTTGAATGGATGGTACAAAGTCCTCCAACTTTTCATACCTTTGAAAAACTTCCAACCATCAAAAAAACAAATAACAACGTTGAAATTCAAACATAATTGTTGTTATTTTGCTGTTAATTAAAGTCAAGAAAGTAGTCCGTTTTTCTACAGACGCACACACACACACACACACGCACCGAAGGCAGGCGAGAAAATGTTGAAATTGATAAAGGTAGATTTTCGTCAAATAAACAAAAACGAAAGGCTTTGGCGGACCTTTTCGTGAAATACAGTCCCTTCAATCCATCGATGATGATTGTGTCCCTACGAACACAAATAACGCGGTCCGCCATCTCTCTCTCTCTCTCTCTCTCTCTCTCTCTCTCTCTCTCTCTCTCTCTCTCTCTCTCTCTCTCTCTCTCTCTCTCCCCATTCCCTTTCATTTCAAAGAGCATGTGTAACAAGGAAAGGCGATCACCCTAGTGATGCCCTTTCGATTTCCCGGTACACCGATGTTTCATATGTAAACAAGCTTATAACGCCCTGCCCTATGTGTGGTCAAGGGTGATTCTCTCCAACCAAAGGCCCTGTAGCCGTTCCAATCAATAAAACAGGGTGATTGCCTTTTCAATCATCCGCTCATTGGCTCTCTCCGATGACAGACTGCTTCGTTTTTTTTTCATTCGAAGGCTTTGTGTTACTCTTGACCGGTCGGCTAGGGTGATCGGCTTTCCAATGAAAGGTGCATTCGCCATGATATATGGAAGGCTGATTTACTATTATCATTCAAAGGGTCTTTGCCAGAAAGGCAACCAATTGTATTCCTGATTGGCTTCCCAATGAAATGCTCTTCCCTTTTTCTCTCTCAATGGCTCATTCATCGTTACCTATGGAAGGCTGATTTACTATTCTCATTCAAAGTCTTTGTGTGAGAAGGTAAGCCGATAGTATTGGTGATTGGCTTTCCAATCAAATGCTCATCCCTATGGGTTCCCAATCAATGGTTCATTCGTCGTTGCTCTTCAAAGCCACTTCGGAGTGAGGAAAAGTCCATACCTTCCAATCCCGTGACCTATTCTGCGTCATCGGTTAGGCTGTAGGTCAGGTAGGTGGACTCGATCCCTAGGTCTGTAGGTTAGTAGTTAAGTTTGTTACTAGTCGTTCCAGGAAAGTCCGTTCTGGAAGGCTCTACCTGAGTCTACTGGGGCTAAGAGTCAGTCCGTAGGTCTGTGAGTTCTAGAAAACGGCCGGTCTCTGTAGGCCAGTTCAGTCAGCAGGTACGAGAGTAGGGGCTGCACGTGGTTGGAAGGGAAGGGCCCACATGGTTTAGAGAGGGGTCCGGAACACATGTTTTGGGGCCCAACAGCCCATGCGTTTTGGCCCAGAAGGTCCACGCATTTTGGGCCTGCCAGGCCTACGAGGTTTAGGGCAGGGTCAGGCCACCTGTGGGCTACTATAAATAAAGAGGCAGCGGCCAGTCATTTATTCATTCGCCTGGGAGCCATGCGGAGTCACTGCTTTGGTGACTTGTGTGTTGAGGTTTGTAGGTGCCCGTAGTTGAAGTGGGCCGTGAGGAAGACAACGGCCATAGGTGACCAGGAAAAAGACGACAACGGCCATAGCGAGGAGGAGGAAGATGATGACGGCGGCTATAGCTGCCCATCTGCTGGCACAGACAGAGTGGACAGAGTGTGTGTGTATGTGTAGCGTGCACATTCAGGGTGGATCCTCGTACATGTGTGCAAGAGGGAGAGTGAGGCTGGTGGTGGATATAGTGTTTGGCGGCCATAGCCGCAAGTTGTACAGTTGACTTGGATCGAGTTCAAGTACAAGTTCATTGGTGATTCTGAGTTGAAAGAGTTTGGTTTTCCCATCAGTCCGCGTGTGTGCATTTTACAAGCAAGTTTGGAGCGCAGTCTGATTTCACCCCGAGGCAGGCGAGAAAATGTTGAAAATGATAAACATAGATTTTCTGCTTCTAAAGTAAATGAAAGATAGAAGTGATACGACTTTCGATGGATCTTTACGTGAAATACTGTCCCTTCAGTCCATCGATGATGGCGTTGTCCCAACAAACATAAACAACGAGATCCGTTGTATCTCTTTTTCTCAATCTCTCCCATTGTGACTCTCTCTATCTCTCTCTCTCTCTCTCTCATTGATGCAATTCAGCCTATGCGCCTCACGTGAAGCCAGACGAAGGCTTCACAGGCAGGGGAGGGACTGTCCTGGACGGAACGAAAGACTGCATCTCCTTGTTTAAGTCATTCTAGAACGATGTGGGATAGGACAAGATTTCAGTTGTCATGTGCATTTGTACCATCTGACTCTCCAATCGTGTAGGCGGACAGCCATCTCCTTGCACGTGTGGCACCTCGCTCTCTGTGCAGTGGGCGAGGGCCCAACAACAGTGGATGTGTCAACCACTGCTGCTTTACGCTTATACTCCAACTTCTTCGCTGGTGGCAAAGGCAAACGAAACCTTGTCACCTGCTTCTCCAGCAGTGGACCGACCTTCTGCAGCAGCCGGTCAAACGTGGAGCGGCACACTCGGAGAAGACTGATGTAATGGTCGATCTCCGCGTCGTCTTCAGGAAGTATGTCCTTCCAAACGCCACCACTCCATCGCATCACCCACCACCTTGGCGATGCTCACGGGAGGAGATTATGTTGACAATGGCAGGCCACAACCACATGAGGCTGTGCCTGCCAGGCCCACCATCATCCTCATCTTCACACCCCACAGCCAGGCATGCGTCTGTGGCAGGGCCAACAGCGAGCAGAGTCCTTGTGGGGGAACCTAGGGCAATGTCCACCATGGCCATGGCGTCTTCTGCCATCCTGCCTGTTATGGCCATGATGGCCACAACAACATTCTCCCAATCTCTCCTCCTCAATCTCGCCATGGCAAGATGGCTCGGCAGCTGAGTGCTGAGGACTTGCAGGCCGTCGATTTTATTTGTTTTTGGTCTTTTTCTCATGGCTACCGACCGGACGTCCGGATGGGCTTCCAGACAGTCCGTAGCAAAATGTACTGGTCCGGTGTCCCGTCGGAATTGTCTGGAACAGGGCCCGTGGTCAGAAATTCAAAAAAAAAAAGGGGGTTGCCCAGGACATTTTCCGGGTCCTGGGCGCCCCCTAAAAAATACTGGCCCGATTTTTCAGTTTCGTTTCGGCCTGCCGGACCCAACCGGACACAGGAGGTTGGCGGTTCGATTTTGAAGTCGGCCTTTTCGAAACTCCCGCCAGCCACTGCTGCCAGCTTCACGAGTACCTCCTCTATTTGAAGCCACTGCCTGGATCCATCGCCGCCGAAGCCACTGCTTGCAGCCATCTCGAGCGAAACCACTGCTTGGAGCCACCACTGTGAGCAGCAGCCGTCGGGACTCTCACCGCTCCAGTGACGCTCGTTGACAACGCCGACAGCCAAGAAGGTCAATCTCTCTCTCTCTCTCTCTCTCTCTCTCTCTCTTCGCACTTTTGGCATATTGGAAAGTGTGTCTGGTTGGTTGGTTGGTGGATCGGTCGGCCTTCCCTCCTGCACTGAG
>BFEA01000596.1:63165-82180 GCA_003427395.1 Chara braunii | reverse complement strand
AGCACCCGAAGTACTTGAAGATGTCGCCCATGCAGAACCATCGCCAATACCAGGTATGTGCCCTCACATCATCATCATCATCATCATCATCATCATCATCATCATCATCATCATCCTTCTCTCTCTCCCTTGACTCTCTCCCTCGTCTCCCGAAGACCACCCTTGCGCCTCACTGTACATCCAAGCCCTGCCAGCTATGGCGGTTGGGCTATGGTGCTGCCCTCAGCAGCCCTGCTCCCTACCCGACCGCACGTGCCTGCACCTCGCCGCTCAGCGCTAGCAGCAGCCCACGAGCTTCAGCTCCAGCAGTCCTGCCGCCAGCATGCGAGTGCCCGGATGGCTGGCCAGGCAGCGAGCTCTTTCCTAGATGGAAAGAGCCTGCCTTGTTCGGCAGCCTGGCTGAACTGGCCTGGGCCCAGAAGCTTGCGGTAGGCCCCAGGATGCTGTGCCTCTGGTGCAACAACTGGGCCTCATTTGGTTGGGCCTCCCAATTGTCCGTGTATGAGGCTGCGAATCTCGCCCAGGGCCTGTGCTTTCGGAAAGGCCTAGAAGGCCTGGGAATTTCCACGCTGCTCGGCCTGTGTTTCCCTTCAACGAACTGGTGCGACGAAACTGCCTGGACCCCAAACGCAAAATTGACGGCCAAGGGCCTCTCGTGATTTGCTAGGCCCGCCTTCACTTAGGGCGGGCACATATGCTGCAGGGGGCCCCTTAGGCCTGCCGAGGACCCATGTCCTCGCATTCCCTCCTCCTGCACTTCGATAGTCTGAGAAGTTTTCTATTCTGCAGGCATCTTCCCTTTAAGATCTCTTTCATAGCCTGCAATGACTTGAGGTGCAGTTCTCATGAGTTCTTCTCTGGTGAACCACTGATCTTCGCTGGGGTCCAGATGATGTCTGAATTTGACCCGGTATTGCATATTTGGCTTAGGAGGGCGGCCTTTGCCGGATGGTCAAGGAACTGGCATCAGACGATGCTCCACGATCTGCTCTATGTCCACTTCGCCATCCATGGATGGGGGCAGCATTGATCTCCTGGAGGGAACTGATCTCACGCAGCAAAAGGTGCCAGGTTGGATGCATGGAAAACAGGGTAAGTACGCAAGTGTGGAGGAATGCGAATCACATATGAAGGCCGATCCGGTTGATCCCCTACAATGTCTAAGATCTCCCAGGGCCCAAAGTACTGCGGCATCAATTTTCGTAAAATCCCTATCTCCAGACCCAGTTCAGGTGGCTTTACCCAGACTCTATCACCTACCTGAAAGTTAGAGGGCCGTCTATCTTTATTCTCAGATGCGATCATAGCATCCTGAGACTTCCTAATATGTTCAACGGCCTGCTGCAACATCTGTTCATACTTGACAGCAAACTCTATGCTGCCAGGTGCTGCAGTGGGTTGCCTTTCTGGTAGCAGAAAGTCAAGTGCACTTTTGGGCTTCCAACCAAGATGCAGCTGGTTGGGAGTCATACCAGTAGTACTGTGCACAGCGTTGTTGTACAGGCTGGCGACGAGAGGTAACTTCTCGTCCCAGTCATCCTGACTTGGCTGAATATAATGCCGAAGTAGGTGCTGTACTACCCGGTTCATTTGTTCTGCCTGGCCATTTGACTGAGGGTGATTCCCTGACGTCATTTGGAGCTTGGTACCCATCTGTTCATCTGTCGTTTGCCACAGTCTGGTAAACCTTACATCCCTGTCACTTACTATCGACGTAGGTAATCCAAAATCCCTGACCTAGTTGTCCAGAAACAGTTTGATGACATAGTCGGTTTTAGCAGTTTCTGGCATAGCGATAAGTCTTGCATACTTAGAAAAGCGGTCCATTATCACGAAGATGCGTCTTTTTCCAGACCTGCTGGTCACAAGGGTATCCATGAAATCCATGGAAACACTCTGACTAGGACCTTCAGGAATCGACAAGGGCGTGATGAGCCCAAGCGGAGCCTGAGTATTGGGTTTGTCCCTTTGGCAAACCTGGCAGGTTTCAACATACCTTTTTGCATCTTGCATCATAGTGGCCCACCAAAACTTCTGCATTAGATTAGCTGAAGTTTTTTTATAACCAAATGACTAGCTGAACTCTTTTTATAACCAAATGACCAGTTGCATCATGACATTCCCCTAAAAATAAACTACGCAAAGACTCACTACTGGGAACACACAATCTTTTATTCCCTACCTTCTCAAGAAACAGCAAGTCGTCTCCCATCGTAAATTCATCCAAAGTCTTTTTGTGCTTTGCTTGGAAACTACGGATGATCTCAAACATAACTGGATCTTGCTGATAGGCTTCCACCAATGATCGAGTTAAGTCGTTGGATATACCAGACTCAGTCACCAGTGCGCACAGATAATGTGCTTGACGAGATAGTGCATCAGCTACTTTGTTGTACTCATCCTTGATTGGATCAAGTTGATAGTCGTACATGTCTATCACTTGTATCCATCGTTTGAGTGCGTCGGAAGGTACCGGCTGTGTCTTAATCCAGCGCAAGGTCTCATGGTCAGATCTCACATAGAAGAATCTGCAAAGGAGATGGTGTCTCCAATGTACGAGCGCTCTATACAGGGCATAGAGCTCACACTCATAAGTGGACTTGGCTAGTTTTTGAGATGGCATCTTCTTACTTATATACTCGATAGGTCTCAACTTGGTCCCCTCCTTTTGCGCAAGGACTACGCCTATGCCATATTGGCTAGCGTCTGTGGTCACTACAAATGGCTTAGCAGTATCCGGAATCTTAAGAACCTCGGTAGTGTGTTAGGGCATACTTCAATTTCCTGAAGGCCGCCTCACACTCTTCAAGCACTCCCAAGGGGTGTCCAGTCGAGTTAGATCTGTTAATGGGGAAGCAATAGTGCTATAGTTCTTTACAAACGGACGATGGTAGCCCATCATCCCCAAAAACGATCTGACCTCAGTAACAGTCCGAGGTCTGGGCTAGTCACGTATGCTGGCCACCTTAGCATCATCCGACCTCAATCCATCCGCTGAGATTTCATGACCCAAGTACAAGATCTTGGTGCAGCCAAACTCGCATTTCTCCAAGTTAACCTTGTATTGGTGCTGTCTTAGGAGACCTAGCACTATTTTCAAGTGCTAATTGTGCTCCTCTACAGTCCTACTAAAGATAAGAATATCGTTGAGGTACACGACGATAAACTTGTCCAAGTAATCATGAAATATCTTGTTCATCGTGTGCTGGAACGTACCAGGTGCATTTCATAGGCCAAAGGGCATCACCACAAACTCGTACAAACCGAACCTGGTTTGAAATGCGGTTTTGTGCTGGTCCTTAGGTCTAATGGCAATTTGATGGTATCCGGACTTCATATCTATCTTGGTGAAGTACCGACATCCCTTCACTCTATCCAAGAGGTCGTTGATACGGTGTAGGGGCTCCGCGTTCTTAACGGTGATGGCATTGAGGCCCCTATAGTCAATGCACATCCTCAAGGTACCTCCCTTCTTCGGTACGAATAAGATTGGAGCGTCGTAAGGGGAGGTACTAGGCCGAATCCATCCCTTTTCTGTGAGCTCCTTGAGTTGGCGGCGGAGCTCATCCAACTCCGCAAGAGACATCATATAGATTCGTCGCTGACGAGGAATGAGATTTTATGTCTCACTTCCCCTCCTCCATAAGAGAAGGAACAGACTACGTCCTTGACATAGTCTTTAACTACCATTTGGTGCTTGTTGGCTAGTGTAGAAGCTACAGTTCTGCTAAGCCGCTGCACTTGGTCCCCTAAGCACAGTCTATCCACACAAGCACGATTGATGAAGTTTCGTGTAGAGCCTATGTCTGCGAAGGCGCGAACTTTACGGCCACCTACATCAAACCTCTACCACGAAATGTTCACCCTTTGGACCTCTACTTATCATCGCCCAAGAGTCTCTGGGGTCCCTCCCTGACCACTCAGTCTCTAACTCTTCTAGGGCCTCAGACACATCTCTCGAACAGAGCGTCGGTGGGTCTAAATGTGTTTGCGGGGCGATATGTGGGTCACTAGCCCTAGCCAACGCCTGAAGTGGGGAAGGCAATGTTACCACTTCAGCGTGAGTAAGAGTGGCCAAAACTCCTAGTGGCCCAAGGTGTTTCCCTGCGAAGTGCTTGCAGAAGCACCACCAGGGTTCGAAGATAGTCCCACCACCGTTGGAGAGGCTACCCTCGTTAGGACTTTTGCGTCGGCACGTTCGGGACGTGTGGCCATAGTTGCCACAATTCATGCACGTGCCCCTAGCGACTTGGTCCCTCCACACCTCATACTCTAAACCAAGTTTCACCTAAGCAGGCGTGCCTTGGTCGCCCTTACTCGTAGACCGGCCTACCTTCTTCTTCCCTGTCCCCCTAGCCTTTTCCTTGATGGGTGCCACCACTCCCGCATCCGAAGTTTCGCTGGCCCCATCGTGCTCTGTCTCCTCCTTAAGGTCTGGGAAGTCGTCATTTTCTGTCGCCTGACCATCGTGGTCGACGAACATTAGTTGACCTTTCTTCTTCCAGTCCTCGAGTAGTCTCTTCTTCCCATCATCCCCCAGACTCTGATGCGCAGATCACAATTTTGCCTTTATGTCTAAGGCCTTCTTGTTGAATGAAGCGAAGTTTGCTTGTTCGACATAGGCCTCGTCTTCCAGCTTTGTCCTAACCTCTGAAGGTAGACATCTAAGGTAATCCGCAAGGAGTACCTGCTGGTCATAGCGCACACCAGGTACCAGGAGAAGACGTTCTACAGTATCCGTAAACTCTCTAACATTCTTGTACCTTCTTACACAAAGATTGTTGATCGCGTTTGTGGCCTTTTGGGCCCCTTGAGGGTCATGCCACCTATTATACACGGACTGTACGAACTCTTCCAATGTCTGGGCCTGGGCCCAGACATCGACGTTCTGACCGTAGCCCTGCTGTTGGACTAGGCCATTTAACCAGCGGGCTGCTGACCCCTCTAGGAAGGAGGCAGCCACTACAACTTCTTGCTCCGGCCTGGTAAGCTTGTGCCTCACATAGGTAGGCACCGTCCTTACCTAGGTGTCCAAGTCCTCATCCCTCTTCCTGTCGCCGGAGAAGGGCTTAGGACTCAACAAGGGTATTTTGGGCATCCACTGCATAGGCTGCATTGGCCCAGGGGATTGCTGCAGTGGCTGCATAGCCACCGAAACAGGTTGCTGCACACTAACSTGGGCCTGGCTTGACMGTGGGAMTGTAGKAACCACYRTCGTCGATGGTACGACTGAGACTCTAAGGACCGGACCACTAGTCGCCACATAACCACCTGGAGGGGGCATGCCAAACATAGGTGAGAATGAAGGCCCTACCGGCGATAGTTTCACTGATGGACCCACACCCGAAGGGGGAGCTACAGCAAACTGAGGCTGCCTCATCACTGGACGAGGAGCCTGTAGTGCAGCCACTAGTTCAGCCAACACTTCCTGCTGGGCAACTTGCGTCTCCGCCACACACAGGAGCGAATTCCGCAGTGCTTGCATAGTGGGATCTAGTGTGGACTCATCTAGTGCTTCTAGCTTGCCGAGCGCCTACAATCTACTACCTAGTCTAGCTTTCCTCATTATAGCTCTCGTTCTCCTCTCTGCGCTGCTTCATCCAACTGCCGCTGCAACTCATCCCGAAGTTCTTCTGCTTGGAGGATTTCATAATCCTCCGGCGTGAGTTGAGCCTGCTGGCTGACTTGTAAGCCAGCAGTCTGGCTAATGGAAACCCGAGAACCACTCTGACTGACTCCTGACGAAGTGGCCTGTGAAGAGGCCTGCGACATGGTAGAGGAAGTAGCCATGGTTGTACCGGTGCTAGCTGTAATCCTAGACCTGGCACTGTCCTCAGCCACCCTCGCTCTTCTTGCCGCTGTTCTCTCTTTAGCCTCTCTCCGCAGTCTCCTCTCGTCTCCTGGACCTAACTCTAGGAAAGTCAAAGGTCGACTAAGAGCAGTTCTACGAGTAGTCCGCCGGTCATCCACTAACAACTCCTCGCTAATGCTTGCATCACTCATGAGCTACAATGTGTGTGATCTAAACTAGAATCCACACTGAATCCTACCTCAGCATGACAGACAACCTATTATGATACACCACTAACTTTGGTTGGTCTAGACAGGAACAGTTAGGTAGTTAGGTGTCACCCAGTGTCAGATCCTGCAGGGAATATGAAATCTATTTTTAGATTACTCTAATACCGATTGCAATGCAGCAAAGAATATACTAGTCTATCTGCAGCTGTTTGTCAGTTGTCAATCAAGTCTGTAACAACTAAGTAATCCAAAAATCAAAATAATGCTCCCTGCAGAGATGTATGCTGAATGAATGGCTGTTTATCTAATTAATGCTACGGCGAACAGTTGCCGGAATCCAACCCCTTCTCAGCAGGGTGCCTAAAGGTGTGCAATCCGGCCCACCCCTGTGCCCAAGTCAACGCCAAACTTGCCAGCCCCTGCACATTATTTATCCTCGCATGCAACGAGCCTTACACCCGGTTTGATCTGGCTGATCAGGAGGCAGTTAAGGAGATCCCCCGTAACTCCTCAGGAATTATTTAACGTCGCAGACAGGACGACGATCACAGACAGGACGCTGATCACAGCCAGAATCAACACCGAGTCCCCGCCAGAAATATTTAAAGACTGTCTGGTAAGCGTCTGTTCAAAGGGCTGGCATGCCCTGCATGACCTCTATTGTGCAGCAGCAGAACCAAGGACTTGCGTCAAAGCATGCGTGTACGATTCCCAACGGGTTGGCATGGTGACCGTGATCCGAGTGCTTCGTCCAGGGCCCTTCAGAGGCATCGCCCGTCTCCCACCAGCTTGCTGCCCAAGAAGAATGTCGACTCTCAAGGTTGAGCGCTCATGACACCTCACATTGAGAGGACTCTCAAGACAGAACTCACTTCCTCACGGTAAGAAGCAATGAAGAGGGTAGATAAGGAAGGAAGCAACGTACCTCATAATGCTGCCCCCAACCACGGATTTCTCACCGGCAACCAGATGTGTATTTATGATGACCGGTCTTTGCCTCGGCACAATCAACAGCAGAATGCAGTTCCACCTCGGCTTAAATGCCACATCAGCGAGCTCTCATCATCCAGCGTACAGCCCTAATGTCACCACATAGCTTCCTGGCGTGCCCACACAACCCTGGGCTGCCTACCGTTCAACGCCCAAGCCTTATCACTGCCCCACACCTCATGCGAAGCATTGAACAGCTATTGCGAAGAACCAATGAGCGCAGTTCGACCCAGCTCCGATACCAAATTGCAAGAAAAATGAACAGAAGCGAGATGACAGTATTCAGATTGCACAATCACATTGAAAGCCAAATCGTAACACAGTGTTCAGGAAGCAGCATTGCACCAGTATAACGCCAATGGAGAATCGTAGCATTGAAAGTCATTGTCAATGAGAGCTTGCTCTCGCCACCACCAACATATGGATCCAGTCTCTATCTCCCTACTTGGCGCTCGGCGCCCAGCCTACTCCCTACACCGCTACTACTAGCCTACTAATTGACAATGCAACTGTTGACGTCATCAGCACCCGAAGTACTTGAAGATGTCGCCCATGCAGAACCATCGCCAATACCAGGTATGTGCCCTCGCATCATCATCATCATCATCATCGTCCTTCTCTCTCTCCCTTGACTCTCTCCCACGTCTCCCTTTGTTGTACACATGAAGGTCACCCCTGCGCCTCACTGTACATCCAAGCCCTGCCAGCTATGTCGGCCCTGCCCTCAGCAGCGCCCTGCTCCCTGCACGACCACACGTGCCTGCACCTCGCCGCTCAGCACTAGCAGCAGCCCACGAGCTTCAGCTCCAGCAGCCCTGCCGCCAGCATGCGAGTGCCCGAATGGCTGGCCAGGCAGCGAGCTCTTTCCTATGTGGAAAGAGCCTGCCTCATTCGGCAGCCTGGCTGGACTGGCCTGGGCCCAGAAGCTTCCGGTAGGCCCCAGGATGCTGCGCCTCTGGTGCAGCTACTGGGCCTCCCAACTGTCTGTGTATGAGGCTGCGAATCTCGCCCAGGGCCTGTGCTTTCGGAAAGGCCTAGAAGGCCTGGGAATTTCCACGCTGCTGGGCCTGTGTTTCCCTTCAACCAACTGGCGAGACGAAACTGCCTGGACCTCAAATGCAAAATTGACAGCCAAGGGCCTCTCGTGATTTGCTAGGCCCGCCTTCACTTAGGGCGGGCACATATGCTGCAGGGGCCCCTTAGGCCTGCCGAGGACCCATATCCTCGCAGGTCGGACTTAACTTGGAATTCCTTCCGAATTGATTTGGAATTTCATTTTTGTTTTCCATTTGAATTTTTTGCTTGCAAAATATAACTTTACATCTGTTAATTCTTTTCGAACAAATTCAATTAATCCGAGATTAATTTAATACTGTAGAGTTAATAAATTCTATTTTGAAATTTCACCCCTTTCCTTTTTTGCAGGTTTTGGTTTTCTGAACTCATCAATTATTTTTTGAATAAATTCAATTAATCCAAGTTGGAATTAATTTCCTGTGTAGCATCGTGTTCGGGTTCGGTGACCGAACCCAAACGTTCGGGACCAAACTGGAATTAATTTTCTGTGTTGGAATTAATTTCCTGTGTAGCATCGTGTTCGGGTTAACGTGAACGAGTGCCAAAACTCTCCGAATGCGAACATAAAAATATGAATAAAAAAAAAAAACATTCTCTGAAAAATCTGAAAAAAATATATGTTACGTAAAATGCTAATACAAACAACTTTTGTCTGGAATTCGGACGTTCGGAAAAGCTCCGAACATGTTCGGTGTGCTACACAATTAATTTTTTTATTCGGAATTAATTATCCTTTTTCAAAATTTCCACGTTCTCGTTTCACAAATTTCCTGCAAAACACCTTTTGAAATCCATTATTCTTGAATAAAGCTAGGCTTCCAGCCGGGCCGCCCAAGTCCCGGGTGACCAGGACCAGGGAAGGTCCCAGCAAAAAAAAGTAGTAATAATAAATAAATCCACAAAAAAACTATGTTATGCAGAAAAATAAACTGAACAACTTTTGCCTCAGGGTCGCATCGAAATTCTTCACCAAATTCAAAATAAAAAATATAATTTAAAAATATTTATTTTTTACTTTTTACTTTTTATTTTTTATTTTTTTTTAATGTTTTTGGCCAAGCTGGGCAAGTGACCCCGGGCCACTCTGGTAGCCTAGGAATAAAGTCAATTAATATAGAATTAAATATGAAATGAATCGTCGGGATTAATTCTCTTCAATAAAATTTTCAAAATTCTTTCCACTTTGTAAATAAAAGTTTTCAAACCCCCCTCGGCATGATGCCCCCCTCGGCACTGCTGCCACGTCCGCCGCTGCCATCGCTACCAAAGCCGCATCTCCCCCCCCCCCCCCCCCCCCCCCCCCCCCCCCCACCCCCCTGGCTGAGTCTTCCAGTATCAAAATGTCCCCAATNCCCCCCCCCCCCCCCCCCCCCCCCACCCCCATGGCTGAGTCTTCCAGTATCAAAATGTCCCCAATGCACACCCAGTCTGTCGGCAGTTTCGCTTGTGAACTTGCAGCTGAACAACGAGCCGGCCCCGTCGTTGCCACTGACCTCTCGACCATCCTCCACATGCCCTCCACTATATAAACAACTGTTCAGACATCCCTCATCGACATGCAAACAACTACCTCTGCTCTCTCCGATTATATGACCGCCTTCGAGCAACAAGCTCCGACCATCACAGTGGTCACCACAACTCCACCCCCTTTCACATCCGGACCGACCACCTCCTCCACTCCGACCCCCACCACCATTCCTCCCTCAACTTCTCCTCCGTCGTCATCATCCACCACCCCGTCCTCCAGCAACGCCAGCCCACCCCCCACTTCTTCCACTTTCGCCCCTCCACATTCCAACCCTGCCATCACACACTCCTCCCCCTCTCACCATCAGCACATCTCCGCTCCCGTCTTGTCCACCTCGACCATGGCATCCATCCTGCTGACATATGCGCAAGTCACCAAAATCCCCTACGCGTCATCCTTGACTCTCCTTCGTGCCTTCCCCAGCCTCCCCCCAACAACCTTGTCCTTACCAACCCCATTGACGACTACACCCGCATCACGTCTGCACCCACATCCTTCGACTTCAACACCCTCACTCGCCGTGTCCCCAAAACCGGGCACCTTCCCCTCTCCCTCTGCCTCCAAGACATTCCCACCTTCTTCGGACAATCCCATGACGACATTCTCCTCTTCCTCGCCAAATTACAAGCTTTCGAACTCCACAATGTCCCCCTTATCCACTGGCTTTCCATCGCCATTAACAAACTCGATGACACCGCCCATCGCTGGCGGATCAACGAATCCGCCAACTGACACTCCGCTGGTCTTCCTCCCCTCTCCTTTCGCGAGTGGGCCTCTCTCTTCTCCGCCACCCACCGCTCACAAAAGACAATTGACGACTACGTCGATTAGTTTTGCACGCTTCGCCAAAATGGCCCCACTGACCGCTTCGTCCAGTATTTTCGTACTCTCTGCCAAAACATTCCCCGCGACCAGATCAGCGACAACGTTTTCGTTTCCCTCTTCAAGTGAGTTTGCCGCAAGGACATTGCATCCGCCCTCGCCTACGAGCCACCCATGTCCTTCACCGACCTCCTCACCCGTGCCCTTCAACACGATCGTCTTCTCTGCCCCGTTCGTGGTCCCATCACCTCCCGTTCACGCTTCTTCCACAACATCTCCGCGGATGATACGACTGTAGCGGCTCCCTCCGACGACGAGTTCACAACCCCTATCGTTGAGCCTGACACCCTTTACGGCTCCTCCACTCCAGTGTCCCTCACCACACAATCCAGTTCTTGTCTATGGAACACAAGGACCACATTGCTCAACCATCTTCCTCCACCCAATTCCCCCGTCTCAAGAAACTTAAAACTGAGGAACGCACCTACCCACAAGCCAACAACGACTGCTTCTGCTGCCGGCAGCTCGAACACCAGCAAACAAATTGTCCCAACGCCGAGCAGTTCACTCTGCATGTGAAAAAACCTCCGACATCCATTTCTTCAGCCGCTGCGGGGACCCGATCCCTCCTCAACGTGAACTTTGTTCCTTCGATCATGGAGTGCACCCCCCCCTCCCTCTCGACGACGTCCTCTACCCTGTCGAACGAGACCATCAACGCCTCGTGCTTTTCCACCCTCCCCTCCAACCCTTCCTCCATCTCCTTTTCCGATGTTGTTGTGAAACAAGCACAACTCGATGGGCTTGTTAGGTTGGGTCTCGAACAAGGCCGCCTCAACACCATGATCTCTTCCGCCTACGTCGACTCCTCCCCGATTCGAACTCAAATTTATCGTCGCCGCTCTAGGTGCGTCCACAATCGAATTTCGGGCTCTCCTTGACATTGGAGCTATCGTTAACTTTATCACTGACGCTTGTGCTCGCAAAACCGGTCTCCCTTCCACCGGTTATGGCTCCCTGATCACCATTCGACTAGGGGACAAGGACACAGCCATCGTAGTAGACCGTAACTTTCTCGAGACCACGATGACTATCAGCTCTCTCCGCAGTCAGGTCTCATTCGATGTCATGCACTCCACATTCTATCCCACCTTCTTTCACATCACTACACCCGTTGGCCCTACGCTCTGCATTCCCTACTTTCCTCACCCTACCTCCCAACCTCCCATCACCCCCAGTTTTTCCACATGGTTCATCGGAACCCCGACTCTACCTACTATTGTCTTGTCCTTGATCATGAGCGTCCTTAGGACTTGCTTCCGACGCACAAACCCGACCAAGCTCCCCCTTTCGACCCTGCTCTTACTTCCATCCTCGAGGAGTTGCAGGACGTCTTTAACGAGTCCTTGCCCGCCAGACTACCTCCGGATAGTAGTGTCTCCCATACCATTGATCTGGAACCCGGCCACACTCCCCCCTGTCAACCACCCTATCAACTCTCTGTTCCCGAGGCCGAAGAAATGAAGCAATAACTCAATGAACTCCTTTAAAAAGGCTTCATTAAGCCAAGCTCCTCCCCCTTCGGTACAACTTGCCTCTTCGTCAAGAAAGGCGGAACCACCGAACTCTGCATGTGCACAGACTACCTCGCCCTCAACCAGATCACGATCAAGAACAAGTACCCCCTGCCTCGCATATCCGAGCTTCTTGATTGCCCCCGTTGAGCCAAGTACTTCACAAAGATCGACCTCCGAAGTGGCTTCCACCAGATCCACATTCACAAAGAGGATATGCCTTCCGCTCTCGCTTCGGGCATTATGAGTTCCTTATGATGCCTTTTGGCCTCACAAATGCCCCAGCGACCTTCAAGTCTACTATGAATCACATCTTTTGCGACCTTCTCGAAGTCTATGTCGCTGTCTATCTTGATGATATGCTCGTCTTCGGTCCCACCGCCGAGTCTCACCTTCAGCACGTTTGGCAGGTCCTCTCTATCCTCAAAGATCTAAAGTTCTACGCCAAACTCAACAAATGCATCTTTTGTTGCCTCAAGTGTTATGAACTTGGTTGTCTGACGAATTTTATCGCCACTCACACACAGACAATCTCACACATGCCCGTACATGCATAAGAGAAGGGGAGAGAGGAGACAGAGTCCAAACTTCACACAGGTGAAAATAAGCAGCGGAAGACAATTATGCACAGATGGGGAGAAGACACGCAGTGTTTCTCACTCTCTGACACAATTCCCAACAACCAATCACAATTAGAACCTGCGAAGATCACAATTGGAATTCACACTGATGATGAGCCACTCGAACAATTATCGTAACAGAGTTTGTTCCAGTATCTCGCCACTCCCAGAACTCACACCCCACTCTCTATCCTACACCCAGTTAGTAGCGCCACATCAGATTGGCCTCCCGGAGGCCAGCGCCAACCACCCTGATGAAGAACAGGTCCTGCGATGCAGTCTTCAGTGCCGATGGACAACTCTGACGAAGGGACAGGCAGCTATGGCTGACACCACCCACGAGTACACAGTGTAGAGCCTCGATGTAGCCCGGCCGTACGCAGATACCCCAAGGGTAGATGCGCTGAGGATGCCCCAGCTATGGCAGACTCAGACTGGGCCGGCTATGGCTGCTGTCAACGGCGAGTCTCGGGATGCCGCCTGCAGACAGATACCGCCACCAACCCTCTTGGCTTCTCCAACGCTGCTTCGCAAGAAATGAACTGCCAAAAGTCCTGAATCGATGGGCCTATCTATAGACTACCTAGACCTAGACCGGACTGACTGACCGACCGGTACCGTTGCTGTTTCGACCTCTCGGCCTCTACCCGACCCGGCTATAGGCTATAGGACCGTCTAGCAGCATAGGCCGCTTGTTTGTCTGTCCTAGGGGTAGCTCGGGCCTGCTATAGGCAGTTAGGGTAGCTGTAGGAATTCGGATTAGTACTGGGCCTATATTTCCCCAGATTTGCAGATATGTCCCTCACGAATTTCCTTGCAGGCAGGTCTCTCGGTTAGCCCTCAGCCAAACAAAATTACAAATCTAACCCTACCGGTTAGTGTACAGCCTCGCAGTCAAGTGTAGAATATCTCGGCCACATTGTATCCGCTGATGGCATCCGCATGGACCCCGCGAAGGTCACCGCCCTTGTCGAGTTTCCCCTACCTACTTGGCTGCAGCTTCTTTCCTTCCTTGGTCTTTCCAACTACTACCTCTCCTTCATCCGCGACTTCTCTGAAATCTCGCAACCCCTCAACGAGCGTCGAGCTCACTCGCCAGGACAAGCCTTTTGCATGGAACGAACACCGTCTACCCACATTATACCTCTTTCCCTTTTTCTCCCTGCTTCCCAGTGACCGGCCCCGTCCGTCGTTCACAGGATTTAGCATTATTTTCATGACTTTTGGCAGCCGGGACGTTGCGTCCTAGAGTGAGGGGAGAGTGTTACGGGGTGCGATCCCTGGTCTGCGGGTTACCATCCGCCAGGTTGCTGTATTTATTTTCTTTTGCAATTCTTTTGTTTTGTTTTATTTCGATTTTGCTTTTCGGATTTCGGACAGTTGGCGCCATCTGCATTCTGGCGCCCGTTTTCAAACTCCTCCTTTTTGGACTTTCGAATTCCGGACACTTGGCGCCATCTGGCATTCTGGCGCCCACTCTCAGACTTTTGATTTTCAGTTCTGGCCCTAAGGCATTTTCACTTTCGCCTCTAGGACTGTACTTGAGTCCGGCACTTAAGTACGGACTCGAGCACATTACGGACACAAAATTTTCAGCCTCAGTGCTTGTGTTCAGTGTGACTTTGATTGGACATTGTGTTCGAAAATTCAAGACTGCGACTTTGCAACTTTGCCACTTTGTGTCTGCGTCGGTTGAGTCATGTCAAGCCTTCAAGTTGAGTGAGCGTGTGTGTGTGAGCTCTCACTCTCCCTCTCTCTCTCAGCCTTGCTGCTCTGCCTCTCGTCACAAGCAGGGTGCGTACAGCTCAGGACTCGTCAAACTGGCTGCGCTCAGGGATTTGTACCATGAGAGCGCAGAGGCACACACTTCCAAGGCTTGCATCGACTGGGCCTTTGCATGAGTGCTCGCAGCCCCGTTGACAAGATATTCCACCATTTTCTTTTGTTTCCTTTTCTTTTTTCCCTTTTCTTGCCAGGTGTCGAGCTAAGCCTTCGGGAAGGGATTGCGGCCCAGTCCAAGCTCGGGACTTAGCCTCGCACACATACGTGTAGGGACTGGAGCGCACCGAGTAGGGACTTGAGCCCAGTCAAAGCTTTGGGCTTTCTCTTGCTCGCGTAGGGACTACAGCCAAGCTAAAGTGCATCTGTATGCGGACAATGTTTGCAAGCTGATATGAGTCGCAGCCTCAGCGCGGTGGTCCTCATCGATGGGTTAGAGACACTGGGCCACAAGGTCCACCCAGGCAGACCACTCCAACTCCAGTTGTTACTTGCCAGGCCAACTGAATTGGGCCTGATCGCTTGTGCTTGCGAAGGCCACTCGGGCGGGCCCTTCTGTGTTCGAGTAGCGGGTTGCTGAGTCCACTCAGGCGGGCCTGCCCACCTTGAGTTGCGGGTTTGCCCAGTCCATTTAGGCGGATCCAATCATCGTTGAGCTGCGGATTTGTAGGATTCACTGAGGTGGACCCAATCATCATGAAAGTTGCGGGCTTGCCAGGTCCACTCAGGCGGGCCCATTCATCATTGAGTTATGAAATTGCCAGGTCCCCTTATGCGGACCTAGATTGAGTTACGTTTCTTGCTGGTCCTACTCGTTAGGTTTGTCATTCTGACATTCCCAAGTGGGGTCAATAGGTTGAGAGATCTGCTTATGATCATCCCGGTCATCAGTCCTTTGTGATCAGAGCAAATCCGTCTCCAACCTCATGACATACTCTCAGTATCGCCTATTGGGTGAAGAGAGCGGAGTCAGGGACGAAGGGAGCAACCTTTGAGAGGACTGTAGACTATATTTACCGGAGGGAGAGCTGTTGGAGGGCACATTGATTGCGTGTCATTTTCCCTGACCTCCCTTCTGCTCCTGGAGGCGTGATTTTTGACTTCGAAAGTTGCAATCCCAGACCACCCCAGGTAGGATCTCGAGGTGCCTGCGAGTGAGGCGAAGGGCTAAGGAGATTCACAAGAAGGTGGCGGAGTCGAGACTTCTAGTGACGACTTGCACTGATAGGCCTGAGACTGACCAATCCGACCTTGACCCATGTAGCATGAGTGATGTGGACTTCAGTGACTATTTTGACTGGGGTACTCAGCATGACGGATCGCTGACCTGCTTGCTGGGTTCCTATTAGATGGTGAAGGATGTGGTGGTCCCCTCAAAGGGGCAGGGACCAATTCCCTATTCGGTAGATGGATATAGTCACCGCGTTGGCTCAGAGTTCGTTATCCAGGAATTTTGATGGAGTCTCGATTGCTTGACTCATCTTATGACTACCTTCGTGAACATGGACACATGGAGGTCATGGTTGGAACGATTGGGGAGATCTCTTTAGCGGAGGAGCTATACCTCCGGAGTGTGGGGTACGAGGAGATCGTAAGGTGTATGGCTATCCTGTTACAAAGTGATCTGGCCACTACCATTGACATTAGATTTGTTGATCCCTAGTCAACGGCCACTATCTTTCCTCCAAGCGCTGAAGACCACAGAGATGTGGAGGCAGAATCTCATACGGTGGGGCCCACAGATGAGGGCCTGCCCCTTTTTATCTTGGATTGAGGGTACCCCTTTGGCACTGAGATTTATATTCAGTGACTTATTATTATGATTTCTCAACGATTGTAGCCCCCCCGTGGATGCTCCCCGCTTCTTCTGTGTATTGTTTGTCGGTCTTTGTTGTTGGTCACTCCACATTTGTCCCTTTTCATTTGAGGTACGGTTTGGTAAAAGGGAAGCAACAGAAACATTTGACCTAATTGCATGACATGCATTTCCAGGTCACACTCAAAGCCGCCCAAGGACTCCCTATGAAGGGCATAGCACAGTTAAATCTGGCCTTTACATGGGGTTAGGCGAAGGCTACAGAACCAAACGCCTGGCTCTAAGCCGTGTTGTCGCTGGCAGGAGGGGATAGTGTTGGTCGACTCCATGCCCTGGAGTGGCTGGGGCTGACATCACATTTCAATTTATAAAAACACTGCGTGACAGCCTGCCAATCCACCAACCCACTGCGCTTGGTCCGAGGAAAGGATAGTGACTGTATTTCAGCCTGGAAGCGGTGGGGGTGCGACAGCGTGTTAGAGCTGACTGTAGAGAGTACTTTTGGAAGGGAAAGACAGAATAAAGCATAAGGAAGAACTCAGAGAAGGGGTAGACGGGAAAACACACAGGAACTTGACAAAGTAATACACTCTGGAAAAGTTGGCTCAGGAAAGGGGAAGGAAAAAAAGAGCACAAGCTTGACAAAGTAAAGCACAGGGAAAAAATGTATGGAGAACTCTGGGGGCTTGGTTGCTGAAAAACTCGTCAAGATGAGATGTGGGCAAGCGCTAAAGTTATTTATACTTATTTTGCACGTAACAAGAAGTCTAAAAAAGCTTCGATTCAGTGATGGTTGTTTGTGAACTGTTGACTGCAAGGGAGGTGGATGCTTGATGGTGAATCATGGTCTGTTTGAATGCCTGTTCCTCTGGCAGCATTGAATTCTTGCAAATGTCAAAACAACAAGTGGTTTTGTCCATGGGACACACTGCCTGCTGTGGAGGCCTGCTCATTGCTTATGTCATTTGTTTGAACCCCCTCGAACAACTCAGTTTGTGACTTTGCATTTGTGTTTATTGAAGCTCATGCAAGTTTTGCAGGAAGCAGGGGCAAAGAGACGGCCAGCTGCCAGTCTGGATGGAGGGTTTTCAAACCAGGATTCGGGGGCTCACAACAGAACTGATTCGTCATCCAATGACTCGGACAATAGCACGTACGGGATAGTACTTGCCTCTCCCTTGTCGTATCGTATGCTCTATATTGCCGTCTGATAATGTGTTGGGAAGCAGACATTGGTTGCAGGATGGCCATTCACTCACCAAAACATGCCTCGAAGATTATCAAACTCTCAATTCACCACAATAACCCATAGTCAATTGCTGTTTGTGAGTTACTGCCACTCACTGCGACTATGGCCCTCAAAAAGGAATATGAAAATTTTGACATGTGCCCAAGGCTGGAGCAACACGAATATGGAACATTGTTCACACTCTAAAGTTTGTTGTGGTCGCTTTGCTCTCGAGATCCATCCTCTTGAAGAGGAGGGGCGGCTTCTGCAGTTGGTAGAGAGTGAATGAAGGTCATGGAGTCTATGATTGGGCGGTAGCTCTGATTTTGCAGTGGCTGCTTTTCCTGGGACTTAAGACTATCAAAAAGATTTGAAAGTGTACTTGCGACATTCATATATTGCCTGTCTCTAGGTCATTTGTGTGTCTTTTCTGTCTCTGTTCCTAGCTTATCTTTATGCACCTTGTCGGTCTCTTGTGCTTTGGTGGATGATTGCAGAAATAGTAGACTCAGAGCTTGCGGGAAAAATATCCTGCTGTGATGCCTTGTGGACGCAGATGTCGGTTCTTAGCTCATCTTTTTGCACCTTGTCGGTCTCTTGTGCTTTGGGCGGTGGCTTTGACTTTGCAAATTATTTCTATTAGAGGAGAAATAGTGGTTGTGCCTTGCAGAAATCGTAGACACACAGATATGCTTGAAATCTGCAATTATGAAATGAAAGGTTTGTTTGATTTGATACATTATCATTAATTATAATTTCATTAGAGGAGAAAAGGGAGTCTGATCCTTGACCTATGGTATTGGTTTGGTCATGAAATCACAGGATGGTTGCCCCCTCATCGCAGATAGATTCATACCATCAGAACGGTGGTCTGAAATCCAGAAGCGCACGGAGAGCAGAATCTATTGGTCAAGGTGAGGATGTCTTCCTCCCTAACATGTGAATAAAGGTGTTTTTTTTCGTTTCTTTCTTCATTTTTGTTTGGTAAGGGCTTCGGCCTAGAAATGTCATTATTTGAACTGATCCGCCCTAGGTAATTCAGAATTGCAGTATTTTCTGAGTGGGGATCCGGGCTGCCCGGGTGACCGGCAGGGGCCCGGGGGAGGTCCCGGGCGGCCTGGCCAGGCAGGGCACTTGGTTGGGGTCCGGCCCCCCCCAGCGCACTCACCTGTCGGGGGATTTCGGACCCCCTTTGTGTGTGTGTGTGTGTGTGTGTGTGTGTGTGTGAAACGGTTTTCACCTTTTAGCAGTAGCGGATGCAGTACCCAGGGTTCGATCCCTAGACCTCACCCTACCCATGTACAGTATCTGTGTAGACCCCGAGAATTGAACCTGTGACCTGTGTATTCGTAGGCAGTTGGTAGACCTGTCGTAGGTCCATAGACAGCAGGGGTTCGATCTGTAGGTCTATAGCGTAGGAGTCTTAGTGAGTTCTGGAAGCTTAGCTGTAGACCTTCAGGGGTTCGATCTGTAGGTCTATAGCGTAGGAGTCTTAGTGAGTTCTGGAAGCTTAGCTGTAGACCTTCTAGAAGGTAGGCAAGTGGTCAAGTGGTGAGGCAA
>BFEA01000596.1:4625-14804 GCA_003427395.1 Chara braunii | reverse complement strand
AGAGAGAGAGAGAGAGAGAGAGAGGGAGAGGGAGAGTAAGAGAGAGAGAGAGAGAGAGAGCAAAATCAAATGAATCTACCGCTAGAACATGGAAATATACATTGCGCACATGCGCGCAGCACACCAGACGTGCGCAGCGCACCACGCACTGCGCACCCAGATGCGCGGCGCGCGCCGGTGCGCGTGCACCCTGGGTCAGCGCACAGCGCACTGCGCAGCGCACAGTGCCAGTACACCGCAAGTATGATTCACATTCTTCGTCTTTCTCCTTTGCACAGCGACAAACACTTACACTCAGCTGATGCCGTCATCGCCTCTGTCATAATCACTATAATGGCATGGTTTCTGCATCCGTGTGTGTAGAGGACTGTTCCTCCTTTCCTGACTTCAGGCACGCTCCACATCCGGCTATTATGTCCATGTTGTGGCCATGGGCGTTGTGCTTAATCCATGGTCTTTTGTGGGCGGTTCTTCCTTCATGTTGGCCTGCAATGGTCCAATGGACATGCAATTTGTCAGGAGTGTTTGTGGGCATGCTTAATGCCAGCATTGTGGCAGTTGCTGTACTGAGAATGCTCAGCTAGGTCTTCCATACCCTCGTTCGGCCCGTCCTTGCAGTGTACGTCCTCTCTGTCATAAAGGACAGACATTCTTGAGCCTCCTGCTATCCTTTCCCACGTTTTTACCTTCATTCCACACTCCTTACTTTCCCTTGATTTCTTTTATCTGCTCTTCCTTTACTCTGCCTCTTTTTAACAGTGTACAAGTGGTCCGTTACAGCACAGGGGGATGCCGGCAGCTCCTGCTCAACTTCATCAATGCGGTGTGCCTTGTACGTGAGAGGCACAGGAACGGGCGAGCCCAAACAAGAAATAATCAAAGAGGCAGCAATTAGGAAACGAAATGAAGAACTGCATAGGAAGAGGGAAAAGAATGGTTTCGGTGTGCACTACATCTCTGTCTTGTATTATTTTATCGCTTGTTTTCCAAAGTGCGCTCCTTTTTTTTTTATCGCTTGTTTTTGTTTTGGTTGAGGAATACGTGACAATATATACCAGATCAATGTATGTCCTCTCTGTCGTCAAGGACAGACTCATTGTTGAACCTTTTCTTATCCTCTCCTTTGCCTTCGTCTTCTTCATTCGCACTCTGTACTTTCCCTCACTTTCCTTTTGTTGTTCTTTGTTTCTCTCCATCTTGGCTTCCTGTGTTTAGCCCCTCCCCCTTTACTCTGCCTCTTCCTCACAGCATACAAGTGGGCTGTTATGGCAGATGGGGATGCGGGCAGCTCGCTCTCAACTTCATGAACGTGGCGTGCCTTGTACGTGAGAGACACGGTGAAGGTGGAGTTAAACAAAGAATGAGAAAAATGAACGGTTTGTGTGCCCCTCGTGCTCGTTTTGTTTTATTATTTTTACCGTTTGTTTCGTGAAGCGCGCTCTTTTAGTCCATAGATATGTGGCAATATATACCAGATGAGCAGGGATGGATCTGGAAAGCCGATGTGAGATGGCTTGATATGGGATTTAACAGAAAAGGATGCGTTGAATCTGATCCTGAGGTGTTTGCGAGGATGGGTGGGAGGGATTGAGAACGAATCCAGCACTAATTTCTAGCCGTCATATCTTAATGTCTGTCTTATGGGTCAGGAATGAGGGAACTCTTTGCAGAACAGTCAGAGGAGCAGGTTCGGAGATTAGGGATGGCAGGACGTTCTCAGTCAGCAGCCACAACGACAGGGATGTCGTGTCATTTTCCCACACGTGAACTGCCTCCACTGGCTGGAAGAATGCGAGATGACAGCAGTGATGACATGAGCCAACCTCAACACCCTGGCAGCGACAGCCACAGAGGAGATTGTTTGGACGATTCGGAATCTGAGGAGGAGGATGCGAATGGCGATTCAGGAAGATTTTATAATCCAGAGTGTCCATCAGAGATGGATGAGGTATGCGGTTTTATACTTTGTGGAAGGATTCAAGTGGCCAACAAGAACACATTTGGAGAGTCGGGGGAAAGAAAAGGTGGGGGGGGAGAGGGAGAGAGAGAGAGAGAGAGAGAGAGAGAGAGAGAGAGAGAGAGAGAGAGAGTATTAGGAGGAAATTATCGACTTGTTTGTATTGATTCTGACAGTGCGTATGGGGAGGAGCAGAGTAGCACAACCGATGGTCGACCCCGAACTGGTTAGCTCCCACCAGCCAACCGGTTTGGGCACACCTGTAGGGTGGGCATTGGGCGCCCGCACTGGCCAAGTTTTTTTTTTCCCCTCGTCCTTTTTGTTTTCTTCTTCTTCTTCTTCCCCTTTTCCTCCTCAACTGCAGTTTCCTCAAAGATACGTTTTTCATTGTAGAACTCTTTCAAATCTGTTTTGGTAGCCTTGTATGCCTTAAAATACGGCCTCTACAGAGCCTTCTCATGCCCTGTTCAGCTGTGCACTGCTCAAGATGTGAATAAAGGTTTTGCTCCACCATCCATACCATCCCACAGATTTTGACCTTTTACGTTTAACAGTCTAGTTTTCAGAGAGCCAAGATCTGGACAGTGAATAGAGTTGCCTTTGTATCCCCTACTACCTCATGCATCCCTATGGACAAGAGACATCTCCTGTCTGATGCTACTCTTGCGAGGATGTGGCTCCTTGGTAGGCCCGCCCCAAGTGAAGGCGGGCCTAACAAATCACGAGAGGCCGAATACTGTCAATTTCGTATTTGGGGCTCAGGCAGTTGTGTCGCGTCAGTTGGTTGAGGGAACCCAGGACTCGAGCAGCAAATACTTTCCACGGCCATCTAGGCCTTTTCTGAAATGCAGGCCCTGTGCCACATTCGCAGCAACGTACACAGACAGTTGGGAGGCGTAACTGAAAGAGGCCCAGCAGCAGCATCAGAGGCCCAGCTACCTGGGCCTACCGGAAGCTTCTGGGCACAGGCCCAGCCCAGCCAGGCCGCAGGCCAGGAAAGAGTTCGCTGCCTAGCAGCTCATTCGGGCACTTGCTAGTTCGCGGCAGCGCTGCTGGAGCGATTGATTGCGTGCTGCTGCTACCTTCTTAACCCGAAAAAAACGTACGTACCTTGTATACGAATACAACGTATGGGGTACGTTGTATTCGAATACAACATACGTACGTTATCGAACAAGTTTTAGGGTACAACTTTTCAGAAGCCTGTAGTACCGCCATTGTTTTTATTTTTATCTCAAATTTGGTTGGGAATTTCGCAAAGACCCTCAGGCAAAAGTTGTTTGCATTGCAATGTTGTACAAGATACTTTTTTTTTCGGATTTTTTACTGAAGTTTTTTTTTTTTAATCGAAATTCTGAAAAAATCAGTAGAAAACATTTTCATCCTCGTTTTTATTTTTTTATCGACCCTCAGGCAAATGTTGTTTGTAAACTTTGTATTGCATTGTTGTATAACATTTTATTTTATTTTTTGTTGAAAAATCAAAGTTCCAAATATTTGAATACAACATACGTACGTTTTATTCGAATACAACGTACGTACGTTATATTCGAACGTTCATTCTATTCGTGGAAAAACAAGCAATTTCTGAAAACCCGATTTGCAGAGGTAATTCGAATAGAACGTACGTACGTTTTTTTTGGGTTAAGAAGGTAGCGCTGGGGCAAGGTGCTGTGTACGTGCGGTCGTGTGTGAAGAAGGGCGCTGCTGAGGGCAGCGCCGTAGCCAAGTTGTGGTCTTCGGGTGTACAGAGGGAAGACAACTTAGACAAGGGAAAAGACGAGGGAGATGAGAGAGAGAGATGAGGATGATGATGTGAGGGCTCATACCTGGTATTGGCGATGGTCTGCATTGGGCGACATCTTCGTGTACTTCGGTGGCTGCTGACATCAACAGTTGCATTGTCAATTCTTAGGCAGATAGTAGCTGTGTGGGAGTAGTCTGGGAGCTGAGCGCCAAGTAGGGGGAAGGGCCTGGACTCTTATGTTGGTGTAAGACAAGAGTAAGCTCTGATTGACATTCGGTGTGAGTGTTACGATTCTCCATTGGTGTATTATTGGTGCAATGCTACTTCCTGGACGGTGTGGGACTTTCTGGCTTTCAATGTGATTGTGCAATCTGGATTCTGTCATCTCGCTATTGCTCATTTTCCTTGCACTCTCCTCGAGTCGTTTTAAATCAAGGATATGGCATATGCCCGTATTCTGCGGGATATTGTGCGGGATTACTTCGTGCGGGATATGGCCACTCCTGACTGGTCCCCTGTCTGAATCTAGTCTCCTTAATTAGTTTCCACCCCCCTCAAGCCCCCCAAATAATACACAAACAACTGGAAACATAGTTTTCGACTTTCCACAGATGTTTCCTATTGTTCTGGGCATGCAAGGGATAGGGTCGCCTTCCTTTTTTTTTTTGTAAACTCATCCAGCGGGCAGTGGTGACTTGTCGGCCGCAGATCAGTTGGCTGCAGATCTGTCGGTGGTTGGCGTCAGCCTTCGAGCGTCAGATAAAGTAAGAATGAAGAGTGAGATAGCAAAGAAGGAAAATGACTGAAAATTCTGCATAGAATAAGAGGAAGAGCAGAATGATGTTGACAATGATGACGAGCAGGACGAGGAGGTGGAAGCAGATGATGAATAAGATGCTGGCAATGATTGCTGAAGAACAAGAGGAGGAGAAGGGGAGGACAACGGAGATATGTTTGGCACATGGATAAACATTTGGAGAAAGAGGAATACAGCATCACATTCAACGAAAGGTTGACAAGGGAAGAAGTGAAGAAGAGACGAATAACAACGAGGAAGATGAGAACAAGGAGGAGAGGGACGGGGGAAGACGACAAATGCAGGGAGAAACAGGAGATTCAGATGAGAGGCATGACTGTGGGCAAAGGAACTGGAGGAATATAAACACGACAAAAGACGAGCATTGAACAGGAGCAAAACAAAAAAAGGTATAGTCAAGCCCCAGTAATGAAGGTGAATACCGCTCCAAGCTACCCCCCAAAGAAAGACCATCGAGTCCATCGTCAGTTCCCACTTATTACATCCCTGCCCTTTGTACACACCACCTGTCACTCCTACCGATTGAATAGTCCAGTGAAGTGTCTGGATCGTGGCGATCTCCGCGGTTTGCCTCTGGGAGTGCTGTGAGAAGTTCATTGAACCCGCGACCCTTATCATTTAGAGGAATGAGAAGTCGTAATGAGGTTTCCGTAGGTGAAGCTGCGGGAGGATCGTTGAAAAATAGAACAACAAGTGAAGCGCTTTACAGGAGTAAGAATGAAGAGTTGGATGGATTAGTAACCCTTGCAATGTTTGAAATGGGTGTCACGAAAGGGGTCCTTGCTTGATTTAGATCAAAGTACGCTAGGTTGATTCGGGACTCGGGAATCCTTGTTGGGGGAAGTGCCTGCATTACACACCGTATCATGACTCTTATTCTATGCAGAATTTTCAGTCATTTTCCTTCATTGCTATCTCACTCTTCATTCTTACTTTATCTGACGCTCGAAGGCTGACGCCAACCACCGACAGATCTGCAGCCAACTGATCTGCGGCCGACCAGTCACCACTGGCCCGCTGGATGAGTTTACAAAAAAAAAAAGGAAGGCGACCCTAGTCAGGAGAGGGCATTCTTGCCGAAGGCACGGATGTGCTGCATGTTGTGTGGTGCTACTGTAGCTGGAGTGTTCCGATGAGACAAAGCTTTTTGTTATCAGATGTGCTTCTTTCGTGGATTTGCATATGCTGCCAGGGCGAAAGAATTGAGACCTAGATGTGATCACCAAACTAGCCAGCCCCAGGTAACCCAGAGTTGTTATTTGATATTTCATTGTTATTGTACTCACTCGATGAATCCGAGCAATGGAAAGTCTTGAACCCCTAACCTCCAGGTCGTAGACTCACTGATCTACCAAGACAGGATGGGACACCAATCTTGTGGTTGTAAGTTCTCATTAATTTTGCTTCAGAAGAGGAAAGTTGACAATCTCGCTTGGGATTGCTGTCATACATGCAGATGCCAGAGCCACTTGAAGACATATCGATGCCCATGCCGCCCCTTGACAGTGGAGGTGAGAACTCATCCTCGGTGATGGAACAACAGCTTCCCGTCCACCAACTTTCATGATTGCAATGTTTTGCGTGCTATATCTCCTTTTTTTTTTTTTTTTTTTTGGAGGGGGGTACTTGCAAAAATAACGCGTTTTGGAAGTTTCCCAGCGGAAATGGTGTCTGGGTCCAAAAGATGTAATTTTGCAATGTAAGTGGGTCCGAAAGATGTAATTTTGCAATGTAAGTGGGACCCCGCCCACAAATGTTGTTGCTGTGAAACTACTGGCACCTGTAAAGCTGGAACGAAAGATGTAGTTTTGCAACGAAACTTGGACCCCGCCAATATTTTTGCTCTGAAACTACCAGGAACGTGCTTTTTTTGAAACTTGCCTTTTTTTTTTGTCCATATATCCTTCTCAACCCTCCGTCTCCGGCATCGAATCTATCGTGCGAGTGCCCTTCTTTCTGTTTCTTGGTTCCATCTCTCTCTTTTTTATTTTGCTCGTTTGAATCTCTCTTCTCCTGCGCCATACCTCTGTGCCCTTGCCCTTCGATAGTAATGTGTATGGCGCAACCTAAAGTGCGTAAAGAGCGGTTGTGTCTATCAAGGATCCTGTGCACTCATTCTGTCAAACCTTCCACTGCTTTGGGTGACAAAGGGCACTTTCTCTCTCCCTGTTTCCTTTTTTCCTCTGGAAAAAAGGTAGATGTTGACACAGAGCAGTCGTGCCATGGACGGAAGGAAGCACAGTGGAGGAGTTAGAGGAGCACCAATGTGAGCAGGAACTGCTTTTCTTTTTTCCTTTTTTTTTAATGTGAGTGAGAACTGCAGTTAAATCTACATGGTGGATGTGAAATTTTCCTTTGTGCTGAAGTTTTGTCGACTGTGTTCTTGCATTTCAGACACTGGCTCTGGTCCATATGATGAAGACGAAGATGAATACGGGCCTCCCGTGGGACCATCGAGTGAATTCAGGGGCTCTCTGCCACATGGAGATCTGGAGAATGGGAAGAGCTGCTGGAGTGAGCCACACGGAAAGCAGTTTCGAGTGCGGAGTAAGAACTACTTGGTGGACAACTCAAAGGTGCGTTCCAAGTCCCAGCTAGGTTCCACTTTTAAACACCGTGTCCTGGCTGTAGCGGTTAAGAGACTTGGCTCTTGTGGAAGTTGTGGCCAAGGGCGTCGGCTAGAATGTGTGTCCACAGAGGAGGCCTGAGGCCGGGTGTTCGGATCCATTCCTTCTACTACTGTGAGTGAAAGCTTCTAGGTCAGGGTACTCTGTAGGCTTGCCGCACAAGTTGAACGTTGTTTTCTCAGTTGAAAACAAGGTGGCAGACGGGTGCGTAACGCGTGCGAATCTACCAAACAGTTTGAAAGTGATGAAATTTGAATTAAGCTAGCGCTAACAAAACGAAATTGGATGACAGGACACGGTCTCAATTTCCTGGGAATTGATCAATTGATCAATTAATTAATCAATTAATCAATCAATCCAGAAAGACAACAGTAGAAAAAAAGGCGCGAACTAGCGTGCGCGTGTGTGTGTGCGCGGGGGGCGGGCGACGCCCCTGCTACCAGCAATCAATCAGTCAGTCAAAAAAAAAAAAAAAAGTTGAAAAAAAAAGACTGCACAGGGGTGTGTGTGTGTGTGCGGGGGGCGGGCGACCACCCCGCTACCAGCTAGCCGATAAATCAATCAATCAATCAATCAAAACCAAAAAAATGTTGAAGAAAAAAAGGCGCGAAAGACTGTCGTGTGTGTGTGTGTGTGTGTGTGTGAGGGCTGGGTGACCCCCCTGGAACCAGCTAGCCAATCAATCAATCAATCGATCAATCAATCAAAAACCAATCAAAAGTTGGGAAAAAAAAAAGGCACGGACTTCTAGGAATTGTGTTCTTTTTTTACTCAATTGATCGTAGCGAAACTTTGGGGGTAGGTGCGGTAGGAGGTCAGCTGTCTACAGAAAGAAATGCAAAAAAAAAAAAAAAAAAAAGCCCGGACCTCGAACCCCTCCCCGAATGGCCGAATGTTCGGGGGTAGGCTGGGGTGCCCTGAACGTTCGGCATGGTAACCCTGGATAGAAAGTAATTAAGTGAGCACGCTGGACTTCAGAATAAGTCTTTACCACGGCGTCTTAACCTGACCTTGTAATTTATGCCCTCACCATTTTGAGCTCGTTTATTACCTCTACAGTTTCTATAAAGGATATGAAGTTTATGAACAGAGTTGTTGAAATCAATTGATCCAACTTTGCTTTCTGCTATTGTACAAAAAAAAAACAATCACTGAGCAAATCGATAGCAAGGTTGTTAACCGGACGTCCGGATCGAGATCCAGACGGTCCGGTCTGAATGTCTGGATCTGGTGTCCGGTTCAGCCCCATTTCTAGAAAATTTGAAAGAAAAAATTGGGGTCCTCACTGACGCCCAGGCGATTTTCCAGTGCTTGGTGGACCCCTGAATATTGTTGGCGCAGTTTTTGGTGGACCGTTGGGCCAACCGGACCGGCCCTGAAGGGCCTGTACTTGCAATCTTATGTGGGCTTCAGCAGGCCAAGGAGAACTGGTTGTGTGTGTGTGTGTGTGTGTGTGTGTGTGTGTGTGTGTGTGTGTGAGACACAGTGTGTGTATGTGAGTGTGTTCAAGATAAGTCGGATAATACAACCACAGCAGCGTCTGTTTTCTTTTTTTTCTTTTCGATAGCGTACAGGTTATTCTTGTCAAAAAAATGTCAAAAATTTAGTCAGAGTTTCTTCACAACTCGCTCGGGTTAATTCCTAGGATACCAGCCGGGATGCCCAGGTCACCTATTTTCCCGGATGGCCCTGCCGTGCAAGGACCAGGGAAGGTCCTAGCAAAAAATAATAATAATAATAATAATAATAATAATAATAATAATCCAAAAAAATACTATGTTATGACAGTTATGCGGAGTAATAAACTGAACTACTTTTGCCTCAGGGTCACATCGAAATTCTTTACCAAATTTAAAATAAAATAGAGCAGGGTTGCCGGTGTTCGGGACGGGCCAAACGCCCGAACCCGAGAATTAAATTATTGAGTGGGCGAGCACGTTTTTGACACCGCCGTCTTTGGCGATTTTTCTTTTTTTTTTGGTTGTGACAAATGCCATGAAAATTTATATATGTGTATTTTACATAATGCTATGATAATAGAGAATCTACGAATAAAGTTTGAAAAAATAATAAATTGTTTTATTCCCCAAAATAAAGGAAAAACAAAAAGTGAAAAGAGAGAAAGAACAAATTTGTGAGTGGGCAAGCAAGTTTTGACACCACCACCTTTGAGGATTTATCATTTTCTTTTGGCTGCTCAGAATGACTTCAAAATTAAGCGGGAATTACCTTACATCACAAAGAACTAACAAAAAAAAATTCAGAAAAAAATAATAGTATTTGGGTGCCAAAATATTTTTTTGCGGGGTCCGAACCCCTTCAAGTTTGGGGATCCGAACGCCCGACCGTTCGAGGGTCAGCTTAGGGGCCTCCGTACGTTCGGCCTGGCAACCCTGAAATAGAGTAAAATTATTTTTCTATTTTTTTATGTTCTTTTGGCCCGGGAGGGCGAGTGTTCCCGGGCCACTCTGGTAGCCTAGGTTAATTAACCAATTTTCCTATATCTTTGTGACTTTTTAATTTTATTTTTAATACCATTTCTCGATTTATGTGTGTCATCCTTGCCCAGGGGCCATGCTCATCTTCTCTGTATCGTTCCAATTTTTTTTAACAGATGTCCTGAAGGACCTTTGGGACTGTTTTGGGTTGGGTAGCATTGAAAAACAAACCCCACCATGGGTAATGTTGCATACCGTATAGGTGCAGACCAGAACAAGAACCGACCTTTCAATACAAGGTATAAGATAGCACAGCGGAAGACTTAGATACCAATCATCCGAACAATCAATATTGTAATGCAGCCCCGAACATACATCATCATCATCATGGTGCGAAGGGGTCTGGCGCTTCACACAAGAAGACTGCGCCAGCCCCAACCATACACAGACGAAGGAGGTGGGGTTAGACGAAGAAGAAGGGAAGATGGGAATGTCAGCACACCAAGTGTTCAGCACAGGCCCAAATAGTCCCTCGTCAAAATGTCTGAATCCCAATGTCGAGTCTGGATCCAATGTCGTCAAGTCTCATGTCA
>BFEA01000595.1:933423-945991 GCA_003427395.1 Chara braunii | reverse complement strand
AGGGGTATGTGGGAATATGGGGGGCTTATGGGGGTCTGTAGGGGTTAGTGGGGAGTATGTGGGGGGTGTATGGGAGTGTGGGGGGTTATGTCAGAATGTGGGTGAGGTTTAGAAAGGAGACAAAGAGACACACGCACGAACTGTGCATTCATATCTCTTTTGTAGATGATATAGTCACAGTGTGCATCATGTGATCTACTTTCTTCACATTGGTGATTCGATTGTGCTTCTGGTGTGTTGATCGATCATGGTCTGTTGAAGTTTTTATATATGTGTGTGATTGTGAGTGTATGTGTGTATGTGTGTGTGTATGTGCGTGTGTGTGTGTATGTGCGTGTGTGTGTGTGTGTTCCCCGCCACCACTCAAACTCCCCGGTTTGTTCATCGCCTTGGGAGGCAACTCTTGAATGACTCAGAATGACACACACCCACATAAACAGTATTAAATGGGTTTTTCACAAAACAACTCCAATATTAGAACCCGCGGCAGTCCTCTTAAAGCGCAAAAAAAAATAAAAAAAAAAATAAAAATAAAAAAAATCGGACATTTTCCGGTTTATCCGGAAATTCCGAATGAACAGTATGCCGGATGAAACGGCCGGATATTCCGGTAAATTAATCCGGCCGGAAATGGCAAACAACTTAGCTTATCTTACCTTTCTGGAGGAGAAAATCGACAGGCAGCAAATTCAGTTAGATGAGATTGTTGTAGGAATACGAACCATTGCAAACATTGTGAAAGGAAAGAACCAGATAGACAAGAAGAAAAAAAAGACAAGAAAGAAGTAAAGAAGTTGATGGGAGATGCCATGAAATCTACTGGTCCAACAATTAAGACGTCGACCAATGGGAATGGACCGTCAAATCCACCATCCTCTCCGTCTAACTCCTCTCATTCGTCTCCTTCTCCCAAGTCTCCTACTTCGACAACTCTGGGTAAGACAAGTGCAGAACCGGAGAAGCCAAAAAAGAACGAGAAAGTGAAAATGAAATTGTCTTTCACATTTACTAATAAGAAAGACGAGAGTTTGTTGCATTGGATTGCTGAAATCCAAACGTATGTCAGCACTGCTCCGGTCGAACCGGAATCCCAAGTTGCGTTCACCACCTCTTGTATGGAAGGTGAGTCCAAACAATGGGTGTTGGTTGAGGCCAACGCCGCGGGGTTTGAAAACATTGGCGAGTGGGCAAAGATGTTGACCTTAAAACAGTTCTTGGCCAAAATCAAGGACCGTTTTCTCGACAAGACAACAACCGACAAGGCATTTAAGTAGTTAACAACGATTGGTCAAAAACATTAAACGTCGGTCGAGGCTTTGTTCCGCGAAGTCGATCGATTGCTGCAGGTTCCAGGATTGAACCTGCAAGACAACCAAGTGTTGTATATCTACTCCCGCGCGTTGCCTGAGCCCATCCGGGGACACCCGGCGGCCGAAGCAAAGTCAGGTAAGTACAACTATAGGCAATTTCGCGATCTTGCCCTGCAAAGGGAGCAAATGACTTCTCAAGTCAAAAACTCCTATGCAGTCGTAGTTAAGTCTGGAGGAGGAGGAGGAGGAAGGACGAATGATGGGAAACGAATTCTTTGGCGACAAAAGTGCCAGGACCACACCCTTGTTGTCTTCGATGATGATACAGTGGAAAAGTGGCCGATAGAAGAAAGGAATGAAAAGGATAACAACAGTGACTCCGCGAAGGGGGAAGTCACTGCTGTTGTGGCCACCAGGGGACGGCCACCCAGAAATGCTATACGGAAGAAACCGTGCGCGTTTCCATGGCACCCTGGCACTGCCGAAGGGAAGCCTTGGTTGAAGATGGGGATGACCCGTGAGACTTGGCAGGAGCGCATGGACAATGCGCAATGTCTTAAATGCGGCACACCAGGACATATGATCGCATACTGCCCGATGATTAGAAACCCAAAAGCGAGGAGCCAATAGGACGAACAGACAGGAAGGGCGCCTACAACCCCTTCCTACCCTTCTTCTCATATGGCAGAGGTTGATTCTTCCTTAGCCCATCATCCAGTTCGCCCTGACATTGTCTTATGCTTTGTCTCCCTCAATAACTCCCTTGATGAGCTAGGTAATGAATTGCTAGCCTTACGTAGCTCATGGACGCGAAAAGCAGTCTAAGGGCGAACTGTTGTTTGCAGATGTTGAAATCGCACAAACACGAGTAGGTGCGTTGTTGGACCCCGGATCGACGAGGTCCTACATATCCGAGAAAGCAATCCGCAAGTTGCATCTTGGAATGAAGGTAAAAGACTTGTCTCGACCAATCACGTCTATATTAGCAAACAAGAGTACGATCACTGTCTCCTACTATGTTGACCGTATTAAGTGTCGGTTTAGAGCTAGAGAAGGGAAGAAGAATATGCACGAGTTATCCTTCCTAGTTCAAAAGAATTTGCCTTTTGATCTCATTCTGGGTATGGACTGGCACGAGGAAGCCAACCCGGAAATTGATTTCAAAGGTCAGGTTGTGCAACTTAAGGATGCACAATATGAAATGAAACCTATCAAGTTATATCATAAGTCTGCCTCTAACTCTAGTTTGTCTTTTTCTTGTATGAGTTATCCAACTTTTCGTTCGAAGGTTTCAAAGAAAAAATTGGAACATGAAATTATGATGGTCTTGGTAAAGAAAGTCGGTGAGTCTTCTTCTTGTTGTCCTCCAACTATTGAAAAACTTTTCTTTGAGTTAAAGGATCTGCAGACTGAACCTTCCGGAATCACGGAACGTGCTATTAAGCCCACCATTGAAATCATTCCAGGTAGTAAGATTCCCAAGGACCCTATCTATCGAATGTCTTCCAGGGAACTTGAAGAACTAAAAAAACAACTGCATGACCTTACTGACAAGGGATGGATTCGCCCTAGCTCATCTCCTATGGTGCACCTGTCTTGTTTGTGCCAAAAAAGAAAGGTGAACTGCGTCTTTGCATTGACTATCGAGGGTTGAATGTCGTCACTGTCAAGAACGCCGAACCGCTTCTTCGCATTGACAACCTACTTGATCAACTACAGGGCTGTAAGTATTTCAATAAATTTGATCTAAAGTGTGGGTACCATCAGATCGAGGTGGAACCTGCGGATCAACGTAAGACTGCATTTCGGACAAGGTATGACCATTACGAGTTCGTGGTAATGCCTTTCGATTTGACAAATGCCCCTGCGACGTTCCAACGATCAATCAATAAATTGTTTCCTCAATGGCTGAATCAGTTCGTTATTGTCTATTTTGATGATATTCTCATGTATACTAAAACGTTAGAAGATCACGAGAAACATCTTCGTTTAGTGTTAGAGAAGTTGCAAGAAGGCAACTTTAAGATAAACCCAAAGGAGTCTGAGTTCGCCAAGTCTGAAGCTTATACTTAGGACATATAGTGAACGAAGAAGGCCTCACACCGGAAGAAAAGAAGATATCAGCAATTCGAGATTGGCCACGACCTAACTCTGTAACCGAACTACGATCTTTCCTTGGTTTGGCAAGTTCTTATAGAAAGTTCGTAAGGAACTTCTCACTGATTGCCACACCAATGAGAAGATTGTTGAAGAAAGGAACTATTTGGTTGTGGGACAAGGACTGTGAGTCTTCCTTTAAGAAGATTAAGTATGCTTTAACTCACTATCCTGTTATGAAAATTGTTCATCCGTCACTTCCCTTCATTGTCACTACTGATGCAAGTCAATACGGAATTGGCGCAGTCGTTCAACAAAACGACGGCAATGGTTACAAACCAATTTAGTTTATGTCTACAGGATTGCCATCAGAAAAAATCGCCAACTCCACATATGAAAGGGAACTATATGCCTTAGTCTGTGCGCTGGACACATGGAAGCACTACTTGTTAGGGAGACATTTCACCGTGTACTCAGACCACTCGACACTAAAGTGGATAAAGACACAGCGTAAACTCTCTAATAAGTACGATGGTCTGCATTCATTGATACTTTTGACTAGGTAAGTCTAATGTGGTTGCAGATGCATTGTCCAGACGATGTGATTTTTTTGGTGCTATTGTCTCTTATTTGGATGTTGGGAATGATTTAAAAGATAAAATTCATCAAGGATATGTTATTGACCCTATCTGGAAACCTATCATGGATGTCCTTGCGGAAGACCCAACTTTACTTCCCAACTATAGAATAACCGATGGTTTGCTTTACTTGATAGACCAAACTGAACAGAGATTTGTGTATTCCTCACCAGGAAGAACTTAAAAGTCTGTTGATTTGGGAATGTCACGACACTCGAGGACATTTTGGTTTCAAGAAAACGTATGCTGAGGTTAGAGAACGCTTTGACTGGAAGGGATTGAAGGAAGACATACTAACTTATGTTCGTACATGTCTGGTATGTAAGAGAAACAAACCTTCACATGAGAATCCACTTGGTCTTCTGAAACCATTACCCTAGCGAATCAGGTGAGTCTATCTCCATTGATTTTATTAGCCTCACCAAAAGCCGAAACGACAATAGTCAAGTAATGGTTATTGTGGATCGTTTCTCCTAATATGCCATATTTATTCCCTTGCCCGTAGAAGCGCGAACAAAACTTGTCATACAAAAGTTTCAAATGCGATTGGTGACTGTGTATGGTTTTCCTCTTTCCATTGTATCTGATCGTGATGCCAGGTTCACAAGTATGTCATGGGAAAAGCTTATGGAAGCATACGGTACACGACTGACCATGTCCTCAGGGCGACACCCTGAAACGAATGGACAAAGTGAATAGATGAACCGTTTGTGTCGGCAACTTTTGCGCATATATGTGAGACCCGATCAGATAGATTGGGATGAGAACTTACCAAAGAGAGCAAGTGCATACAATAGTAGTGTTCATACCGCTACAAGACGTACGCTTAATGCACTGCATAAGGGTTGGAAACATAAGCGTCCCATTGATGTGTTAACACGGGACCAGTTCCTTAGGTTACCTCCAGGGACCCGGGAGTATGCAGTATTGTTTCAAGAAGACATTAAGAAAGTAAAAAACAATTTGAAGAAAGCTCAGGACCAGATGATTGAACAAACTAACAAGCATCGCCAACCATCAACATTCAAGGAAGGTGATCTGGTCTGGGTCAAGTCCAAAGAGTTTTCGCTGGAAGAAAATGTGTCTCAGAAACTTCTACCTGTCTATTTTGGACCCCGGGAAGTTCTCAAAGTAATTGGGGATGCAGAGGGACCGTCTTATCGAATTGATATTCCTCCTCACCTCAAAACGTATCCCGTCTTTCACGCGTCCAAACTGTTGCCTTATGTAGAAAGAAAATGAGTTCTCAAACAGACCATCTATGATTCCACCAGACATGGAAGGCGGATATGAAGTAGACAAAATCATAGAGCATGGGTATTTCTCTACAGGTGGACGTGAACGACCCCATAAGCAGTTCGAGGTACGTTTCAAATCTCAGGCACCATCTGAGGACATATGGTTTAGTAAACGAGAATTACTTGAAATTGTTCCTGATATTGTATCTGCATATGAACGTGGGTTAAGTCTTACTTATTTCTGCGATGGAACTCGAAATTGGGTCGCCAGGAATGTAGTAACCCGTGTCTGCAGAAGTCTGGGCCTCAAACGGAGCCCAGACCACAGAGGCCAAACTCGGCCTGTGCCAGGCAGTGTGACCACGCACTGCCTTGGGAAAATCAACAGTCTAAGTCGACTGTCAAAGGTACCACGCCCAGGCCCTTGGTTGGATACACTCACTTGTTGTGCGCGCAGGTACCCAGACAACATCAAGGCCACACGGAGTTCGGTTTCAGGCCTATATGAGCCATCATTTGCCTTGAGATCTCGACGACCGAGGGAAGGTGCAACTGGGGTCCAAACCCCGCGTCAACGCTACAAAAATCTGGACCTCCTGGCTTGGAGAACATTCTGTCTTGCGTCAATGCTGACTTCACGTGTTGACTACGACGCTAGCACAACGATGCGACGCTGGCTGGACGCTGGCTCTACGCTGGCACTTGGACGACTGCGGCGACGCGCTGCTGGCTCGGCATGGTGGTTGGCTGGCAATTGTCTTCTGGACATGCTGACGTGGCAGCTGCCACGCGTCGCCGCTGACGTGGCCGCTGCCACGTATACTGTTGTTGATGTGGCAAGGCTACGTGACGGATATTGGTGTTCTGATTCATCGTCACTCGGGAGGAGATCATGACTATGGGACGATCGTATATATGTACCTGGTTATTCCGACGTCAACATTGCTCTAGGCACTGATGAGGACTGATTGACGTGCAACGTGGCACATTGAGATAGAACTTCAGATTTGTGTTCGGACTATTGATTATTGAGGTGGCGATCGAGGAGGGAACCCGAAGTAGGAGTGGGCATTGTCTTCTTCTCCATTCGAAGTCTCTTCTCCCTCCTCTCTCTTTCGTCTGTGTATGTTTTCCCCATCTCATTCTATCTGGACACGATTATGA
This sequence comes from Chara braunii, assembly GCA_003427395.1. NCBI lineage: Eukaryota > Viridiplantae > Streptophyta > Charophyceae > Charales > Characeae > Chara > Chara braunii. The sequence goes on along the minus strand of BFEA01000595.1, from coordinate 939,544 downwards.
TTATTAACAATCATCAGCAGGTTGATATCTATCTGGGCTTGCATTGTTGACAAGTGTCTTCACGATCTGGGTTCATTGCAATATGGCGGGCCCTTTTGCAATTTATTTTTCCGTTGGGATTCCACCGGACCACTAGGACGACCGTGGTCATAAAGTCCGACAAATCACTAAGCCATACACAGCGGAGGAACAGGCAGAAATAGATCGGCGGTTGAAAGAGGAGGAGGGAAAGCAAAGAAGATGGAGGAAGAGTTGAAAAAGAAGATGGAGGAAGAGAAGAGGAAGATAGAAGAAGAGATGCAAGCAACTGTAAGAAGAAAAGAAAAAGATTGAAGAAGAAGAGGAGAAGTTGGAGTTGTGTGTGCAGGGTGGAGAAGAGGGTATGATGGAGTACGTGCTTCCCAAGGCAGAAGAAGCAGGATGCAGTTATGAGTCCCCCCTAAAATTGGATCAAGAGCATGCTGCAGTCTGGGCCGCTCATTTTGACTTGAGCCGGAGCGGCCTGAAGTTGAAACGAAGGAGGAGATCGAGGCATTTGAATCGCAGCTGCAGCTGGTTAATGAAGAGGAGAGGGTAATAATGATAGAAGAGAGGGAGGCGCTGATCAAAACAAGGCTGGCTGCACAGAAAAGGAGAGAATATGGAGAGAGGAAGAGATTGGAGGAGGAGGGAGAAGCATTATGAAGGAGGCTGGAAGCACAAAAAGAAAACCAGAAGACAGAGACAAAGACTCAACCTCCTCACAGATGCCGTGCTCCATTCCACACGGGAGACCGCTGTGCTCCGAAGAACCGTTGAGAGGATGGAGGCATTTTGCAGTGGCTGCCTTCAACAGGATCAATGAGAGGACAACCACTTACACAGTCCAGCTAGAGGAGCTGCAAAGAAGATAGCCCGCACCATCACCGAAGAAAGGGCCTTGAGCGAAAATGGGAAGGTCATGGGAGGAGGAGAGCCGATCAAGAAGGAGAAGATCAAGGTGAAGCTCCTTGGCACGTATTTTGGGAAGAGAGGAAAATTTTGATCGTTGGGAATTGGCAGTCCAATGATACGCGTACACCCAATGTATCCCGGAGGAAGACAAAGTTATGATGACTCATTCGTGTCTAGGAGACGCTGCTGCGGATTTCGCATTGTCGCTGACTAACGCAGCAGGCTGCGGTCGTGATATGGTGGCTTCCTCGAAGAGAACCGCTCTCCGTACCTTCCTAGATGCGTTGCGCAGCCGCTTCGAAGATGAGACTAAAGCCATGAGGACCGCTGGCAAGCTTAATAGCATCCATCTCCGAAAATGGAAGAGTGTGTCGGCCTTGAAGGCCACGATGGATGAGCTGTTACAGACCCCCTTGGAGAAATCCAGCCTGATCCAAGCAAGAGCAACCTATATGCTAATGTCAAGGAGGATGGGATGGCCTATGACCAATTTAGCAAGATGGCGGTGGATCAGGCTGGATTTCTCCAAGAAGCAAACTATCATTGGTACAAAGACTTGGAGAAAGGAAAGCATTGGAAAGGTAAGACTATTGCGGGAAGTATTACGGGCAAGGACAACCTAGTAATGATGTTTGAAGAAGGAGGCTGTGAGGCCCTAACTTATGATCAAATTGAGTATGGATTGGATGAGGACAATGGTGAAGTCTAGGGAGGCGATTTCACTGGTGTAGTCCGCAGGGGAGGACGAGGAGGAAGAGGCAGCCGAGGTAGAGGAGGTCGTGGTTGGGGTGGAAGAGGACGTGGCTATCAGGGGGAGTGCAGCAATGGAGGTTGTGCAGAGGGAGGTAGGAGTTATGGACCCCCACAAGGTAGCACCGGCTGAGCCCCCCAACATCAACGGGGGGGTAGAGGAAATTACAACCTCGCCAACAATGGCAATGCAGACGACAGAGGAAGGGCACCACGCAAATATCAGGAAGGGCACCTGGCGCACGTGGCCATCCAGTATGAGAAGGATTTGCAACATGTGGCTGAGAACATCAGGAAGGCCCAGCATCAAATGATGGAACAGACGAACAAGCACCGCCGTCCGTCACAGTTTGCGATAGGTGATCTTGTCTGGGTCAAGTCTAAGGAGTTTATTCCCGAGGAAGGGATTTCGCAGAAGTTGCTACCTGCCTACAGCGGGCCGTGGCAAGTGCAAGATGTCCAAGGTTACGCAGATGGACCGTCATACACCATCGAGATTCCACCCCATCTGCACACCTATCCCGTTTTTCACGCTTCTAAGCTCCTTCCCTATGCGACTAATGATGCATTCCCCTCAGACAGATATATGATTCCACCTGATATGGACCGAAGATATGATGTAGAGAAGATTGTAGTTGAGGATACCTTCCGTACAGGTCGTAGAGGGAGACCGCAGAGACAATCCAAGGTCATATTTGCTTATCAGGATCCCAACGAAGATCACTGGTTCACCAGGGAGGAGTTCGTTCAGACAGCCCCTCATATCGTGTCATATTACGAGCGGGCACGCCGAGGATTGAACATCTGTGACCGTTGAAGTTCTGATTTTTCTCAAAGGACCTCAAAATTAGGCCGGCGGGAGTGAATGGATTCACGCTGTACGCTTTCCCAGTCCCAGTTCTAGGGTCCCTAATTACCACAGTCCAGGCCCCAATTGTTTAGAGTCTTAGGGCCTGTAGGATCAGACACCGTAGGTCGGTAGGCTACAGTACCATACAGTACCGGTAGGAGCACATCAAGTCCCCAAAAGTAAAATTTTGCAGCAGTCTCATAAGAAAGTCCTGAAATTTCCCAAAATAGCAATTGGCAAGGCAGAGGCTGAAGGAGGCTAGTACGGATTAAAGCAGGCACGAAACAGTCCACTACAACTATATATGTTGGACTACAGTGCCGGAGGAGTCAGTTGGTCTTCACAAATTTGTGGAAGCGCTGCTGGGAGCTTGTGCAGGCTAACGACCTGGACGAAGAAGAACGCTGAAGGGAGGAAGAAGACCAGCACCCTGGCTGCAACAGACCACCATAGCCAGGAGGGAGGAGACGAAGTGTTTGACTGTAACCGCCCGTTTGCAGTGAGACACACCATAGAGGCATTCAGGGTAGATCTGGGACAATGTAGAGAGAGGAACAATGAGTGAGAAACGGTGAGTGAGGAACAGTGAGTGAGGAAGAGTGCAAGTGAAAAAGAGAGAGAAGGAGAGCATAAAGAGAGAGCGAGCGAGAGAGAAAAAGGTGGAAGGAGGAGGGAGTCAGGTACATACCTAAGGAGTGTTGCAGCGGTTGAAACCGCTTATTCCCGAATTTTTTCAAGTGTATATTATTGGGCTTTGAGTCATGGTAACCGCCCGGACGTCTGGACCGGGTTCCGGACAATCCGGTGTCCGGTCCCCATGTCTGGATGGAGGCCCCTGGGGCAAAAAATAAAATAAAAAAATGGGGCGGCCCAGGACGTTTGTCGGGTCCTAGCCGCCCCTCGAAAAATAACGGGGTGATTTTTAAGTGTCCTTTCACCCCACTGGACATGGCCTAGAGGTCCAGACACAAGACACTGCAGGTTTTTGAGGTGGCGGGTTTCGCACAGGCCCGAGCAATTTCAAAGTGGCCATTTCGACGTGGCGCATGCGGCTCCTGCCCCGTCCAACAGTTCAGACCTCAGTCCATCTTTACAGAGGGGGGACAAAAAAAAAAAAAAATCCAGGCAATCTCACATACGGGTCGGTCATCTCCTCACCGGCCTGCCCCAATATGGTCTCTCCACTGATACTTTTGGTAGAGTTTTATCCCATACCTCAAGCGCAGCTCAACCGTCGCGAGGGCGGTACCCAAGCTCCGGCACAGGGCGTTACCCCTCTCCTTTCGCCCAAAATACCCCATCCTGTTTTGCCGCTCTTGCATACCCCGTTGGCACCGGAAATCACCCCGCGCACCCCATTAGGAGCAAAAGTCAGTCGTCCAAGCATTCACTTCCATCGGTCCGATAAAAATCAGCCTTTCCCAAACCGTACTACGAGAAGCTACTAATCATCTCTGAGCTCCCTCCTTGCCCCACACACAGTGGTCCCCCCCCGCCAGCCGACAAGCTAAAACCCCGCCTGAGGAGACGTTTCGCATCCCGCCTGGGCAAGGTGCCGAGTCATGCTCGGTCCGCCTGGGAGTGCTACTAATCAACCGGCGAGACCAACTCCTGTCCGTCAGCTCGGTGGTCTGACCTCCGCATATGAGACCTGGTGGCACTACAATAGAAACCCGCACCAGCTGGTGCAGACCCATCCCTTCCTTCCGAAAGGCAGGACACTTAAATCCCCTCATGCAGATCACAAGTCCCAAGTGGGACACACATAGTACAAGTGCCTTTCCTTTGGTGCACCCAACGCTTCCTAACCATAGCTCACGGTTTTCTCTTAGGACATTGAGTGTCAATCCCCTTACTTCCATACACAATGGTTGGTTCCTTTTCGTTAGCGTCTTCAAGCGGGAGCTAGTTTTCTTTGGAGTCTAGCAACTCCCTTCGTTTCCTTTATCTTTATTGGTTTGTCCTTTCATATGGTAGGATTGTTCCTTTTTTATGACTCTTTGTGTTCATGTAGGTTCCTTCAAGCATTTCAAGTATATAGTGCATGAGCCCGCTGGGCTCAAAAGAAAAGGAGAGAAGGGCACCCAATCAGCCGGATCACTCCGCCGCGGGATTTTCATTGGACTCCGGCCGAAGCCAAAGCGCCAACCGCCTGCCAGGTAACCGGAGCCCTTCTTTCACACGAAGAGGAAGGGTCAACCTGCGATTTGCCCGAGGCTCCACCGGCGGAAGGGGGCTAGAGCTACTCCACAAAGGAGTAAAACTGATCAAGTGTGTAGCATGCATGTTATACCTCCAGGCCTGGCCATGCCATGCGCCCAACCACTCTCAATCTGATTCTCTCAAGGGGAAGAGCAAGCCCAAGTCCAATTTCTTTCTCTTTGGTTGTGTACACGGTCATGCGTAGGGTGCCCCCCTCGGAATCGCAAGGGTCAATTTAACCCCATGACCGTCATCTCCACCATTTTTGTAAGCCCAAACCCCGGTAGACTTTCGAGCCTTGGTCGACCCCCCCTGTGGTCCCAGTTGGCTCGGCCCGCCCACGCTCATGCTCAGGGCGCGGGCCGTTCGTCCCAGGGTCACCCCCACCTAGTGCTTTGAGATGGATGAGGGTGGGCCGTCGAGCGAGAGATCTTTGACATTGGGGATGTAGCTCAGCCCCCGTGTCGGGTGGCAGTCTCGCCGGTCATTCCACAAACGCTGATTTTTTTTTTGATTCTTGGTTGTATTCTCAAGCAAATGCTCCTTCCAATACGCAGGCAGTCCAAGGGTTCTTTGAGAGTTTCTCTTCTTTTGTGCGCAGGCCAAGCGTCATCCTTAGGCCACACACCATTTCCCTAAACACAACAATCCTACGGCGTCATCGGGGTGCGGCAACGCCTCTACGCACTCCTCGTGTCTCATACATTCCGTCCATCGTTTTTGGAGCAGGCCCCTTAGTCCTTTCGGGGCCGTCATACGCATGCACCGACTACTTCACATTCCAATCAGCAAAAGTCTCGCTCCTTTCTTTCATTCCCAGTTCAAGTCTTATGCACGAAGGTATCTCTCATGGATCGATTTTACACTAAGGCCCCTTAGCCCCTTCTCCCCCTCTTCCCTTTTTCCTTGCCGCCCGGTTTTCCCGGCCTGGTCCCGCTCAAGGCATCCCAAGGCTTACTCACCTGCACAATCCCACACAAAAGCAAAGATCGATACAATCCCCCCATCGGGATCAACACATAGCCCTTCCCGCATGCCTAACTTTCTTTTTCTTTGGCTTCTCTTTATTATCCTTCCTTTGCTCAATCAATCCATCCTCTTCTCGGGGAAATGGTTGAGTCAATTGACCTTGCTTTAAGTACCAACTTGGTCTAGTTCTTTCTCCGGACTTGAATCCTCTTAATTGCTCACGTGTCTTTTCCTTTTCCTTCTTGGCGGCACAAGGGACCGGCAACCCTCCCCTTGCCCACTTTCTCCGCCAAGTGAGGACAAATACTTTTCACCGTTCGTTCCCTAACAATGTAACAAGTGAGTGGTGAAGGGTTAGTTATACGCCAAGTGGTGGAAGGGGGAGAGGGTAAGATGGAGGGGGAAAGAGGGTGAGAG
>BFEA01000595.1:859195-872238 GCA_003427395.1 Chara braunii | reverse complement strand
TGAGAGTACCAAAAAGAAAACGGAGTGGTACCCAGGCTCGGCAAAACTCGGAGCGCAGTGAAATTCAGGGTCAGTAAAAACAGCCTCGGAGGTACTGGTGGTTTAAGGCCTTTTTCTCTTTTATTTTCTTTTCTTTTTTCCTCCTTTCTTGGACAGTAGGAACCTGCCAGTCCCTACTTGTGGCAGTCCCTACTGTCGGCCAACTCACTCACTCCCTCTCACTCTTTTTGTCTTATTCTCCCACATTTTTCTTTTCTTTTCTTTCTTTTTTTAGCATGCCAAGTGTCAAGTGGTCGTTAAGGCCCTTTTCCAGGCCCCTTCCTCTTAGTTTTGGCCCTCCCCATGCCCATGGTGCAGTCCGTTATATCTCGGACTGCAATAATGGCTTCCTCATGCCCATGGGAGCTTCCGTTTACCTCTACTTCTCTCCCACAGTAGCCCCTCCTATTCCGATTTTCTCTTGGAGGCCTATTTTTCACATGAAGTCTCTTTTAACTCCATTTTCTTGAGGGAGGCTAGTCCGAGATTTTTCGGATTGCTCCCATGCCTCCCACTTCATGATTCTTTACTTTTTTTTTTTCCTTTTGGCCTTCCCGTTTGCTACCACTAGTGCTTGCACTAGTGATGCTAACATTCTTGGCCGTCAAGATCGAGATCTTGACGACACACGTTGTTTTAATTATTTCTCCTCATGTTGCTCCTCAATCCTTCTTGAGACCTTCTCATGTCCCCCGCCACTTGTCCCGCCAATGGTCCCCGACACTTTGTCCCGCCGGCGGCCCCCGACACTTTGTCCCACCGGTGGTCCCCGGTGCCTTTCCTCAAGGTGTCCCATGTTCTTTTGCCGTCCATTGCCTTATGGTGGTCTGTTTCCCTTGTCTTTTCTTGGGCCTTGTGCGCGCCGGTTTCTCCGGCCGCGGAGCCTCCACTCCGTGGTTTCCGTTAATTGTCGTAGGAGACCCTCATGTTGGGCCCTTATTTTCTAGCGTCCCACGCCCACCAGGCCGTCCACCTCCCGGCTTCCTTGTTCTCTCGTCGTCTGCCGTCCCGCGTTTTGCAAAGTTGACGGCCCCTTGGCCTTTGTTATGCTGAATTCCAATGGCCCTCCTGGCCTCATGCCATGCCCCTCTACGCCCATGTCCTGTCGCTTACTCGCTTGCCGTTGCAATACTCAGCCCAGGGCATCATTCCCTCCGACGGTCCCGTCCTAGTCCTTTGTCTTTTCTCTCTCGTCTCCTTACTCCGGATTTCTCTGTCGTGCATAATTTGGCTGTATACAAGCTCTCAAGCGTCGGGGCGTTATTCAGGACCCACCGGTCCCGACACCGGTCAAACTAGATTATCTTACTAACCCTTGGTCCATTTCAAGTGTCGTCTGGGTCGGGCGCCACTAATTCGCCCCTTGCGGTCACGACGGTCCAGTCGAAAGGGGGCGATCAGGCCTCCTAAGGACTGTACCGTCGCACCGTCTTTTCCGCGGCTTCAGCCCCGGGGAATTTTAACCGACGTGTTAGGGCCCGTTTGACTATGACCGCGGACAGCCCTTGGAGCAGATTTGACACGGCACGGACGCTGACCGCGTCGAGTCAACTTCCGCTGACGCGATGCGTTGCCCTCTGACACAGTGTGCAGGCGCAGCATGTAGCAATGTGGCAGGTGATGACATTGGGGATAGTGCACGCAGTAGAGACACACTTTTTGTGAAAGCTTCCTGGAAACATTGACTACACATGGCATGTTGCTGACATGTCAGCAGGAAAGCAAGCTGATGTTCGTCTGCGTACATCTTGCATCGTACAGGTCATTTCAGTGTTGTTACCTTTGCGAATAATTCATGGACCCTATGGGACAATGGTGGTAGGGTATACACTATGGGAATATCTCTTTCTATCACCGACGATAGAATCTCATTCGGTCTGGCTGGTCCATCAGGAGCAGTGCATGGATGTGCACTCACAAGCTCTACAGCCTCTGGACGGCAATCTGGCTGAACCTCCCCCATCCCCTGAGCAGGGCCAAGCAGCCTCCCTTCCCTGTGTAGATCAGTCAGATACTATGGCAGACAGTGAAAGGGTTAGTGTGTCTCCACACACAGCAACAGTTCGGTTAGCATGCACACGGGGCATAGTCTCTGCGCTGAACAGCTTGAAGGGATGGTCGCTGCCAGCCACTGTTGCAAGAACTGGGACCCTGTACTCAACTCCTCCACCCACCTTCCGCCCCCTAATTACTGGCCCAGCATGCCGTTGTGACCTGCCATGCTTAAACAACTGCAAATGTCAGCCTGCTTTCCTGCTTGCTTACTTGCCCAGCATGCCGTTTTGGCCTTGACATTCCATGGTTAAATAACTGCGAATGTCAGCCTGCTTTCCTGCTGACATGTCAGCAACATACCATGTGTCGTCAACGGCGTTGGTCACGACTCTCTCTGGCCAGCCGAAGGAAACCAGTTTTCCGGTGACCAACCTTCAACGTGCTGAACTCAATATGCATTGAAGATCCGAAGAAAAATGTACAGGAGCGTGTCTATAGATGCATGCCTGTGTTGTAGATTGCTACCAGAACAATCCCTTTTCCACCCAGCTGCTACCTTGTTCTTCCATCATAACTCCTGGGAGCGAAGCCGTTCACAACTCTCAAGGAGTTGCATTTGGGAGCGGTGTTTGGGGAGGGCCGAACTTTGCAAAAAAAAAAACCATGCAGCATTGCCATGGTTGTTCTCCACCTCGAAATTCAAAGCAAAATTCAAGTGGTACATAAAAGTTGTTAAAAACCACATTCGAACTTTGTTTTCTCTTTTCGTGCATATGGAGTCTAAGGATTTAAAGGAACCTATACTCCCTGCAGTTATGTTTGGGGGAATAATGCAGAGAGCTTCCCATAATGCGTACAGAATCCACAATACCAATCGAGTGACCAACATCTTTGTGTGTGGGGAAGTAATGTCCCATTGACTGTCCTGATCGTCATGGTCGTGGGAGGGGGGAAATCACATGGGTCGCTATGTTGGAACTTGGAAGCGAGACTCGTTATGTTGGATACAACCTGAGTATTTGTTCCAATCTTTCCAAGATGTGCTGATCCCGTAATGTTAACAAAATGCACAACGCCATAGCAGAGAGCTTCCTCTTTGCAGTAGCAGTGAGCAAATCAATCTGTCAAGCAGAACTCTCGCCACACACATCAAAACAAACAATTAATCACAAAACGAGCAAATCAGTTTCAAGTCGATACATTGCCGATTTGGATTCATTCCCAAAAAAAAGCAAAAATGTGAGAAGTAACCACACACACAACAAGATACTGTTGTTCCTGGCCAAACAATGACAAGCAAAGGGTGATCACAAGCAGCGGGGATGTATACCGTGATATAGGCAAATGACATGAAATAATCCGAATGACAACTTTGACTGACTGTACTGAGAACACGTAAAGTTGTAAACTGATGTTGAGTTCCACCATTACAAGGAGTAGGGGTTGCACCTTGTCAAGCCAAGCATCGAGAAACAGGACAAGAGGGCCGCCTGACGATGACCCCGTGGACACATTTTGCTGCTGCTGAAGAGCTGAAACCAGCGTATCATTGGAAAGAAGCTGGCCAAAATAGGTGCTGTTCTGCAGAAGCACTCTTGCTAGGACGGTGGCTGCCTGAGCCCTTATCATATCAGACTCTCCCTGTCCCCTCACCACGATCATCATTAGCTTCTGCACAATCGCACAAGGAGGCCAAATGAGCACCAGACAGAACAGGCAGGCCTTTTCGAGGAAACAAAACGATTAGGAAACTTGCCTAGCTCAGTTGGTACACCCCTGAATTGTTGAAATACAGACGTGCGCTCAAACACCAGTGAAGCAGATGTTAAAAGAAAAAGGGGAAGCTTGGATAGCCACTACATCAAGCAAGAGTAACAGCGATCCAAATTCTTATAACAGCAATATGGAGATGGGAAAACGTTCTCCTGTGGAGAGCTCCAGATTCTCACAACAGCAAAATCCAAGATAGGTGACGCAGCAATGCAACAGAACAGTGCTTGACAACTGCACATAAGCACTGCTCAAAGGAACCAAGTTGATATGCTTATGCTACTTAAGTGATCTCGTCACAGGGCAGACATCGATCACTGCAAAAGACCAGCATTTGTAGAAGTCCACAAAGCTAGGGAAGTTTCAGGAAGTAAAGCAATTATAAAAGAACCTCACAAAATGCTCCTGGATCGTACACCAAACTCACTCTCCAACATGCCAACAATATATTCCTCCTAAGTCAGCCACACCAGCCATCTCACGGAGGCAAACGACAATGACCAGCAGCTCTGAAATGGAACAGATTGAACTGACAGCTAACCTTCGCAAAACTGAGTGACACCAATACACTCTGGTAACTATTCACATGTGTTTGTTTGAGGACTCCCACAGCACATCACAGTCTATGCTGAAACCAGATCAGTAGGCCAAAGTTGCATCATGACCCTTTCAATGACTGAGTCTGGCACCTTTGACCTGTTTTGTGGGTCACACGAGTGAGCAATAGGTAGCCCATTTCATCCGGGGGATGTGGCAGGCAACCGTTTGTTTTGCACTACTTTTCCACCACCTCTTGTCCTTCACAGGCTTCCTCACTTCTCTATCTTTTCTTTTGGTTTATCCACTTTTGTCAGATGTCTGGTTTTCTATTTCTTGTTCTTTTTGTTTCAACTAATCCTCAGCTTTATATCCAACAGAGCTCCTTTCCATTCTGAGGAGAAAGAGCCCTGCTCCTTTTTCTTTTTTTTTCTTTTTTTTTCTTTTGATAAACAGAACCCTGTGGGCCTGGCTCCATATCCATTCAGGGGAGAATCAGTCCAGTTTGTTTTCCACCGGCAAGTTGAAAGAGTTGCAACAAATGATACAACCACGATTCCTTTCGTTAAGGCCAAAGGACCCCTGATCCGCATGGACTACCACACTCTTCGGAGAATCAAGTCACAAAATGCATTAATGAACCCTGTTGGTAAAGGCCTTGCAGAGGTGTCGACATAGTAGATCAGTAAAGTTTGTAACTTTCTCGGAGGACCCAAGTGAAAGGCATTTTAACGTTGCAGACCCCAAATTCGACTCTGATACATGCTCAGTTGAGCGATGTATATGAAGCCAAGGATCCACAAAGTGATGAAAAGGACTCGGATGGACAATGCAGTGTCAGCAAAGCATCAACAAGCAATGTACATCGAGATACATACGAAAATAGCACAATGTAGCGCAGCGGAAGACTCAAAGATATAACCTGACCTGTCAGATACTGACGCGACACCCCATCTTACACCACACATGTGAGAGACGGAGCAGGGACCACGTACATGGAAGAAAGGTCCCTCCTTGAACACACACATGGGGGAGGGGGGAGACCACGGATGAGAAGGTGGGGGAGAGGCAAGACGAAGATGGTGAGGAGGGAGAAGACCAAGATCGCGATAGTGAAGACCAAAAATAGTCTCCCAGCCAAATGTACAATCAATGTCTGCCTCAAAAATGTCGAATCAAATTCTGGGCTCCATGACCGATGAAACCTCTGCCTGATCTCTCTCTCTCTCTCTCTCTCCCTCTCTCTCTCTCTCTCTCTCTCTCTCTCTCTCTCTCTNNGTGTGTGTGTGTGTGTGTGTGTGTGTGTGTGTGTGTGTGTGTGTGTGTGTGTGTGTGTGTGTGTGTGTCTGTGTGTGTGTGTGTGTGAAAGAAGAAGAAGAAGAAGAAAAAGGAGGGAGGAGGAAGAAGAGATGGAGGGCAAGACAAAGAAGAAGAAGAAGATGTTGACATCCTCACTGTCTCACCTGCAGGTAACTGCCGCCATGTACTAACTGCCGCCGGTCGCTCTCTCTCTCTGTGCAGGTCGCTGGCGAGAGGGCCAGCTATGGCGCCCAGGTAGGAGCTCCGTCGACGCAGGTATGGTCTCCACATCCTTCCCTACGTACACCTCTACCTCTAGTGTAGCGCTGTCGCGCTGCTCCAGCAGCGTGTTGCCTAAGAAGTGAGCTACTCGAACTGTGTTTTCCCAGGCGTGGCCCCGCTATAAGTGACGCTGGGCCTCACGGGTGTGCCTCCATGTGCCTCTGGTCCTAGGCCAAAACGTGGCCTGCCTGGGTCCCTACAGGACGTCCAGGCCCTCCCTACGGATGCAGCAGAGAGTGTCCGTATCTGGACAACAACTGACCTGGCCCAAAAAGGGCCTGCCTGGGACTGTACAAGGCCCAAAATGCGGCCTTTGTCCGAACAGACCAAAAGTCTGTTCGGATGAACTGCAAGTCCAAAACGACGCCTGAACAGACAAAAATAGGACAGCAAAAATAAATAAATAAATAAATGAATACTGCCTTAAATTGATTCCTGTGGCCCTAAGGCCAGCCGTGGGCCTCCAGGGCGCATGTCCGAAGGGCGTGTGGCCTGGGGGCGCCCAGCAACCGTTGGGCCCCCGAAGCGGGGCCCGTGTGCAGGCTCAGCATGTGGCACCCCCCCTCCTTATGAAGTCAAGCCGGGGCCAATGGTGGAACCTGGACGCAAGTACGACATGGAGCCGAAGGTGCCAGCTTGCCTTGCTGTTTGCGTTCGTAACGTGCGAGGATATCAAGGGCTGTGGCCTGAAGTTCCGCACGGGTCAACGAACGGTCAGCCTTACAGCTACCATAAGAAAAGTGTACTAAGTACTCCATCGGCTTGGTGCCATAGCGCCACTGCAAAATGATGTCGCTAACCTCCTCAAATCCATCTATGGAGGGTGGGTCTTGCGATCGTCGCTTTCCGCCGAAACGAAAAAAGCCAACTTTGAACAATGAAAGACCGGGTATGGGCACCTGAATGACAAATGATGGTCCTTCAGGTGGGTCACCAGCAGGTGCCACAATGCACCAAGGACCCATCCATTTCGGAATTAGCTTGCGAGAGAGATCCTATTCGAGGCTGAATTCCGCGCCAGAGACCCAAACAAGCTTGTCGCCGCGGAACGGACACAAAAGACACTGGCGATTGGCCTGACGGCTCATGCGTTGCTGCATCTTCGACATCTGGTCACGTGCCTTGACAAGAAGCTCTTACATCCGTCGAATAGAAATGAGGTGGTCACCACTCTCAGTCACCGATGGGATGATAGTGTCTAATGACGACGTGACCGGCGAGCCATGCTCGAACTCAAAAGGCAGCATCCCGATAGCCGGATGAATGGACGACTTGTAAGCCAACTCGACGTCCGGCAGCCGCTCAACCCAATCCTTTTGGTCGGGACGGATGAGAGTGCGAAGAAGAACCTGTGCGGTTTGATGCGCCCTCTCCGTTCGGCCATCAGTTTGTGGGTGGCGAGCCGAACTCGGTTTGAGAGATGAGCCTCATCGTTTGATGAGCGCCAACCAAAAGTCGGACATGAATTGAGTGTCATGGTCGCAAACAATCTCCTTTAGGTAACCCTTGGTTCGAATCCAACCAGCGTAAAGAACCTCGGCCAACTCCAGTGCCTTGGCGTGATGAGGCAAGGCAAAAACATGGCGAACTTGGTAAGTCGATCGACCACGGTGAGAATCCCATCCACACCGGTCTTGTACTTGGGGAATAGCCCGATGATGTCCATGGCAGTCGATTCCTGTCGTCCTAGGGGGATCAATAGTGGTCGCAACTCGCCGTACGGACGATGGTTGCGGGATTTGCAACGCCGACAAATCTCGCATGACTCACAATAGTGCGTGACATCGCCGAGAAGGCCGGGCCACCAAAAGGGCTTGCGAAGTCGGTATATCGTACGATCGACTCCGAAGTGTCCGGTAACGGGAGCGTCGTGGAACTCGCCAAGAAGCCGCGTACGCAAGTGTGGGTCACTTGGCGCGCAAATATCATCCTTCCCTCGCGAGTGGACTAACAAATAGCCCTCTTGGATCCGATAATGCAATGGCGCCAAATTTGGAGAGGAGCAATTCACATACTTACCACAAAACTCGGGGTCGACTTGGTAGTCGTGGATGAAGCTGTCCCCCAAATCATTGTCAACCTCGAACATCGAGTAGACCGCGGTACAAAGGTCTGGGCGCCGTGAAAGGGCATCCGTAAAACGGTTAGACTTTCTCGGAATGTCATGTTGCTCGAGGATGGCACCAATGGCATAGCCGAACGCATCTGTAGTGATGTGCGTCGGCAAAAGCGGGTCGTAGATGCGTAAAACGTTCGCGGAAAGCAAGGCGGCTTTGAGGGTCAAAAAAGAAGGTCGTGCATCATCGTCGAAGTTGAACGGCCGATTCTCGCATTGAAGCTTAGTCAAATTACCCGCGATCTTCGAATAACCTTTGATAAAGCATTGATAGTAGCCGACCAGGCCAAGCAACGAACGAACATCCATTACGTTCTTCAGCTCCAACCACTCTTGGACGGCTTGAATCTTGTCCAATAACGGACTAATGCCCTACGGTGTGACAAAGTGGCCCAACTATTCCAACTCTTGAAGTACGAAGTCACACTTGTTGCGGTTGGCTTTGTACTTGACGCAACGCTCGTCTCCAACACATGTCAGAGGTGCTCGAGATGATCCTCAAAGGCCCGGCTATAGACGAGAATGTTATCCAAGTAGATCAGCACAAACCGGTCCAACATCGTGCGAAACTCGTTGGTCATTGTCGCTTGAAAAGTCATCGGGGCATTGATGAGGCCAAAAGGCATGACAATCCACTCAAAATGTCCGTATCGCGTCTTAAATGCGGATTTGTAGCAATCTTGCCGGCGTATCGAAATCTGATGATAGCCCGACTTCGAGTCCAACTTGGAAAAATACTTTGCACCGCCCAAACGCTCAAGAAGATCATCAATGCGAGGAAGAGACCCCGCATTCTTGACGATTTACGAGTTGTCCAACAACTTGAGCTTGCGATAGTCAATGTACAAGCGAAGATCCTTGTTCTCCTTCCGTACGGAGAGAACTGGCACACCATATGGTGAGCTACTAGGGCAGATCCAACCCTTGTCCAACAAGTCATCGAGTTGTGCGTAAAGAACCGCGAGCTCTTCCTCGCTCATGCGATAAATGCATCCTTTCGGCGGCACGACACCAGCGTCAAGAACAACCTCATGGGAGATCGACCGATCCGGCACCACACATGTAGAAGACTCTAAAACGTCGACAAACTGGTCAAGCAACCGCATCATGACGGTGTCCGAAGACAAGTCCGTAGGTGAAGATTTGGTCGCTGTAACGGTCCCAAGGAAACATAGGCCTATCTCGTTGGTCCGCTTGTAAGCAGAAGTGGCCCGAAAAAACTTGGTTGTCACAACTTGGCACCGGATTGAAGGGTGCGGAAGAGGAATGGTACACGGCACCTTAGTGCCAAAGGCGTCGTGAACGGTAAGTGTCCGCCGATGGAAGTTGACCGTTTGGTCCGCGCTCGCGAGCCAAGGCATCCCCAAAATAATGTCGAAATCTGTGTCCAAGACATCAAACGTAACCGATTGGCATGCATGTGGTGCGAACGGCTTCAATGTAGCGATCAAGAAGTTGCGTCCAACCGTCCGCCATCTTGACCGCTATAGGATGTGGCTTTCTTCGAAATTGTGCGCCAAGGCCGTCCCTGTGTATGAAGGACTGACTCATGAATTGTGAGTTGCTCCGCTATCTAGCAAAGCGCTGTAGGACGCTTGCCCAACTTGGGTGTGGACAGAAAGAAGCGGTGCGTTGTTGTCGTCGTACCGATGTGTGTGAAACTTGCGGGCCACCTTGGTGATATACGCAAGGAGGTCCCCCACCGCAACTTCCTCATCCGTCGTCCAAGTTGGTGGTGCATAGAAGGACAAATATGTGTGGAGATTAGCGCATACTGCTGCGCATTGTGTCCCGGGAAGCGGCCTGTGGAACGGAGAGGAAGCCATGCAAAATCCTCGGGCAACAAAGGGTCCAAGACCTCTACGTTGAACTTGCGTGCCGAATCCCTTGAAGAACCACTTGAAGACGATAAAATGTTGCCACATCCAGACGGAGAGGAAACCACGGACACACCTTGTCCTTGAGATAGAACCCAGCGATGGAACGAGCCGGGCGGCGAAGTCCTCAAAAGAATGAAGAAGAAGACTTACGACTTCCGCATGTGCCTCGGAATAACGGCGGTTGCGCGCCAAGCAACCGATTCCGAAGGCATCGAGAATGCATCCATATCACTCTCGATGGTGCTCACTTTCCCGGAAGGGACTTCCCCTTGGCTTTTGTGGGACAACCAACAGTTTCATGTGCGTCGTTGTTGCACCACAACCAATAACGGTGTCTCATGCGGATCTTGTAGACGCTTTCCGAGAGCCCGGAGTGAAGCCAAGGTTCTTGAGCTGTTGGTCCAGGCCCAAAAACTGAAGAGGTGTTTGTCTTCGATTTGCTGCATCCTCGACCTTTGGCGAGGCGGACACCATCCCGAGCGGCCTCGTTAGAAGAGTCGCTCAGGGTTGTTGCCGCGACCACAACCACTTTCGGTTGTTAAATAACGACTCCCTCGTGGTGAGTGTCTCCGCGACTTGCGTCAATGCGTTCTGCAATGTCGGGCACGACCTCGTAATGAAGTAGTGTTTAATGCCCGTGAAATGGATCGGCAAGTCGGGCGTGGATGCCAAGCGTTGGTACTCGGTGATCCAATCCGTTCTTGGCAAGGTGTTCTAATGGAACTTCTACAACTTCTCTATTGCCTAAAGCTCGGGCGGTTCGACTTGGAACCACGTGTGGCATGCTGCCTTGAGATCAGCCCAAGTGATTTGTGTGCATCTCGGAGACGGTGACCTTGTGCGTGGACAACATATTGACAAGCCATGCTTGACATGCGCCCCCAGACCGGTGATATAAATAAGCATGCCGGTTGGGGCCGCTTACTTTGTATAAGCCCAAACACAGGTCGAATTGGAGCGACCATGCGGTTGGCCCGGTCTTCGATGCATCGCATAAGACCAGGATGGCATCCAACTTGGGTATGCGCTCGTGAGGTGACGAGGTTGAACCGGCGGCTGCTGCACAAATCCGCTGCTCCAAGTGTTGATCCTTTGCCTGGAGTTGCTGATTTGTTGCTTGTTGTTGCTAAGTGTCATCCTTGAGAGTGCCTACGTCAATTTCCAAAGTGTTGACGCGAACGGCCAGGTTGGAGGGGCCAGCGGTAGCCGCAGGACTGTACGCAGCTGGTCAACCGTGCGACCGTTGTCGAAGTCCAATGCGCTGTGTCAACGAACGTTGACTCGACGTGGTCAGCCTCTACGCCGTGTCAAATCTGCGCCAACGGCTGCCCGCGGACATAGTCAAACAAGCCCTAACGGGGCCGAAGCCACGGGGAAGGCGGTGAGGTAGTACAGCCGTCAGGAGGCCTGATTGTTCCCTTTGGACTAGACCGTTGCGACCTCAAGGGTCGAATTAGTGGGACCTGGCCCAAACGGCACTTGAAACGGACCAAGGGATAATGAGATATTAAGTTTGACCGGTTGAAACCGGACCGACGTGACCGCATGACTCGGAACAGCCCCAAACGGCCATGTAAATGAATAGCTGAGCCTCAATAATAATTAAAAGGAGTCGCATGCTATTTTTAGCATGGAACTGACTCTTCGTTTCCCAAAGTTGGGCCTACCCCAGTCCTGTGCTAAAATTAGCAGTCCCATGCTATTTTTAGCGTTGGACTGACTATTTGACTGCTTGGGACTGGGCCTGCCACAGTCCCGTGCTAAAATTAGCACAGTCCCAAGCTATTTTTAGCGTGGGACTGACTATTCGACTACCTGGGACTGGTCCTGCCTCAGTCCTGCGCTAAACTTACCACAGCCCCACGGTATTTTTAGCCTGGGACTGACTGTTAGACTACTTGGGACTGGGCCTGCCCCAGTCCCGTGCTAAGTTTAGCACTGTCCCATGCTATTTTTTAGCATGGGACTGACTGTTTAACTACTTGCGACTGGGCCTGCTCCAGTCTCTTGCTAAAATTAGCGAGTCCCACGCTATTTTTAGTGTGGGACTGACTGTTCGGCTGCTTGGGACTGGCTATTCGTATTCCAAGGTCGGGACTGGTACTAATTTTAGCACTAGCCCCAACCTTGGGACTGCAGCACTTGGGCCCGACCACCCGGCCTCTTCACTATAAAAAAGACGCCGTGTCACTCAAGAGAGACACGTGTATGGGAGAACACGCATGTTGGAATGCGGAAGACAGCGTCCGAGCAAATAGGGGAAGAGGCAAGCTGGGCGAGATCGAGGCAAGCAAAGGGAGGTAAGGGAGTGGGCTGCTCTGGGCAGGTGCAGTGCCCAGGGTTCTCGCTTGGGCCCCAGCCATTCAGCTGCAATCTCTTCGCACCTCCTTTTTCTCTCCCTCCTTCCTCCTCCGCTCCCCCCATCTCTGGTCTCTTGCTTCTCTCCTTCTCTCCTCCCCCTGCTTATCCTTCCTCCACCGTCCAGGGTGATTATTTATGCAGTTCATTTAGATCTGTGTGTGCGCCCCATTCTGCAAGTGTCTGTTTAGAACTGCGAGCGCCTGTGCGCGCCAATCCTGCTAGTGCCCGTTTAGAACTGCAAGCGCCCACTTAAGTCTTGTGCGCGCCCGTTCAAATCCCCACTTGCTTTGTCACGTGCGCCCTCCTTTCGACTGTGTGCGGCCTGCTCCGCAAGCCCGAAGTCGTCATCCCACTCGCCTTGTCACTTGCACCCTCATTTCGACTCTGTGCGACCTGCTCTGCGAACTCGAAGTCGTCATCCTGCTCGCCCTGCCACTAGGTTGGCGCACCCTGGTATGGTTCTGATTTGCTACTTGGCAGGTTGGTACAGCCTGGTATGGTTCTGATCTGCCACTCCGCAGTCTGGCACAACTTGATCTGGTCTTGATCTGCCACTCCGCAGTATGGCACAACTTGATCTGGTCTTGATCTGCCACTTGGCAGGTTGGCGCAGTCTAGTATGGTTCTGATCTGCCACTTGGCAGTCTGGCGCAACTTGATCTGGTCTTGATCTGCCACTTGGCAGGCTGGCACAACCTGGTATGGTTCTGATCTGCTACTTGGCAGGTTGGTGCAGCCTGGTATGGTTCTGTCTGCCACTCGGC
>BFEA01000595.1:819899-841903 GCA_003427395.1 Chara braunii | reverse complement strand
CCCAGTTGCAAATAATTGAACAAGCTAATAAACATCGTCGTCCTTCACAATTCCAAGAAGGGGACTTTGTCTGGGTTAAGTCTAAAGAGTTTTCCTTGGAAGAAAACGTGTCTCGGAAACTGCTACCTGTCTATTATGGGCCCTGGGAAGTTCTCAAAGTAGTTGGAGGAGAAGATAACCCTTCCTACCGTATAGATGTACCTCCACATCTTAGGACATACCCTGTCTTTCACGCGTCTAAATTGCTACCCTATGTAGAAAGTGCTAACTTCCCGCACATACCATCTCCATTTCCACCCTCTATGAATGGAGGCTTTGAAGTTGAAAGGATATTGGAACATGGCTATTTTTCTACAGGTGGTAGAGGACGACCTCAGAAGTAGTACAAGGTAAAGTTCAAGTCCCAACCCCCATCTGAAGCCAGATGGTTTAGTAGGAAAGAACTCCTACCCACTGCTCCTGATATTGTTGTTGCATATGAACGTGGGTTAACTGACAATTAATGAATTTTCTGTGATGGAACTCGAAAATCAGGTGGGCAGGAATGTAATAACCCATGCCATATGTCTCGTGGAAACTGAGGGTCTCAGAGGGCCTACCAGGCGGCCCTCAGCCCAGGCCGAACAAGGGCAAAAATGGCCCTACACGAATTCAAGGCCTGCGCGTGTGACAGTTGACTTAGTCAACTCTCGGTCCACTCAACAGTCAAAGTCCAAAGGTACCTAGCCCAGACCGCAGGTCAAGCACACACACTTGTTTGTATGCAGGTACCCAAACAGCATCAGGTCCAAGGGAGAAGTCTGCAACTGTACAATCCGGGCCTTGAAATGTGAGTCAATCTCGACGACTGGGGGAAAGGCACCCAAGGCCTGACAACCTCGACGACTGCAATTAAGGTGGGCCTCAAGCGAGTCAAGCATTTAGCTATGCTGCTTTGATGTTGGCTCGACTTTTGCTAGATGCTGGCTACATGCTGGTTGTGCACAGGCGCTGCGGGCGACGACACGAGGTGGACGCAGCATGCTGGCGCTTTCTCAGTGCGCCAGGCTCTGCCTCTGGTATACGTGGCGCTGCCTCTGGTCTACGTGGCATGTTGACGTAGCGCTGCCTCTGGTATATGTGGCGCTGCCTATGGTCTACGTGGGATGCTGACGTGGCGCTGCCTCTGGTATATGTGGCGCTGCCTCTGGTCTACGTGGAATGTTGACGTGGCGCTGCCTCTGGTATATGTGGTGCTGCCTATGATCTACATGGCATGCTGACGTGGCGCTGCCTCTTGTATATGTGGCGCTGCCTCTAGTCTACATGGCATGCTGACGTGGCGCTGCCTCTGGTTTACGTGGCGCTGCTACTGGTCTACATTGATGATGTAGCGAATGCCACCTCTGTCGATTGTTGATGTGGCATTGTCCACGCTGTCTACATGAGGTGACTGGTTGCGAGGAGGAGGAAGATCGGGATCTGTGGTTGTAGGGAATCGGGTACTCACCTGAGGTTGATGTCATCACTGGAAATCTGGTGTGTCTTCAGAGTCTTCAGGAGATAACGTGCCACGTAGCACTATTGTATGTGATCAAGAATATACTCATTATCATTGATGATGTGGAGTGGGTAGAAACCCGGAGAAGGAGAGGGATCTGAAGGGTTTATTACTTTGTGATCTCTCTTCCTCTCCTTTGTCTATTCCCCCTCCACTCTCTTCTTTTGATGGTAATAAGATACTGTTTGAGATACCACTTCACGATTTTGAGACTATGATGCAGACAATGAGACTACTGTTGTTTGACGACTTCTGAGTACCTATCAGACTGGGTTCATTACAGAACCAGCAGATGGCCCTTATGCCAATTATTAGCTTTGCTTTTGGAAGTCAGGCGGTGGCCTACGCTGGATACAAAATTTGCAGAAGTTGAATAGTAACAGTCCGCGATGCCGGTAGCTTACCCGACGCGGACCTGTTGGCTGAGTCGTTTGCTAGAAGGAGCATCTACTCCCTGATAGACATATACTCTGGCTATGACCGGTTATCCATAGACCCTACTAGTGGACCGACGACCGCCATGCATAATCGTAGAGGCCTCGTACAAATAAGTGTGGTGCACAACTCGCAAAACTGCATTTTTTACGAACCAGATCCGGACCAGATTTTCTTTGAAAAAAAATCTCTAACCAGATCCAAACTGGATCTGGCCTTCAAACAGATTTCAAACTGCATCCAACCGGGTATTGTGTTTTTGAAAAATTTCCACCTGCGTCTGACCCAACTGGGAACGCGAAAAAATGGTCAACCGCATCCAACCCAGCCACAACAATAACATCCACCCAGGCCCACCCATGGCCAGCCACGTGCACCCATGCCCCACTTTTGCCCACCCTTACCCCACTTGTACCCACGTTGATAAGGAGAACCACGACTTGCTATGTGGCTTTGCCAGATACTAATGAGAAGCATAGCTTAGTACACGGCTTTGCCATGCACAACAAAACAGTCTGCTCCAGCCACGTCGATGCCCCGCCACGTGGCAGAGCATCAATATGGCAGGGCATCGACGTTCTTGCGCTGGATAATTTTTTTGTTTTTTACTATGGTAATGCAAAGAAGAGCAATCGTGTGTACTTTTTTTCCTTACCTGTTGCTGTTGACACCCAACCCCGTGTGTGTGTGTGTGTGTGTGTGTGTGCGTGTGTGTGTGTGTGTGTGTGTGTGTGTGTGTGAAGAGGAAGAGGTCACTTCAGTGCGCACTTCCCCACCGGGCCGAGTCCATGTATCCAACTGCCAATGGGAGTTTGACGCTCGACATTCACCCAATGCTGTTCCACGGTCACTTCCGTTGTTCCGTGCCACTCTGCGACCCCTCACCCCTCCCTACCTTGTTCCCTACTCCCACTCCCGAGTGGAATCGGGGATTCAAAACTGAAACCAAGCTTGCCCAGCCTCGCAAAGGCTGCACCGTTGCCCGACCCCCGCCACCCGATTCCAGCCTTGCTAAGAACTTGAGAATGTGCATCACCATATTTGTAGTCCGATATGGTGTGTCCAGGCTCGTAGGGCACCTTGGGCACTGGAAAAGTGACCTGGACTTTTTTTTCAGACCCAACCCACCTCAGGCAACACTTTTTGGCTTGGATTATTTTCTCACACGGGCGTGAATGCGCCACCACCAAGGAAGGGGACAAGGGGTATTGGAAAATTAGAAACTGAGAGTTACGGAGGTACTTACTACTCAGATATAGAGGAACACATATATAATATATTATATTGTATAATATATATGGCCATATATATCATCACAAACAGAACTGCCCGGTAAAACCGTAGGCAGAGAGAGAGAAGAGGACAACAAACGAGGGGCTGTGACAAACTGTTTCGTCGGAGTTCCACCGACTCATCAGGAGGCTGAACCCTCAACAGTTTGCAGAATCCCCTCACTGATTACACTGTAAATGATAATCTACCTTGACCAAAATCAAAGTAGACTATCACTCACCCACACCAGATGGAAAACTCTACAGACTATCGGTTCACACCCCATCACAAGCCAGCAAAACATATATACATTGTCATATAACATTAGGAGGCCTAGTTCGGGTCACCCGTGGGATTTTCCACTGAGCTGTAGCCCGTAAATGGGTTGTCCTACCAGCTGGCCGACCCAGCTAGGGATGGCCCTTTCAAAATTGCACCTGAACCAAGGCTGTCGGTTGCAGCTGGGCCGCCAGTTTGCAGCCACGACCACCTGATTGCAGGCTCCGATGTGGTGCCTCAAGGGTGGACGAATAGGGTAGCAGTTGTGGAGGACATATGTCCAGAGGTTCCGTTCCCATACATTGATGACAATCCGGTTAAAGGACCGAAAGAAAAGGATGGGACTTTAGTGGATGGTCGAGTCAAGACAGTTTGTATGGGAACATGCGCAGGGAGTGGCCAAGTACTGGAAAGGTTGGCTAAGTACAACCTGACAGCCAGTGGGCCGAAGTCACCGCTATTCCAAAGGGAGGTGACAATTTTGGGTTTTAAGTGCTTCCTAGAAGGAGCCCTGCTCCAAAGAAGGTAGACAAGATTCTGAACTGGTCCATGCCTCTCAAAACGGTCCAGGAAGTGAGGAGCTTCCTAACGGCCTGTATCTTCTCGCGGATCTTCATCCCGGGGTTTGCCAGGATAGCGGAGCCCCTTAGAGAAATGGTGCAACAAGGAGCTAACCTAGAGTGGTCTGATCTAAGAGAGACGGCGACACGAGAACTTCAAGATAAGCTAAGGGACGGGGGAGTCGTACCAGGAGTGCCCTACTCCGACGATGAAGAAGAGAGACCCTTCATCATCGAAGTTGATGGTGGCCCTATAACATTAGGGGGAGTACTTGTGCAGCGCAACGAGAATGGTAAAGAGAGGCCACTTAGGTTCGAGAGTCGCACCCTTATTTCAGTTGAGAGAGGCTATATTCAACTCAGGAAGGAGCTCCTGGCAATTCTACATTGTCTCAGGGTGTTCAGGCACTATGTAATTGGAGCCGCAAAGAGGCACCAGCAGGTAGATGCTACTGTCAGCAGATGGATAGCTCATATATGAACGTATGATTTCGTATTAGAGAAGATACCTACTAACAAGGATCGGGCCGACGGGTTGAGCCGCGTAGAATGGGGGTCAATAGATGAGGAATCCCTTAAGGAGGCGCCCTTCGTCGACGAATATCTTATGGAAAACGACGATAGGGGGTTACCTCCTGCCCCCAGTTGTTATATGGCCTCAGCTATGACAACCAACAGAGGAGATTGCTGGGAAGAAAAGGAAGATCCCTACCCCCACTATCTCTTGACTCAAGAGGATGAGGGGTATGGGATGGTAGAACAAGCCGTTGTTGCAACTCATGAGCTGGCCGAGAGTTCGAGGATGGTTGGGCGCCGGTTGAGATAGGAGACGGGTTGGATGACATGGAACAAAGTTCAGAGAAGAATATGACGGAGAACATCAGAGGATCGGTGTGGTAATGAGCAATAATTAGTTGGACGAGGTCTACCATGAGAGGACAAAAAAGGACATTTAGGCTACGTAGAGATCACCTTTTCGTGGATGCTTAGGAAGGGTTGTTGCTACTGAGAGTGGTGTGTGGTAAGGAAAGGCAACTAGAGGTGATCGTTGTGATACATGAGGGTATAGCAGGGGGTCATAGAGGTGTTGATGCTATACAAGATGAAGTATCCCGACTATATCACTGACATGGTCTAAGGGATATGGTTATGAGATATTATAAGTCATGTGAAGCCTTTCAGAAAAGGTCATCTATGAGATTGATTGAACCCTTATACCCAGTGTTCTTGTTGAGCCAGGTAGTATTGTTCACCTTGATCTACTTACTATGCCACCTGGTAAGGATGAAATGAAATATGTATTAAATATGAGAGAGATAACATGACTGGTTATGTTGAAGCAAAAATCATCTGTAAGGATGGAATGAAATGTGTATTAAATATGAGAGATAATATGACTGGTTATGTTAGTAAAAGCCATCCGTAAGAAAACCGCAAAGGCAATGGAAGATTGGATCGAGGCAGTCTACCTAAGGTACCCCTTCATATGTGAGTTCGTGGCTAATCAAGGATCAGAGCTCAAGAACGAGATGGTAAGAAAACTTATGTTTAGACTTGGGGTCAGAGTCAGATTTGTGACACGGTATCATCCTTAGGCTAACGCACTAGTTGAAAGAGGTCACATGACACTAAAGGGTGCTATATCGAAGTGGTGCCAAGGTGACTCTAGGAACTGATCATCTTTCTTGAGAGTGGTCGTCTATGCTGACAATGTGACTGCCACACGGACTACGGGTTATGCACCTATTACACTCCGGTATGGTCGGTATGCTACTTCTCCCATTGAGAACCTGACCGAGACCTGGACCCATGCGATGCAGAGAGAGTCATACTCCACGAAGGAGTTGTTGAGACTCAGACAAAGGAAGTGGATGAAGCCGTAATTGAGGTCACAAAGAGGACGTCAGGCAGCAGGTTATCTGATGAGACACGGTGGAACAGCAAGAGGTACACCAAGAAAGAACGACTTCAAGTCGGAGATATTGTACTTTTCCATGATACATCTCTCGAGACACCGTGGACCAAGAGATTGAAAGTCAGGTGGATGGGACCATTCAGGATCATCATAGAAGTGGAAGGCAAAGGATTATGAGCTGGCAGAGATGGATGACACGAAATCCCATGGTATAGTATCCGACTTTCGACTTTGAAAGTTCATACGCATAGATGCAGATTTGACTCCGAGTTTGGGCAGAATGTTCTGGCGAGGCCAGTGAGCCGTCTAACTTTGGCCTAGACATGTTGGGTTGTGGCCCGTGTGCCCTCAGCATAGGTTGGGACGTGGCCTATATGCCGCCAAGCTCGGGATCATGATGCTTATATACTGAAACATGGCCCGTGTGCCGCAAGCTATGGATGATGATTATGTGTTGGGACGTGGCATGTGTGCCGCCAGCTATGGATGATGATTATGTGTTGGGATGTGGCCCATGTGCCTCCAGCTATGAATGGTGATTATGCCCTAGGACGTGGTCCATGTGCCGCCAACTCTGGATGACGATTATGTGCTGGGACGTGGCTAGTGTGCACCAGCTATGGATGATGATTATGTGTTGGGAGGTGGCCCGTGTGCCGCCAACTATGGATGATGATTATGTGCTGGGAAGCGGCCCGTGTGTCGCCAGCTGCAACTGACAGTTGGTTTTATGTACTTGTGGATGATTATGCTATGATTTCGAAGCCAGAGCTGGATACGAGCAACCTATGATGGCTCGACTCTCAGAGGTAGACTCAAGTTGTCTACCAGACCAAGCTGGTCCCAAGAATAGACTCATGTGTCTACCAGGCTTAGGTTGGCCCCAGGTTTGTTGTGACTTTGAGTTAAATTTTTAAAAATTTAATTCCTTGCATTGTATCTAGCTTGTCACATGTCGAGTCCTAGGGATATATGTTTGGGGGATTGGGAGCCAAATTTTGGGATTTCAGTTTTTGCCTTTGGTTGAACGACGTAAATGGTTGTGGGATAAAGTGAAAATATGGTTTCTTCCTCTCATAAGTCGGCGCTCAATTGATGGGGCAACCTTCTCGTACGATTGCGTAAGGAGGATTGCCTACCATCATCTGGCATGGGCTGATTGGTTTATCCCTGAAAGAGGGTGGTTTGACCAAGTGAAGTGTTCCAGTGGCAAGAGACTCGACATCGCAGGGATGGGGTTCCTCTCCAAATGGGCCTTCACGGTTAGGCACTACCAAGCTCTGAAGGGATAGGTAGTCAGTCAAATGTCATAGTCGATGGAGTAATCTGTTCGGCCTTTGTGGTCGGGGCGAGGATCACTTGCTGCATTCTTCTTGATGGAAGGGGTGTTCCCGCTGCTTCCGTCGGGTTCTCGCAACGGTTCACCGGCGAGAATCTAACCACAGTGGCATCCCCTTCGTCATGAAGGGGCAAAGAGTTTCGACTGCGCCTCTTGACCAAAAGATGATTCCATGAAGCAGGATTCACAGATTCCGAGGCTAGCTGGGTTGACGGAGCATTCGAGATACCGTGGCTGACAGCTTCGAACCCTCGGGTGGTTAGCTGTTCCTGGGTCGCCACGTGGCGATCTAGTCCGTCGGCTAGAAAGGAGGGAGGCATCCTGAGCCTCTCCTAGTCAAAATCCGACAATTGGCTGACTTCTACCACCACTCTGATTAGGGAAATCCCTCGGGAGTCGTGTCTCCAGGGATGTTCCCTTGGCATCGAGCCAAGCTAGGTATCGACAACCCAGCTGGCAACATGGCCATTATGGCCTCCTAGCCCATTGTTGCAAAGCTAAAAAATTATGGACTCGCTTTGACTCACCAGTACAGTCTGGTTGGGTGTTGGCTGGCTCCCTGCACGCGAGGCAAGAGTCGGACATTAGTCACGAAGTCAAGCAAGCAGACGGAGCTCTGATGTCAACTAATGAGCTTCCAGACCATGGGTCTGCACTCATCGGAGTGAGGACCTCATGAGAACGGTTTGCGACTCCCCAGGAGTTGTTCTGAGCAAGGGCTCAGAGGGTCGTCAGACCGCCATGACTGGGGGACTGACTTTGCTCTACTTGTTGGGTTGGGTCAACAGGGCAACCCACCAGGGTTAGCGGGGGCATTCTCAGAAGGTCGAAGGGTAAGACTCTGAGGGTGAATGAGGAAGGGGTGTTTGCAAGGGTCTTTAAGGGAGGCCCTTTTCTCATCTTTAAGGGCATGATCTGACCTTTGTTTTGCAGGTACCCTACAACCAGACGAAATCAACGGGTTTTGGTACAACCTGACAACGAGCGGCACAGAGTCGGCAAACAAAGAGAAAGGGGTTTGGTATGTTTCCCCCTTATGAGGCAGCCTTTGGTCAAGATGACCAGGATGATCCTGAGTTCGATGATTGGTCCTATATCCAACCGTGGTTGAACTGAGACTGGGATGCTGATGAGGATTATGTTGTGCTGATTGACTGCAAGCTTGAGACAGACTGATTCAATGATGTCGAGAGGTGCAGGTCAGGACTAAGACTTGGACCGCTAGGCCAGGCGTGGCGAGGGGTTCGGTCTAAGATTGGGACTGATTCCGATAATATTGAGATGTGCAAGCCGGGACTGAGATTTGGACTGCTAGGCCAAACCTGATGACGGGTTTGACCTAAGATTGAGACTGATTCAATGATGCAAGGAAGCGGGATTGGTAATGGGATAAGGCTGTATGCGTGGTTGTGATTTGATTCAGTCGTGAAATGATGTTTGCATGTCGTGGTCGCACCACGCAAGACTGATGAGACTAATCCTTCTTTGATTTTGATGGTGGCTTTGACCAGAAGTGGCTTATTTCTCAAGCCCAAGCGGACAAGCACCCTGATTAATAGGCGTTATTTTATATAACGCCTCTGTATATTAAGTAGCAGATGAATCCGCATAACTCGATTTGGCATATAAAGAAGAGAGTGAGCGAGACACACAAGCGGTGATCGGATGGCGCTGCTTGGTGCACAACGGGTGGATCCGGCACGCGTGGCGGCGGCGGCTAAGGGCGAAGTGGCTGCGGAAGGACGGCAAGTTGGCGAGGGTGAGGTTGAGCGGAGGGAGGAGGATATGGTGAAGGGTAAGCCCTTGAGGGCGGCTCGAAGCGAGGAGGTGGGGCGGCGTAGTGCTGCTCATATTTATCTGCATACTATGCCATCCTTCCTGGTGACCACCTGGGCTCGCACCGGTCATCTGGACGGCAGCGCAGCCTTACCCCTTCCCATCTCTCCTCCTCTTCTCCTTCCTCCTCCTCTTCTGGCCTCTCCCTCTCATGCGTTAGGTCTATTGGCAGATCGGCCGCCTTCCCCTGACGACCTCCTCTCCCTCGTCCAGCACCCGATCCGCGGCATGGCGAAGGCGAATTACCGAGTGGTGGTAGTGCAAGTGCAGCGAGAGCACAAGCGAGCAAAGAACGGCGGAAGCAATGGTAGTAGCGAAAGCTCGTTAGCGCTGCGCACCCGAGTGAGAGAGCTCAAAAGCGGATGGCAAGAGTCAGCGAGCAGTCGGTTTTATAGCAGCAAGATCCTGTCGAGGACGCAAGGAATGGAGTTTGGCATGGTTGTCGGAGGTCGACGCACCGTGTCAACAGAAGTTGACTCGACATAGTCAGCCTCCGCGTCGTGTCAAATCTGCGCCAGGGGCTGCCCGCAGTCATAGTCAACCAGACTCTAATGTGTCGGTTACATCCCCGGGGGCGAAGCCACGGGGAAGACGGTGCGGCAGTACAACCCACAGGAAGCCTGATTGTTCCCTTTGGACTGGACCGTCGCGACCTCAAAGGTCGAATTAGTGGGACCCGACCCAAACGACACTTGAAACGGGCCAAGGGATAATGAGATAATTAAATTTGACCAGTTGAGACCGGACTGACGTGACTGCATGACTTGGAACAGCCCCAAACGCCCACGTAAACGAATAGCTGAGCCTTGGTAATAATTAAAAGGGGTCACATGCTATTTTCAGCGTGGGGCTGACTCTTCGTTTCCCAAAGTCGGGCCTGCCCCAATCCCGTGCTAAAATTAGCACAGTCCCACACTATTTTTAACGTGGGACTTTCTGTTTGACAACTTAAGACTGGGCCTGCCCCAGTCCCATACTAAAATTAGCACAGTCCCACACTATTTTTAGCATGGGACTGACTGTTCAACCACTTCGGACTGGGCCTGCCCGTACTAGAATTAGCACAGTCCCACGCTATTTTTAGCATGGGACTGACTGTTCGACTACTTGGGACTGGGCCTGCCCCAGTCCCATGCTATTTTTAGCGTGAGACTGACTGATCGACTACTTGGGACTGGGCCTGCTCCAGTCCCGTACTAAATTAGTGCAGTCCCACGCTATTTTTAGCGTGGGACTGACTGTTCGGCTGCTTGGGACTGGCTGTTCGTATTCCAAGGCCGTGGCACTCAAGAGAGACAGAACACACGCGTGTGGGAGAACACACGTTGGAATGCGGAAGAGAGCATCGGAGCAAATAGCTTTGGGCAGGTGCGGTGCCCAGGGTTCTCACTTGGGCCACGACCATTCAGCTGCCATCTCTTCCCACCATCTTTTTCTCTCCCTCCTTCCTCCTTCACTCCCCCTATATCTGGTCTCTTGCTTCTCTCCTCTCTCCATCCCCCTGCTTATCATTCCTCCACCATCCAGGGTGATTATTTATGCAGTTCATTTAGATCTGTGTGTGCGCCCATTCTGCAAGTGTCCGTTTAGAACTGCGAGCGCCCACTTTAATCTTGCGCACACCCGTTCAAATCCCCGCTTGCTTTGTCACTTGCACCCTCATTTTGACTGTGCTCGACCTGCTCCACGAGCCCGAAGTCGTCATCCTGCTCGTCTTGTCACTTGCACTCTCATTTCGGCTGTGTGTGACCTGCTCCACGAACTCGAAGTCCTTATCCTGCTCGCCCTGCCACTTGGTAGGTTGGCGCAGCCTGGTATGGTTCTGATTTGCCACTCGGCGGTCTGGCGCAGCCTGGTATGGTTCTGATTTGCTACTTGGCAGGTTGGCGCAACCTGGTATGGTTCTGATCTGCCACACGGCGGTCTGGCGCAACTTGATCTGGTCTTGATCTGCCACTTGGCAGGTTGGCGCAGTCTGGTATGGTTCTGATCTGCCACTCGGTAGTCTGGCGCAACTTGATCTGGTCTTGATCTGCCACTTGGCAGGCTGGCACAACCTGGTATGGTTCTGATCTGCTACTTGGCAGTCTGGCGGAACTTGATCTGGTCTTGATCTACCACTTGGCAGGTTGGCGCAGTCTGGTATGGTTCTGATCTGCCACTCGGCAGTCTGGCACAACTTGATCTGGTCTTGATCTGCCATTTAGCAGGCTGGCGCAACCTGGTATGGTTCTGATCTGCTACTTGGCAGGTTGGTGCAGCCTGGTATGGTGCTGATCTGCCACTCGGCAGTCTGGCGTAACTTGATCTGGTCTTGATCTGCCACTTGGCAGGCTGGCACAACCTGGCATAGTTCTGATCTGCCACTTGGCAGGTTGGCGCAGCCTGGTATGGTTCTGACCTGCCACTCGGCAGTCCGGCGCAACTTGATCTGCCAGTTGGCAGGCTGACACAACCTGGCATAGTTCTGATCTGCCACTTGGCAGCTGATACAGCTTGGTATGGTTCTGATCTGCCACTTGGCAGGCTAACGCAACTTGATGTGGTTCTGATCAGCCACTTGGCTGGCCTGCACACCTTGATAAGGTTATGTTCAGCCACTGGGTAGGGCTGCGCAGCTCGATACGGTGCTATTCAGCCACTTGGCAAGTCTGCGCAGTTAACCCTCACGCACTTCATCACTATCTGCATGGCATTGCAGTTCGTAACCAATGCGCCCTTATGCGTTTCTTTGACATCTGTGTGGCATTGAAATTTGTGACCAGTGCGCCCTTATGTGTTTCATTTCCATCTGTGCGACATTGCAGTTTGTGACCAGTGCGCCCTTGCACGTATCATTGCCATCTGTGCGACACTGCAGTTTGTGACCAGTGCGCCCTTGTGCACTTTATTGTCTGTGTGACATTGTTGTTCATGACCTGAGAGCTCACGAGCACCTCATTACCATTTGGATACCCTGCGCGCCCAGACCGTGTATTGATGCTCCGGTGCGCGCCCACGCTGGGAACTGCAGATTTAGTGCGTGCCCAGACCCGGCATTGGTGTTCTGGTGCGCACCCATGCTCGCGATTGCAGATTTAGTGCGCTCCCTGGCCTGAACTAGCTGGCCTAGTGCGCACCCAAGCTCAAACATGCTGACTTAGTGAGCTCCCAGGACTGAACTGGCTGATTGAGTGCACACCCAGGCATGGCGTTGCTGATCTAGTGCACGCCCGCGCCTGAACTTGCTGATTGAGTGGGCGCCCTGGCATGGCCTATGTGTCCGGTTTTCCATTCAACGCGGGTTCCGCGTTGTATTCGTGTCGAATCCTGTTTAAACGCGCATTAGGCGCTAATAAACGGGGTCCGCAATGATTTTTTTCCTGGTCTAAACGTAAACTCCGACGAAACAGTTTGTCACAGCCCCTCGTTTGTTGTCCTCTTCTCTCTCTCTGCCTACGGTTTACCGGGCAGTTCTATTTGTGACGATATATACTACGACTTCGCTAGCTTCCTGCTACGGTTTTTTCCGGTCAGGTCGAGCGGCAGCGGTCGGGGCCGTTACTAGGCGGCCATGCTGTGCCTCTAGTGCCAGCGGTGTGTCTGGAGTGTATTTTTTGGCTGTGACAGACCTTTCTTTGTTTCGTGGATGTTTTGCTGGCTTGTGATGGGGTGTGAACCGACAATCTGTAGAGTTTTCCATCTGGTGTGGGTGAGTGATAGTCTACTTTGATATTGGTTAAGGTAGATTATCATTTACAGTGTAATCAGTGAGGGGATTCTGCAGACTGTTGAGGGTTCAGCCTCCTGATGAGTCGGTGAAACTCCGACGAAAAAGAAGAAGAAAAGGAAGAGAAGAAAAAGGGAGGAGGAAGAAGAGATGGAGGGCAAGACGAAGAAGAAGAGGATGTCGCACTCTCTCTGTGTGCTGGTCACTGGCGAGAGGGCCAACTATGGCACCCAGGTAGGAACCCTGTCGACGCAGGTATGGTCTCCACCTCCTTCCCTACGTACACCTCTTCCTCTAGTGTAGCGTTGTTGCGCTGCTCCAGCACCGTGTTGCCCAAGAAATGAGCTACTCGAACTGTGTCTGCCCAGGTGTGGCCAAGCTATAAGTAGCGCTAGGCCTCGCGGGTGTGCCTCTGTGTGCCTCTGGTCCTAGGCCAAAACGTGGCCTGCCTGGGTCCCTACAGGACGTCCAAGCCCTCCCTGCTGATGCAAGAGGGCCAGGGAGTGTCCGTTGTCGGGGCAAAAACCCTGACAAGGGTATTTTGCTAGGGGTTTTGAACATCGGACGCTGTCCGACTTTTTCTTGTTGAATTGAAGGACTTGATGAGACTGTCGTTTGCCAAAGATTATTCAGACCTGACCTATGACTGAGAAACCAAAAGTTTTTGGGCTTTAGTCCGGGCGCGTGTGGCGTCCGAACTAACGAATGCGAATGGCAATACTTCGTTTTTGTTGAAGCCGCGGGAGCGTGCAAACATGGGTCGCTAAAGTAAACCCTATCTACAGCCGCGCGATTCAGAGCCTGGATATGTAGAAAAAGGGTGTTCCCGCTTGATGTTGGGCCACAAGGTCTGCTCCATCCGGAGGACCTGACACTGTTTCGCGACCGGCCACGGGCCACCTAGCCAAGCCGCAATGGTGCGTCGCCTGCCGAGTTGACAGGCGGCGCGACTAGAGGTGAGGAAGGCCGTGCTCGCCTAGCTGTAGCAGATGGGCTACTGGGAGGAAGCTCTTCTTATAGAAGAGTTGCGGGCTTAGCTTCAGTGATAAGGAGCTAGCCCAGTAGGTACCACCATTTGACTGTCACCCTGCTGATTCAGGGATCGAGCCCAACGACATGTGACAAGGCTAGCTCCTTTTGTTGGGAGCGGTCGGGTTGCTGATGTGGCGCGGTCGATCTCGACCGCGCGATCTCGAAGATCGCACGGCCAAGATCGGGCCGAGCGGATTGGGCATGACCC
The DNA here is from genome assembly GCA_003427395.1 of Chara braunii. Classification (NCBI taxonomy): domain Eukaryota; kingdom Viridiplantae; phylum Streptophyta; class Charophyceae; order Charales; family Characeae; genus Chara; species Chara braunii. The sequence goes on along the minus strand of BFEA01000595.1, from coordinate 827,778 downwards.
CTGCACAAGGATGACACGCATATATTGAGAAAATAATAATAATAATAATAATAATAATAATAATAAATAATAATAAATAAACTACAAAAAGCGCCATGTGGCGCTACCAAAAGTGACTGGGGCGTTTCTGCCCCAGTGCTTTTGATGGTGCCCGTTTGAACGGGCAGCCATTCTACTGCAGGTAAGGAATTTTTTTCTTTCCTTTTTTTTTGTATTTCTAGATTTGTCTTTCTTTCTTTTAAAGTCAGACGTAGTGCCCGTTCGGTTGGAACGAACAGCCCACTACAAAAGAAAAAAAGAAAAGAATAAAACTAGAAATCTAAAAAGTAATGCGCCATGTGGCGCCTGTCGAAGTGACTGGGGCTTTTTGGCCTCAGTACACCAAACACTCGTCCGTGAAAACAGGCGACTGTTTTTTTAGGAAGTGATTTTTTTTTTTAGATTTTGTTTTAGATTTAAAAAAAAAAGGATTTTGTTTAGATTTTTTTTCTTCTTTCTTTTTGCTGTCTCACAATTCGAACGAACATCCGTTCGTCCATTGGGACATCAGTGAAATTGGAACGATGCAGAGAAGATTAGCAGGAATGGGAAAGAAAAGAAAAAAAGAAAAAAAAAAGGCATGTTGTGCCAGACTGTTTCGTTGGATTTCCACCAACTCATCGGGGGGTTGTGCCCCGACAGTCCATCTCCAGATGGACAAACCACCGAATGCACTTGCCGTGCTATGCGGCTGCATTCGGGTGGTTCCCGTCGCGCAGGTTGGGCAAGTCGGGGTTTTTGGTGGGGGTAAGGGAGAGAGAGAGGAAGGGAAGAGAGAGGGGGGACGTGGACCTTACCTGAACGTGCACTTCAGGTAAGTCAATTCCCTCTCCCTTGCGAGTTTTTGTTTTTATTTTTTTTTCTTTTTATTTTTTTCATTCTTTTTAAATTTTAGTTTTTCCTTTGTTCTTAATTCCCCCTTTCGCTCTGTATGTTGTGGGCACGAACAGCCGCGCCCGTTCGTGATTGAAAACGGGTAGCAGCAGTCTACGAGTGCCTGAGCCTGGCCACTATTAGTGCCCAGGTGCGGGAGCCTTTAGAAAAAAAAAAAGTAAAAAAGGAAAAAACGACCACGAATATGGTCGCGACCGTGGAACAGATGCAGCCCGAGAAGGTTTTAGGGGCTGATGGGATTGCAACTGTTCAATTGAACATGTAGTTCCGAAATGGCCGAGTACAGCCATTTCCAGAAGTACCTGGCCTGGGAAATCGGCCAGTGCTCCAGGGGACTGATGACCCTGGTTCCCCTTGGGAGAAACCAAGGCACAAAGCTCCTGGCATTGATTTAGATCAAGGGCCAGGAGCCCTGACGAAATTTTGCCTGGCTGTGGGCAAGGCAGCTGCCCACATGCCTTCAGCCAGCTATAAAAGCCAGCTTGCCACCCAGCAGCCTCACACTTGTGGCAGTGCTGCTGGGGCATTCTACTTGAGGTAGATGCTGGCTGACTGGCTGCTGGTGTAAGTGAGGCAAAGTGTTGGAGGTCTGCAGAAGCACTTGGAGGAGGAGGAGAGAGGCAGCCATAGCTGAAGACTCGGAGCTTCTGGCCCCACCTTTGTGCTTACTGCTGGCCTGTGGGGAGTCGTTGTTGTGAGGCTGCAGCAGGGTTGGACTGTGCGGCGAGGGCCCCACGACGGGGAGGTGCTGCCCGTCAGCCTGCGTAGCGGCAAGGGATTTTTGAGAGGGAGGCTGTGCCGCTGTACTTTTGAAAGGAGGTGCTGCCGGAATTATGCGGCGCAGTGGTGAGTTTTTTCTGCGACACTATAAGTGGCAGCGTTTGAAGGGGAGGTGCTGCCCGATGGTCGGCACGGTGGCAAAGGATTTTTGAGTGGAAAGGCTGCACCGTAGTAATTTTGGGAGAAGGTGCTGCAAAAAAAATTATGCAGCGCAACAAGGTTTTACGACGGTAGTGACAGGGACGTGGCATTTTTGACAACATTTCAAGTTGAAAGGAGGTGCTGTTGGCGTTGCGCGACGTGGCTGGTGGAGTTTTTCTTACAGGTTGGTTCTAAATCTGCGACAGTGATTGATTGGCATGGTACTCTGTGGGGTGGCTATTTTTGGGGTAGCACTGCGGCATTGACGCCGGTGGTGCTGTTAGTTTTGGATGAGCGCCACGATTCAGATTTACATTTTTGGATGATCATTTGGTGGTGCGGCGGAAGCGTGAAGCCACTTGGGACCCAGACTGGGACCGAGCGAGTGGGGATTGAGACTGAAACTAGTGTTGTGGCAGACTTTAGTGATCAGACTTGGTAATTGGGGCGAGGTGCCGCTGGGACAGTAGTGGGACCCTGGGGGACTTGAAAGTGAGAGCACCCTCCTTGAGGGCTATCTCCCGCCAATCCTAGTGAGTGGCACTTGTGTCCGTGGTGACGCCTGAAGCAGGACACGAATTATCTTTTGTAAACGGCCACAACGTGAGTTGTGCGGCCGATCTCTTTGAAAGAATACTTGGCTTTCTTGAGTGAGCCGTTTCAACTTCGCTCAAGGTCAGTTGCGACTCAGTTTCCCTTGCACACCTGTGTGAACCCACACCTTGCATGACCTTGCTTGAATTCAGGGAAAAAGTAAGAGTGAGATGTGTTGTGTGATGCATGTGAAAGGGGCTGACTTTGGTTGGGGAATGGATGATTTTTGGATTGTTACCTTTGTTGATTGTGCAGGTGGGTGATGGGAAGGAATCAACATTATGCTTGCTCAAGGAATGATGGGAATGTTCACTTTCCTTCCACTTTTACCTGTATGCATGTCAAAATGAAGAATATAGTGGAAACGGTGAACTGACGGGTGCCGAAAAAATGAAATCCGTGGAAAAAGGAGATGAAGATAAGAAAATAATTTAGTACCTTCCCAATGAACGTCCCGTTCTATCCCGAACGACACTTTCTTTCTGTACCCGTCCAAAAAGATCTTTGTGCTCATCTCTATCTTATTCTTCTTTCGTCTAAGTCGAAACCCAGTCGGAGTATAGGGAAATGTCTACACCTCATAATTGGGGTTCCTTCTCTCTAGGAGGCATCCGGGGTAGGGGTTCGTTGCTTTAGGAGCCGGCCCTGTTATTGACCCGGAGTGGACCATCTAACGGGGGAATACCATGCTGTATCGCGGTGGAGCCAGCCCAACTTCTGAGATCTGAACAATATGTTCGGACGAGGAGAAAGGGTATTCCAAACCACTTTCTAGAGGGTAGGAAGTCATGTGGTAAGGGTAGCCGTTTCTTATACTTCCGAGTGGTGGACGACTGAATTCAACACCTTTTAAGGTGGTCGTCTTAAGCGCCACCACCGTATGGGGAACTGGGGTCAAAAGAAGCCTAGCTCGTGTCTTAATTAGAGTCAGAAGAGGTGCGTTTAGGCACTACTTTCGCGGTAGGACCGTGACACAAGAATCACGGCCCGAGAAGGGAATGAAAATCGAGTATAGAGATTGATATGTTTAAATTTGCCTTGACAAAGTTACTACTTTGTCTTCCAGATGTCCGCGGGAGCAGTAATCCTTCGATTGTTCAGCACGCGCGAGGCGGCGACAAATTGGATAACAGTGCCGACACGATCACGTGTTGGTATGATACGGAAAGGAAGATTGGTTTATAATCCACATGATTTTTTTTCGGAACGGGATGAACCGCGGTTTTGGGATGGGAGCGTGAGGAACCCACCGCAGAGTTATATTTTCTTGATTGAACAGGAGCAACATATTGTGTGGTATGAATTTGCGCCTCCTAATCCATCACGAGATTATGGAGATATGAATCTTGTCGTAGTTCACGAAGCAAATCCAGTTACAAAAGACATTCCCGATATTAGAGGGATGTTTCTCTATATTGCGCTATGGCTTAATGATCAGCAAGGTCCGTTCAATCTTCTTCATCATGTGAGGCGGGTACGTGTGAATAGATTTAGCATCTCTCGCTCTGAGCGTTTCGACGTCATCACTTTTGATGATGAGACCAGTGAAATCTGGGAACGTCTTTTCTAACAAGTGACTCTTTCGGGCGTGCAGATCACTAGCGGACGACGAGATCTTACTCGGGCCAGATATCTGCTTGTTCGCGACACTATGGACGAGGAGTTGATCCGGCGCGCGGAGCGACTATTACTGGGACGAGATGAAGCGCCCACACGTTGGGTTGGTTTTGTTGGATTGCTTAGCAATGGGCTAGGATTTTTTCCTAATGTGGCCGACTTCCGAAAGAATTTCATGGATATACTTTATATTTCCATTGCGCGAGTAACCTCCAATGCCTTTTTCGGGTCATTGTGAGCGTTAAAATTACCCTGTCCGGGGAGCGCTACGGCGTCATCCGGATTAAAAACACCACAACTAGGCACCTTTTTCGGATGCGTCAACCGTTTCGCGCAATAGTTTGGAAACTAGCCTCACGGATGACTTTCCTCTATGGTACACGGAAGGTTCGAGTCATGCGAGGTGGACGCATGACCACCTTGATTTTTTACGAGGAGGAGCTTGCACGACTCGACCGGATTGAGGTTGAAGCCTGTGAAGACCAACAACTTTATCTTGGATAGACGCGCCTTTATGAGTCAGATGCTGTGGTGAGTTTTCCTTATAAGTAGGGTCACGTTTATGCGACTCTACAAGGGTAAATAATCAAGGGTAAGTAATAATATAAAAAAAACAATCTTTCGTAGATAGGTCCAACCAGATGGATAGTATCTGGATTACCCCAATGATTGCACTATCATGCTTATGCATTGAGGGGTAATCACATGCATAAAGACACATGTCGAAAGTAAATTGGAGCTGATAGCGGAGGTGTGGTCAAACCGAGAGTTCAAACTTCGGCCAAGAACCAGATCACTTGTTGATCAGTATGGTAGTAGTGGAATTTACTTGCAAAAGCTATTCATCGCAAGTTCGGTAGGTGTGATGTAGGATGATCATTCCTAGCCTTTTCGTCAATAGATAGTCTTCCGTTTTGGGACGGCAATATAAAAGTTTCTTCAGTCCTACAGATTGAGAAGAATAACTTTGGCAAACCAACTCATCAAGTCAAAGATCTGATCTCTGATAATTTTCGATATAAGGTATATGAATTTTGTTTGTTCTGTTTCCAGAAGATTATCAAGGGACTAGGATTATATCTAAGGGTTTCACGCTTGGTTGAGACCGTCCCAGTCGATCGGCGTTTGCTCCGCACCTAGGAGATCAGTGCCCTAGGGACGGACGACGCTCAGGTCCGCTTGGCGTTAACCAAGCGTGTCTATACTACAACGAACAAGCAAACGCCCTCGGCTGATCTACCTTTGCGATTGCATATAACAACTTTCGCACTTGGGTCAGTAGTTCGGTAGGGATACGCCCCTAAGGGTGGTGTCAGCCCCTTAGGGAAGGAAAGCTTATGCCCCACGAAAACCTATCCTGTCGTAGGGGACCGCGGGATGGACCGCTGGCGCACCCAGCTAGAGCGGCGAAGGGACGACGCAACCACGTCCTGAGCCTGGAATTCGAAGTCCTTGTCCAAGACGTCCCAAGTCCCAGGCTTAGCGCGAAAGGGGTTACCCCTCGCGCGGAGGGTGAGTTACTTGCCCACACGACGCTGTGCCAGGGAAACAAAAGCGCCACGAGGATGAGGGGTTGTCCCCCGGCAACTCGGTCCAACAGGTGTTTAGTTTTTCTTCTGCTAACGTTAAAATGTTCTTTTTCTTTTTCGTTGTTTTAATTTATTTTGGTGGAACGACAAAGTTCTGGGCGGAAGGTTTAGTGTGTCGTTGGTGATGCGCCAAACAACTCACCACCGCTCCGATTTCCTTCCTGCCCTAGGAACCATCTTACCCCGCACCCTTGGGGGCACTTCAGGGTGCAGAAGACGGTAAGGCCCTCAGGCCGGCTTTGCGCTCGCTAAAGGTTCACCCCCCTTAGCGCGCGCTTCAGCCGACGCCCGAGCGTCGAGAGTGGCCCCATGACTCGAACAAGGCCACTCGATTATGGTTACCACATAACGCGTCATCATCACGACTACTTACGTAGGACTGCATTGCTGATCGGTATGTGTAGGTCCTGCATCCACGCGGTTTTATATTAAAACTCTCGCGCAACAGTAGACCCGAGTTTTCGGCAACGCGAAGCAACGCGCGGAAGGAGTACTAGTCCTAGTCGGCCTATGGGGATTCCGCATTCGAGCTCCCAACGTTTCGAATGTCGATTTGCTCATGAATCTGATTTGGGCATTATCCGCACGCATCTTTCGTACGGACCTGCCCCTTCCATCTGGTAGGCCTATCAGGCTATACAAGCTGGACTATGGGCTAGGCAGAGAGGAAAAGGGGGCTAGCCTCTTTCTCTATCTGCGTTCGTTTCCTTTTTTGAGCTTTCATGGTTGGATGTTGTAGTCTGTGGCAGCCGTCAAAGTCAAACCCCTTGATCTCAGGCCGTCACGACAGCCCTGAAGCTGTCTACTCAACCCCTCTCCACAGGGTGCAGAAGAGGGTGTGGTCTTCAACCGCGCTTGGCAGTTGTCTTTGTCAGCCGACACTTAAGTGTCGAAAACGACCCGCTGTGCGGTTACGAGTACTACGTAGTACCCCATCAGCACGAATGCTCGTGTATGCCCGCATGGCTGGTCGATACGAGGAGGCCATGCACTCGCACGACTCTTATACGAAAGTTCAACGCGCGATACCTATCTGATTCTCGCTACAAAGGGTTATGGGTTGGACACTGAAGGGTTGTGTTGTTGTGTTATTGTGTCATGTGTTTGTGGATGTGAGTGTTGTGGTGTAACGCGTGGTATGTGTGATGCGTCCTAGTCGACCGGCTTCGAGTCGCGTTTGGGACCTCAACCCCCAGTGCGTCGATTCGCGTATGGGCTCGATTTTTGGGTGTTCGACCGCGCGTACCCCCTATGCTACAACGAACGAGAAACACCCTCGACTGGGCCACCTTTGCGATTGCATACGAAAAGCCTTCGCATGTGGTTCAGTAGCTCGGCGGGGATACGCCCACCTAAGGGATGGTGACAGCTCCCGTAGGTGGAGGTAAGTTGTGCCTCGCGTGACCCTATTCTGTCGTAGGGGCTCGCGAGAAGTACGGCTGGCACACTCGGCCGGAGCGGCAAACGCTCTCTGTGACAAGTCCTGCAAAATCCTGCGTGACGCGGCCGGGAGGATCCCCGTGTGGGACCGATGCGCTCGACAACGCCACCACGGCCTCCCCGAGAATATCATCAGCGACCACAATCCCCGTTTCCTCTCACAGTTCTGGAAACAACTTTTCAACGCCTACGGAACTACACTCAAGTATAGCACTGCATTCCACCCACAGACCGATGGACAAACCGAGAAGATGAACGATACTCCCCAAAGAATCTTACGGAAGTACTGTCATCCACGACTGGGATCAGTTGCTCACCGCCGTCGAGATCGCCTACAACAACGTTGTTTGTCCTTCCACTGGCATGTCTCCATTCTACCTTGACCTTGGCTACCATCCGCGCTTGCCCTCTGATTTCCTGCTTCCCTCGCAACTCAACCCCTCCACACCCTGCCCTTCCCTCAACGAATGGGTAGCAACAATTAATCGACTCCTCAGAGAAGCAACCGAAGCCCTCGAAAGGACACAAGAACAACAAGCAAACAAGATCAACAAACACAGACGAGACTTGCAATCCGAAGTAGGGGACAAAGTCTGGCTCTCCGCCAAACGCTTTAAACCCGAACATGGATTGTCAAAACTCGAACAAATGGCTCGGACCCTTCCCCATCATTGAAAAAACCTCTGACATCAACTACAAACTCCAACTCCCCCCCGACATGAGCCGCGTCCACCCGGTCTTCCACGTCGAATACAAGAATATCATTAATCCCCACCCCAATTCGT
>BFEA01000595.1:805140-819444 GCA_003427395.1 Chara braunii | reverse complement strand
TAGGTCGACGAACTACTCAGGTATCTGACCACCCGGAGCCAATCACTGAATACAAAGTCAAATGGACCGGATACCCCAACGAAGAATCTACATGGGAACCTCTGTCGAATCTCAAGAATGCCATGGAACTTGTTCGCGCCTATGATCGTGCTACTCATATACCCTAGACACCCACGTAACTACAACCCTAAACCCCTGTATAAACCTTGCTACAACCTCGCAACCCCGTTCTACACACACCCTTGAACCCAATCCACCCTCCCCTCGACCCCGATTCCTGATGTCTGATCTGCCCTTGCCCTTGCCTAGCCTTGTCCCATCCGTCCTCTCCACTACCTTATCCCTCGTCCAATGCTTATGAACCTGTGTGATGCCGGCGATAAAGGATCTAATGGCAAGCGCACGAGGACGATGGCCTGCTGCCTCACTGTTCATGGAGATTATGCTGAATTTATGCAACTGGTTTGGCCACCATGCTGTTTCATCGGTCGGTATCCCGACTAGCGGACTTACTGGAGCAACAACTTGTGACATCGATCTTTGCATCAGTATGCAACGTCCTTGCTTCCAGATCAGACCTCATTACAGTTCGTGTGACGGATGCACCCTAGCACTAGGACTTTGGACATATGAACTACTGTTACGCTTCTTGGACTTCTACCTGTCGCAGCCGCTGAAGACCGCTTCTACCACCTACTCCAAGACCTGATCAAGACCGTTGCAGATCCCCTTGCAAGACACTTGGACACTTTGTTCCTACATGAGATTCTGCTTCCGACTCCTTCGGACACACCAGCCCTTGCCTCCTTTCATATTTTTATTTTTTTTCCTGACCTTGACAGCCCTACAGAACATCATTAGCAGATCCCTGTTTCCATGACCATTCTTCCCCTTGCCCACTAGAACATCAATAGAAATTCCCTGTTCCCCTGACCATTGTTTCCCTTGCCCACTAGAACATCAATAGAAATTCCCTGTTCCCCTGACCATTGTTTCCCTTACCCACTAGAACATCAATAGAAATTCCCTGTTTTCCTGAACATCGTTTCCCCTACCCAGTAAAACGTCAATAGAAATCCCCTGTTCCGTGAACATTGCTTAGCTTCCCCTATAGACCCACCCAATTACATCATACCTTCACCCGTGCAGAACACCAGACAGAATACCCTGTGACTTGCATCACTCCCCTTCTCCTTCTCCGACCAGTGATCGGCCCTGTCCCGTCCTTCACAACTCCTTTTGTTTCCTTGGCTTTTTGGCAGCCGGGACGTTGCCTTTCAGAGGGAGGGGATAGTAGGGCTCGATCCCTGGTCTATCCTTTTGCTGCTTTTGCTGCATCCCGTTTTTGGCCTGGCACCCTTTTTTCCCAAACCCCTCCTTTGGTACCGTCGGATTTTGGACAACTGGCGTCATGCTGCAATTTGGGCGCCACTTTCAAATACCGCACTTTTCAGTTCTGCCCTCGGGGCTTTTGCGAAAATGCCCCTGGTACCGTACGTGTCACCAGTACTTATACTGGCTCCCCGTATAGTACGAGGACCAGTCTCGTACCAGTTTTCAGCTGCTGTACTCATACTCAGTGTGACTTGCTGTTTCGACATTCGGAATCCAAGACTTCGACTTTGTGCCCTTGCCACTGTGTCTACCCTCAGTTCTCTCAAGTGAGCGATTGTGTGTGTGTGCTCTCACTCTCTCCCTCTCTCTCTCCTCTCCCTCGGCTCTCCCTCAGCCTCGCTCTCGTCACAGCAGGTCACAAGGACTGGGAGGCCTTTGGCAGAGCAGCCTTGGATCTGGAGGCCAAACTCCAAATCCAGTCCACTTTCCAGGCGGGAAGCAACTCCCCTTCTTAGGGACAAAGGAAGAGCAAAGGGAGGAGGCACGTGATGAAGTATGCAGGCTTTGGCCAGAGAGGATTGACTCCCTCAGCTAGTCAAGGTGCAGGAGGCTCCCCAGACCAGGCTATTATGACTTCGGCTCAGGAACTGGTAAGCGCAATGAAGGGCGCAAATCAGCTCCAGAGACAAAGGTCCCCCTCTTCTTAGGTTCAAAGGAAGAGCAAAGGGAGGAGGCACGTGATGAAGTATGTGGAAGACTATGCAGGCTTTGGCCAGAGAGGATTGACTCCCTCAGCTAGTCAAGGTGAACGAGGCTCCCCAGACCAGGCTATTATGACTTTGGCTCAGGAACTGGTAAGCGCAATGAAGGGCGCAAATCAGCTCCAGAGACAAAGGTCCCCCTCTCCTATGGGATCTGGCAAACGCCCCGGTGAACCTCGGAAGCAAAATCTGCCCAAGTTTGCCAAATGTCCAGCTAACCCCGTGGATCACTCCTCTCTCCCGTGGACGGACTTGCGTATCCTAGACGGGTTATGGCAAAACAGGAAGGATGCCGGTGTCTGCCTCAAATGTGCTGGGCAAGTATTGCCCTTCACGGGACAACCACTACGCTGTAACCTGACCCAATCAGCAGCGTATTCTGTTGAACTGAGTGTCCTTTTGTTGAAGAAGGACAGGTGCAGTTTGGTTGTTTGGAACCTACCTGTGTGTGTTCAGCTGATGGAAACCTTCTCCTGGTATAGCTACCTTGAGCCTGATTCCTTCACTGACCCCATTGGTTTTTCTGTGCATCCCTTGTGCTCGAGCAAGACTATGCTAAGTTCCGGGCTTGTTCAAGTTTCTCAAACATTGCTGATGGACAGACTGTTAATTGGACTGAATTGATCTTCTTTTGACGATGAATCAGCCCCAAGATCGCTTTCAGTCTGACAATAATTCCAATGTGAGTTTACATTGAATCCTCGGCTGACTACCCCCTTGTACTTCTTGTGAGTGGCATTCACTGTCTGATCATGTTCTCATTAGATGGATGACCTGTGTTTGAGAGAGAGTAGGATTAGTACAAATCGCACCTCGAATTCTGCTGCACGGTCCTAAGTTTTGCTCTTTCAGGTAGAAATCAGATTTTCAGTGTTTCTCTGTGGTCGCACACTTGTAGTGACAGTGTTCTGAATTTTACCTATAGAGCTGCAAATTCCTTTTAACCATTGGGCTTTGTCCTAGTAATGTCTCATCCTGATTGGCAAGAGTGAAATCTGTTTGTGACTGAACTCTCTACCCAAATAGACCTACCCTACACATGACTTTGTCAGTTCAAGCGTTATTGCTGAATATGGTCAGGCTTAGCCCCATATACAGATCTTGTCAGATCCTACCCTATTCTTGGGAAGAATCTGCATACCACGCTTGCAAATACACAGATCAGCAGTTGAGGAGTCTAACTGATACCCAGTCCTGACAGAAATTAATCAGATTTTCAGAATTAATGGAATAATAGGAATATAGCAAAGTTGATTACTAGGCTAACACCCTTGCATTCAACTAGATGGTCCATGTTGTTAATCTAAACCTCGATCATCTGATTTTCAGGATGTTGTTAGCTATCTATAAGCTGATTCCCCGGCTAATACCCTTGCATTCAGCTAGCCAACACTCGCTGATAATCTGAGCTACAACCCGTAGATTTTCAGAAGTCGATTGGTTGCTTAGAAGTTGATTACCTGGCTAATACCCTTGCATTCAACTAATCAATCTAATCTGATAATCTCACCATAACCCTCTGAGATTCTGAGGTCTTTTCGTTCTCCACCACTATGGCCGTTTAGCAATCCTCTAGCTAATACCTCTCTGCCAATATGGCTGGTAGTTGGTTATGATTCTGAGGTCTTTCCGTTCTCCACCACTATGGACGTTTAGCAATCCTCTAGCTAATACCTCTCCGCCAATATGGCTGGTAGTTGGTTATGTAGCTCGTGGGTCCTCGCTCCCCGGGAGGGTAAGAATCAATAAATCCCAGGCTGGGACAGTCTGAAAGGGGACCTTTTGTGGGGTACCATGGCAAGCCATCGAAGCCATGCCATACGACCTGCTGGGAGGGGAGATAGCGGCTGAGAGAGCAACACTGAGTAGCGCACTGGTCACGACCTATGGTATCTTCACCCTGGAGCCAGACTTCCTTGAGAAGAAGCTCCAGACTAACATCTTCACAGGACGGCACATAGCTACAAGGGACACCTAAAGAACATTATGCCAACAGACGTAGGGTGAATCTGAGTTACAAACATGGAGGATTTGGACAGACCCGGACAGACCCCCCATGCAATACGGAAATTCACCCTCCGCAAACCAGAACCTGATCTAAAAATCATCTCATGGAATGTAAACGGTATGCTGTCTCTGCTCACAAACCAAAGGAAATGGCACAATCTAATCAAGGATACAGGCTGGTTCGGGAAAACTCCGCCAGACATACTGTAGCATATCAGAAAGTGAAATGCACTGAAAGCCTAGGATCCAGCAACGACGAAAGTGGCAACAACCAGCAGCATAGGTGCAACATTCACAAGGTGTCAATGTGCACGATGCAAAGAGTGGAACAACGGGAAATCAATAACAACACATTCGTATCATCATTATCATAGGCTGGGAAGCAGCGCAGCGGAAGATTTAGTATCAAGAGGACACGTGGACAACAACATGAAAGGGAGAAACTTCGGAAGGGCAAGACACTAGAAAGATTGCCCTTCCGCTCACACACATGGGGAGAGATCCATAGACATGCGACAGAGAAGGGGGAGGGACATAGAGGTAACCAAGTCCAAACCAAGTCTGATCTCCGAATGTCGCACACAGTTCAATCCCAATGTAGAGTGTAAGTCCGATCTGAATGTCGTGTCCAATAAGGCAGAAGGCCATGTCCAAAACAATGTCTGCAGTTACCTCTATCTCTACTCTGATAAAGAAGAAGAAGAAGAAGAAGAAGAAGAAGAAGAAGAACTTCGGAGGAGTAGGAGGAGAAGAGGAGAGGAGGAGAAGAAGAAGAAGAAGAAAAAGAAGAAAGCTAGGCGCTTTCTGCACTTACTTGGCGATGGCTGAACTTGCAGGTACCGCGGAGCCAGCTATGGCGCTGGTGCAGGTAAGTCCTCTTCTCTCTCTCTCTCTCTCTCTCTCTCTCTCTCTCTCTCTCTCTTTAACTCCACTACCCTCCTTGGCGCCTCCTCCAGCGCTGTGCCTCATGGCCGATGAGCAGCGCAGCTGCAGTCTCGAAATAGCGCAGCAGGGAGTCTCCAAAATAGCGCAGCAGCTTTCCTGAACCAGCATAACGCTGGATTTCTCCTGGTACCTTCTCTCCACGAACTGGGCAACGGCCCAGCTTATGTAGCGCTGGGCCAGGACTGAAAACSCACGGCCTGCGTTCTGGGCCGTGCAGATCSAAATCCGATCCACGGTCCAGATCGCAGGCTTTGAAACTGGTTCMGCCCTTCGCCTAAAACGGCCTGCCTGGGTCCCTACCGGACGTCCAGGCCCTGTCCAGGATTCAGTTTCCTGGTACCTGGCTTCGAACCGGTCCTGTGCGGACGTATCCGGCCTCAACGTCGSCCTGGGTCCGAACAGGTAGCAATCTGTTCGAAAACAAAAGRAAAGGTCCRAMCGTTTTTAGGAGCTCAGCCTCTGGGCCTGAATCTGGCCCTGGCCCTAGAAGCGTGTACCTGGCCACAAAACGGACAACAGTACAACCATTAGAAAAACAGCAGCAAATAAATAAATAAATAAAAGAATATAAAAATAATCTAAAGATGGCGTTTTTCTGATGCAGGCCCAAGTAAAAATGCCATAGGGACTTCAGGTTGCGGTGACGCGACCTGGGGGCCCTATTCCAACCTCGGGTCCCGTGAGGGGCCCGTGTGTCGGCTTTCAGCATGTAACACATACCGTGCCTCCAAGAAACACACCTGACCACATCGGATGAACACCAAAGAGCACAGACCCAAATACTAGAAAGACTAAAATGGGAAAAGGAAACGATCTGGGCACCGGCACCACGTTCCAATTCGGCCGGAGTAGCCATCCTAACCCATGCAAACTTCAGGGCGGCAACTAAGATCGCCAAAACGGTGGAGAACATAGACACAGAAGACGGCAGATGGGCAAGTCTTGACTTCCACATCTATGAAGAGAGATTTAAACTGATCACGGTATACTGTCAGAACACCCTAACCCAACGAACACGACTAATTGAAAACATACTACCAAAATGCGACCATACGACACAGCTTATCCTAGCAGGAGACTGGGATGCGACTTTAGACCCAACAAAGGACCGCATTTCAAGAAGTATGCAAGGATTGGGACTGACCCAATGGAACGAGGCAGTGCCTATCCACGACCTGATGACCAAAAATTGACCCGTTTAGGATCCTGTACCCAGACAGTAAGAAGTTCACCTACGTCAAAAGGAACCGAAGCCAACACATTTCGTCATTAATTATTTCCTAATCTCCAATACTCTCATAGGCACTATTCATAGCATAGGGATAGGAGACCTACCCCACTACTCGGGGCTAGATCACAAACCAATCATGCTACGACTAAAACTAGGATCGCTAGGGCGTCTCAAGTACTAGGATAAAAAAGGAAGGCAAGGACAAAAGAACTCTGCCAAGCAGTAAGAGTGGCAGAAAGGATCTACAAAACGCACCAGGATGCAGCCTATATGAAACAGTCCTAGAACAAGCTAGACAGGAGCTCCCAGATTGGGAAGATTGGAAGAACAAGGGTCTGAGGATGTGAGCCAGAATAAAGGAGTGGGAGGAGAGAGAAAAGATGACGAAGTTTTTCTTCAATAAGATCAAAACATACGCGAGAAAGACTATTATAGAAAAACTCCGAACGGACCAAGGCCCAACTTCGGACCCTCAGTTAATGCTATCGACAGCTGCGGCTTTCTTCCAAAAGTTGTACACTTCTAAAGAACAGAACCAACCACAACAGGAAACATCCCAAGCCAGAGCGAAATTCCTCTCACATCTTGATAGGACAATATCAATGGAGCAGGCGGAATCACTCGATGCCCCCATTAGCGAACAAGAAGTCTTTGAAGCACTGAAATCCATGAAGTGAAAAAAAAAACAGGAATAGACAGATTGTCCAAAGAATTTAGGGTAGCGTATTGGCCAGTCCTAGGCAATGAATATTTCCAATATTTAGAAAAGGCCTGGGTAAGAGGGACGTTAGGTGGAAAGCAAAAGTACCGACGTAGTCTCCCTCTTATACAAGAAGGGAGACCCGTCAAACATCATGAATTACAGGCCTATCTCGCTCCTTACGGTCACATACAAAATCCTGGCAAAACTTCTAGCAAATAGAATCAAATCCATAACAAGGAATTGTTTTCATCTAGACCAAACAGGATTCATACCAGGAAGATTCATCCTAGACAACGTAATGACTCTCTCAGAATCCGTAAGATACATACAGGACAAAAGAATGAATGCAGCAATCCTCTTTTTTGACTTCGAAAAAGCTTATAACCAAGTTAACTGGAATTTCCTCCAACAAAGCATGGAAAAAAATGGGGATAGGACCAAATTTCAGAAGATGGGTCCTGATACTCTACTCTGACGCTTTAGGGCGAGTACAAGTTAATAGGAATATCTCTCAACCCTATCGCATGACTTGCTCCGTGAGACAGGGAGACCCCTAGCCGCCACTATTTTCCTGTTTTATCATGGAAGCTATTGCATCCTTCTTGAGAGAGGACCTGTCGACAGAAAGGCTGATAGATGACAGAACACACGCCCCTAACCTGCCCACTACAATCCTTTTCGCAGACGACCAAACGGAACTTATACGAGCCTCATATTCCTCCTTTGAAGCACTCACAAGAGCGATGCAAGCATTCCAGCTAGCATCAGAAATGAAAATTAATTGGGCCAAAACAACAGGTTGGTGGCTAACAGATCCACAGCTGAACACACCTCAAAGAACCCCGGAAGGAATGACCTGGAACCGGGGTAGCGAACCCCTCAGATTCCTAGGCATCCAGATGTCTAAATACGGCCCTCATTGAGCAATGGCACCAGTAATAATGAATAGGATGCTGACAAAAATGGGGAGCTGGACGAACGTGTACACGTCTATCTTCGATAGAGCCATAATCCTTAACGCCTCAATCTTCTCACTGCTCTGGTATGCAGCAACGATTTGGGCCCCCCCCGAAACAGCTTAGATACCAACTCAAGAGAAGAGCAGCGGCCTAACTCTGGTCAGGAAACCCGTCCAAGGAACAATTCATATCGAAGGTGGCCTGGAAGTATGTCGTCAACCAAAAATCTAAGGGAGGCTTAGGGATCCTTGATCCTGAAACACAGATCAAGGCACTACAATGCAAATGGATCCTTAAACTGATCATGTACGATAACTTACCATGGACCCACCTAGCCTTACGGAGGATACAAAAACTAGGTTTGTTTTGGATCATGGCTAAATCATGGGCAATGAGGGGCACCATCAGAACAACAAAACTGGAAGAAGAGGAAGCAGACGATAACGACTTTTAGCGAAACCTACTGAAAACATGGAGAGAGAGATTACCAGCGAAAGTAAGGGAACCCACAGCCAAGGAAGAAGTGCTCAGACAACCACTCCTCTACAACCAGCGGATTTTGGACACACAAGGGAAACCTTGGACCCTAACAGCCAAAGACTCAAGATGGGGATTGTGGGTAGAAAAGGGGTATGGCAGATCAAACACCTATGGCACAACGAGGAATCGAGATGGAAGATAGTGGGAGAACTAAGGGAACAGCTAAAAGGTTGCCACAACCTGCAAGAGAATCTCAACCATATTTTAATTTCAATTCCTGAAAGCTGGTTAAGACTTCTCAGAAGCTGATACTTGTGGAAGGCAGGAGACTGGAATACGGAGAATGCCGAGAGCCCACCGAAGACAGCATATCAGTTCCGAACCAGGGAAGGCATAGGAAACGAGTGGCTCATATGCGATATTTACACAATCGAGGACCCAGGCGCATCAACAAGCCTACTAAGCAAAAACTCCACAGGGGAAGTGGCCTGGCATGAATGAACATTAAGGAAGGTGAGGGTAATAGAAATGCAGGACCGCCGAATCTACAATTCACAAACCAATATCGAGGACTTGGAGATTGACCCGGTGGAAAGGGCGTGGAAAAGGAAATCAGAGAGGCTCAGCATAGAAAAGTGCACCAACATCTTGGCATACACAACCAAACTAGGCTACGCACTAAGGACAAGGTCGCAGCCCATAACCCAAATCGTAGGCCAAAGATGGGAGGCACATTTTGATCTTTACCCAAAATCGTATCCCGAACATCCCCTGGACTGGGTTTCTAAACATCAACCAAGTCAAAATTAGAAGTTTCCAGTGGCTACTCGCCCACCTGGCTCTCCCAGTTAACCAATGGTTGAACAAGAGGAGAAACTTTCAAGCCAGAACCCCGTTACAAGAGCTATGTGCAATCTGCCCGGAAGGTCGCGTAGAAGACGTGGGCCATTGCCTAATACAGTGCCCAAAAGCAGAGCAACTCTGGTCCAACACAAACGATCTATGGCATATAATCACAAACAAAACCCTCCCTACAGACCCTCTTACTCTCCTACTGGGCCTGCACATCCCACCCAATTGGCAGGGACACGAGACCATTTTCTTTCACATTCTACGTCTGGCAACGTTGTGGATGATATGGAAAAGAAGATGTCAAGAGACGTTAGACCGCACGTCAATTCAGGTGCAGGAAACATCTGCATCCTATAGGACTTGCTCCCTGAGTCTGTCACTATTAGTCTCTGTTTGGAAGCCTTACGCTATTCGGCCTTTTCCTTTTGCCTTGTCATTTCCCCCCGTTTCCATCTAGATGCAGATGCGTATTGGGTCGTTGCCTTAGGAGTCCGCCGTAGGTCTAGGCAGAGGGTAGAAGTAGCGGGCAGCAAATTTGGTTTGTGTCTTTTCACGTTTTTGTTGGCTTGGGAAACTCTGCCCATCCATTGTTGGAGCCCTGCTGCTCTATTTTGGGTGAGGTCATCTTCTTCCTCGAAGCCCAGCCATAGCTGGGGTTGGGAAACAAAGTTGAAGATCGCACTGCTGCTATTTCGCAGCTCTGCATGAGAGCTTCCACAGGACTGTGTTGTTGGGTTTGGGTGCTGCCATCTTCCAATTGGAGGTGTTCCATATGCAATCTGAGAGTCAGCTCCAAGGAGATCTCAGGAGAGTGAAGGTGCGAGCTGGCAACCTAATAAGGTATGCTATCAGTTCTAGTCCATCTTCTTCGCTACAGAGTGGGACGTGCTGAATCCACAAGCCCAGCATACGGTAGATCTTACCCTAACTGCGCATCCTACTATCCCTAGCTGTGTCTTTTCAGTTTCCAGGGAGTTTTTCCAGGGGAGTTCATCAGTGGAATTGCATTTGTCACAGGTAGCATGGCATATGCCTAATGCAGAGAGAGAACAAAACAATGAAGCCAATTCTCACCTTCAGCACAGGTTCCAGCAAGGGTGGTGACTCTGCCGGGAAGCACTGGAAAACACCATAGAAAGGAAATCATACAGGACAGGAACACACAAAAGGCCCAAAGTAAGTGCAGACTACAAACTTGCCAAGACAAAGAGTCTTTGAAACGAATGGCAACATTCTTCCATGATGCTGAATCACCTGATCTTGTAAAGGAGGAAGCATCCAGGAAACTCTTAGTGTGAGAATGCCACACACTTAGTCCATCTCACACTCAAGGCCAGGATACAAAATGGGCGCTCATACTCTGAAACTGCTTACTGGAGGCAGCACCCGCATTTGTCCAATCATTTTCCACAGTAAAGAAACATGCCCTTTCCAGCAAGTGAACAAGAGCTCTATTAGATCTGCTGCAGAGCCATGCATGAATAAATGTTGAATAATAGCGCACTTCCAGACAGACACTGTGAACAGATGTGCTATCAATCATTCCCCAACTAATGAAGATGCCAAACAGGTGCCATGACTCTTCAAGACCGAAGAAAAATACAAGGGTATCAAATATGAGCATGACTAAGACAAGTGTGCACAAACAACGACCTCCGATGATCAGGTGGGGGCTCTCCCATTCCCTAAATGCAACTTCGTGATAAGCTGTACTCCCATGCATGCCCTCTCTCTCAGCCCTCTCCACCCCTTCCTTCCCCATTTTCTTTGCCAGAAAGCTTTCAATCAAATTCCTCGACGATACATGCAATGCAAGGCCTGCGCATCATTCTCTCCACCCTCCAACACCCCTGCCTTCCCGCTGTCCCTTGCCGGAAAGCTTTCATACCAGATTCCCAAGCCAAAACATTGCAACTTCAAACGCATCAACAACGCAAGTCCCCAACACCCCCCTCAGAAAAACTTTGAGTCTCTGGGATCACCAAGTGGTTCGAGAGAGCGGCACCAAAAACCAGTTCGCATCGATTGCATGTCTGATTAAAAAGCTGTGTTCTAGAGGTCATTGTCTACCCTGGGTTGACTGGGAGAAAAAATTATGGTATGTTATGCAGAACAAGCTGGTGTGGATCAACCACTGGATACCTTAAGAAACATTCGCATTGCCATTCTTTCCCACCTTGGCTCCTCCGAACCACCACCCTCTGGCCCTATGGTCCTTTGTTTTGCTTTTACCTGAATCATCAGATCAATCAGAGGCAATGTCACCACCATTCCTTTCTCCTTGACATTCCCAACAACACTGTCCAGTATTCTCACAACTGTCTGTGCATGCTGCTGTAGAAACTCAGCCCCGCCCAACAATACGTAGCTTTCGAGTATTCGCATTGCTGTCTGCAAAAAACGTCATTCCCATGAAACGGGCAAAGCAAAACAACCAATTAGAGGATTTTTCACAGGAAACAAATAGATCCAACAAAAGCGATCATGAAACCAATTGCAACTCATTCAGGATATGTTTTGGAAGTGTGGGCCTGTTAGCAGCTTCACTTACTCGTAAACAGAGGAGATGGAAGCGCTTGTGTACCAATTGAGCTGCACCTGAACATGTACCCTTAAATTTACCACACTATTAATTGCACCCTGTTGAGTTGCCTGTATTCACTTTTGGCAGCACTAACCTAATGGCCGGGATACTTGCACACCTATTAAACAAAACAAGCAAAGCCAGGGCGGCTACGCCCGCACACATGGAAATATCAATGAGATATTTGGGGTCTACACAAGTATCCATCTACAAATCTAGTGGTCCATAAGTATCCATCTACAGATCTAGTGGTCCATAAGTATCCATCTACAGATCTAGTGGTCCATAAGTCTCTCTCTCTCTCTCTCTCTCACACACACACACACACACACACACACACACACACACACTCTTTGTAGCGTACTAGAGGCTCCTACACAGGCCATTCAGACCCGGTATTTTCCTTTTTGCTCCCCAGGCCGCACAGGCCCTTTGGCTGGGCGATTGGGTGGGCCACAGCCACGTTTTGGGCCTAGGTCCACATTTACTTTCTTTTTCAGCATTATTCATTTATTTTTCCTGAGTCTTTGGTCTGGCCCACATTTCTCCAGTCAATTTTTGTCTGTTCGAGTTGTGTCGTTTGGACTTTCGTCAGACCTGTGCCTGTTCAGACCTGAGGACCACGTTTTGGCCCTGGAGACAGGTTTGGGTTCGTCCATAGTGAGGAGGATTCTGCTGCATCATCAGGGTTTCCTGGACGTCCAAAAAGGACCCACACAGGCCGTTTTTAGGCCAGGTTGCTGGTCCAGGACTTAGGCCTGCAATCAGGACTGCCGATCGGATACTAGATCCAGCGTTCCTGATGGAAGACAGTGGGTTGCCCAGCAAGAGCTGCATTGGAGGTAGAGGTAGAGAGTAGGACATAGAATGGAGAGGAGAGGAGAGTTGAGGGGTGCCGTCCATAGCCACTAGGGCCGGAAGTACTCACCTTCATCAGCGAGACACCGTCTCCATGGTCAGTACGTGGCTGTTACACCTCGTCAGGTGAGGGGGAGAGAGAGAGGCGCTTGCTTCTTCTTCTTCTTCTTCTTCTTCTTCTTCTTCTTCTTCTTCTTCTTCGTCGTCGTCGTCGTCGTCGTCTTCTTCGTCGTCTTCTTCGTGTTCTTCTTCGTGTTCTTCTTCTTCTTCGTCGTCGTCCTCGTCTTCTTCTTCGTGTTCTTCTTCGTGTTCTTCTTCTTCTTCCTTCAGGGAGGGAGGGAGAGAGAGAGAGAGAGAGAGAGAGAGAGAGAGAGAGAGAGAGAGAGAGGTAGGTTACAGGCAGATGCCATTTTGGGCCATAGCGCCCTGGTTCTGATTCGACATTTCAGGGGCAGACTTTGATTGGACACTCGACAGGGAGACTATTCATGGACAGCGTTGTTGACGACTCTTGTCTTCTCCCTCGCCTCCATCTTCGTCATGCTCCTCCTCCCACTTTGTCCATGGTATTCTCCCCATGCTTGCGTGCGAGTGGAGATCTTTCTTCAGTGTGTTCAGGCGCTCCTCTCTCTCGTACATGTGCGATGACGTCGGGTCGAGTTGGATCAGAGTTCGATGTGTCAGGTCGTATCTCTGAGTCTTCCGATGTGCTTCATTGTCTTGTTTCGTGATTATATCAAAACACGTTGCTTTCTTGATGTGCGCTGAATGTCAATTCGTGCTTGTATGGACACACATTGCTATCTTCATGTTGCACTGTTTGTTCGAGTCCTTGTGATCACTTTGCTGATCCTTCGGCTTCACTGCATTGCTCGTTCAAGTATGCATAAGTTGGTATTGGAGTGCAGCTTAGTGAATTAGGGCTGACACAATCTAACCTGCGATAGACCAGAAGGAGATCGATTGAAGGGGGGGGACGCTGAATCAGCCGACCAATCAATTCCATTGATTGATTGATTGGCTGATTACCTAGCAGATGATTGATTGTTTATGAATGAGTCATCTGCCGATGACTGGTCTGATTAAGTCATTAATTAGTCGCTTACTTGCCTGATCATCGATTTCTGTCGAAATTTCTTCACTCACTGATTAAGTCGTTAATGAGTCATCTGCAGATAATGTCGATTTCTGTAGATATTTCTTCACTCGCTGATTTGTTAGTCATTGACTACTTGATTGATTGCCGTCAGATCGCTACGAGCGCTGTACTTCCTACAATCGAATATTTTCTCTCCTTTTTCTAATCGATCGCAAATCTTCTCAGTAAAATTTCGTTTTTAACTTTTTAGTACTTTTTGCTCCAGAAATTGTAACGAGCGTGAGGCTGAGGGTAAGCCGAGGGAGAGGAGAGAGAGAGGGAGAGAGTGAGAGCACACACACACACTCACTCACTCGACACGACGGACTCGGACTGAGGGTTGGACGCAGACACAGTGGCAAGGCACAAAGTCGAAGTCTTGGATTCCCAATGCCGAAACGGCAAGTCACACTGAGTACAAGTGCAGCAGCAGAGAACTGGTACGAGACTG
>BFEA01000595.1:770790-803343 GCA_003427395.1 Chara braunii | reverse complement strand
GTAGTTGACGGGGGAGGTTTGTTCAATGATGGGGAAGGGACCGAGCCACTTGTTCGAGAGTTTCTTGGACAAGCCTTGTTCGGGTTCAAAGCGTTTGGCAGAAAGCCAGACTTTGTCCCCTACTTTGAATGACACGTCCCGTCTGTGTTTGTTAGTCTTGTTGGCTTGTAGGTCTTGTGTTCTTTCAAGGGCTTCGGTTGCTTCTCTGAGGAGTCTGTTCATTGTTGCCCTCGGCGCATTGTCGGAGGGCTTGGTGTCCTGACCCTGCGAGGTGTGTCAGACACCTTATACGTGACATGTTCCTGGACTGGTCCTGGCTGGTGCGTCCACTAGCAAAAGGAGAGGGTGCGCCATTGGACTTTCCTTTGATCCACGGGGACTCGGCGCCTTGTTGTACAATAGAGCACTTTTGGCCCGTGCTCGTGGTAGCCGCCTGGTTCGGCCCACGGACGCGAAGGACCAGCGTTGTCTTTTCAGCTGCACACAGAGTTCCCTTCAACCGGGTTATGTGATGCGTATGGAGTCGTGATCACAATCAGACTGAAAAGAAAAGAAAGAAAAAGAAAAGAAAGAAAAAGAAAAGAAAAGTGAGAGGAAACCGCTCCCCTAGCCCGAGCATTAATTTGGACCACCGTTTTAGTTTCGATAGATCTAAAGGCTATAGGCTGCCGCGACGATACAACTTTTCATGCAATTTTTTTTTAATTTATATATTTTGGTTTTGTCCTTTCAACTCTTCATCAATTCGCGAGAGAAGGAACAGTTTTGTTTTCAAATTTGAAACCACATATGTGCGCAAACAGACTTGTGCTGCCACCGCGCAGTTTCGTAAGGATAGTGGTGTAGAAAGGCGAGGCGGACAAGCCGTGACTATCTGAGCTTAGTAGTTCGGTGGCTTAAGTGTGGTGTGTGCGTGAAAAGTGATTGCTGGTAGTGTTGGGCACATGCTATTTTGAGAGTGCGGCTATGGCTCACCGCAGGGGTTTGCGTGGCTATAGGCTGCTCTACCTAAACTATGTGTGGAGCTGGGAGCGCAGAGACGGAGAAGGGCCTATGGTAGATGATGTCCTCACTTACAGCAACCCTGATAGGTTGGCTAAGCTAAAGGTAAATGCCTATGGTAGAAGGGAGCAAGAGATGTGGAGGGATGAAGCCTTACAAGGTGCCATTATCGAGGCCTGTAACAAGGCTGAACGGCCGTGTAGGGGGACGGTGTAACCGCGACACTATAGGTCACCGTCATATACCATGAAGAAGAGGCCTCTACAAGGACTACCAAGCGGGAACAACAACAGTTAGACCGCGACTACGAGGTGGAGTCCAAAGCCAGTGACGCAAATACGCAGTCCTGGCATGGTCTGGACCAATGGATGGGGGACCACCCGCCAACGCCCCCCATGGAGGACGGCCCTGAGACCAGCTCCCTACGGAGACGCTGGGGCTGTAAGGCGGTGTTTAGCGTATCGGTCCCGCACGAGGACCCTCCCAGATGCATCACACAGGACCTCTCGTGAACCCTTACGAGAGGATAGGGGCCACGCGAGGGACAACTTAGCTCTGCCCAAGGGGCTGTCACCACCCTTGGACAGGCGTATACCCGTTGAGCTACCGAACCACATGTGAAAGCTGCTTGAGTGCAATCGCAGAGCTATCCCAACCGAGGGCGTTTCTCATTCACTGTACCACAGGGAGTACGTGTGGTCGAACACCTTAATCGGACCAGCATGTGAACCAATGCTCTAAGGATGATCTCCCAAGCTCGGCTTCGCACTAATCAACTAGAACGGTCCATCTAACCACGCGATACACTTCACAAAATAAACCCGGACTTCGTAGGTAAATCGCGCCTAGTCCCTTTTTCATATCCGACCCATAACCTTTTGACGACAGAAATAGGTGTGTCGCGCGCGAGCCTCAGAATATATATCACGGCGACGTGGGCCCTATCATATCGACTAGCCATGCATAAATGCACGAGCAGTCGCAATGATGGCGTACTATGTGGTATCCATGACCACTCGGTCCTCATTGATTTCGAGGATCGTCTTCGACACTCGAGTGTCGGCTAACTCGCGTCTTGAGAGGTCAATCTCTTGATGCTAGACAATCACGAGTGTGATTGCAAGACCTACCCTCTTCCGCACGCTGTGTAAGTGAGCAGTAGGCGGGCTTTGACCCTTTATGGCGACAAAACGCCCCTAACCTATGGGACGAGACTCCATCTTCGGAGACTTTCGAACAAGTCAAGGAGTTTGAATTTGACAGCCGCCATCGTCCAAAATGTTAAAAACAAGAATAAAAGGGAATCTCCATTTTAATACGAGTCTGCTCAATCCTTACGCGCGGTCAAAGAAGACCGTTCGGTTACACAAGATATAATTATCACAAGGTTATAGGACACGAGGCGATCACTGTCACAATCACAGTGTGAGTTCCTTGCAAATATAGAAATGATTGCGGACAAAGGTCAAATCCTGACTCCAGAATCACAAAATATATGTGCTATTACACAGATTCAACATCGACAGTCCACACGAGGTCAGCTTCAGCCACTCCCTGCACTCACCCCTCTTGCCCTATTCACACAAAACACAACCTTTGTCCAACCTTCCAAAACAAAACACTAAAAACCCAAAGAAACAATTCAACCCACAGGGGCTAAGGCCTTATCGGTTAAGTCGCGAGAATGAGTTTGAAGTTGAATTGTAAACCGACGTGTTATCAAGAGATAACAGAGAACGATCCTCGTAGGATCGAGTTCAAATTAATAAGATCTTCAATCAAAATGACCAAGAGGACCCATAACACAACACAGACCAGTTCCCAAAGTTAAAGTGTACGAAGAATAAACCCCCATATCACATTTCACCCAAGCTCTCTCAAGACAGTGTAAACTAATATGATATCAGAGATCGGGGAAAATTTCGGCAGCATCTCCCAGTTTTTCCTTCTACAATTACTCAACTCTTCGAAACTAAGAAAATTTTAGCAGCACTCCCTCTAGATATGAAATCAAAGAACGACTTTCGACTTTACCGAGTCAAGTTTTGTCTTCTCCAACTCTCTGATTTAGTAAACATTTGGGCA
Source organism: Chara braunii (assembly GCA_003427395.1). Taxonomy (NCBI): domain Eukaryota; kingdom Viridiplantae; phylum Streptophyta; class Charophyceae; order Charales; family Characeae; genus Chara; species Chara braunii. The sequence continues at coordinate 800,256 of BFEA01000595.1, read as the reverse complement.
ACACAATCCCTTTAAAAAAATAGGCTTTCCAAATTTATACTAAGCCAGGTATGAATTCAAAGACATAACTTGAACTCTGCTAAGACTATGTTCAACTAACTTTTTAGCTTTGTAAAAATTTTGACCCCACTCCTAGTGAAAGTGTCTTTCCAAAATTCGCACGAAGCTAAATATAAATTCTAAAAATAATTCTAACTTCTCAAAGTCAAATTTTGTTTAACTCCTTGATTTAGCAAAAAAAATGGCAGCACTTCCTCTAAAAAAATACGCTTCCCATATTTTTACTAAGTCAAATATGAAACTCGAACAAAAGTCGAATTTGTAAATACAAAAATTGACCAACTCTTTGGATTTGTAAAAATTTGTGCAGCACTTCCCTTACTGAAAGTGCCTTTTCCAAAATTTATAAAAAGTCAAATATGAAAAATAAACTTTCTCTTAAATGCAAAAATTGAACTAACTCCTATGGCTCCAGCACATAGCGAGTTTCTAAATCAACTACCTATCCGAAGACAACTCAAACTAGATTCGCAATCAACCAAACATATGCAACCAAAATAAGTCTCTCACCAATCCCAAGTTGTCTTTCACGCAAGTAGTTGGGTAACTTCCAAATGATTAACGCTTTATCCCATCTTACATAGGACATTGAGTTAGATCATTCATCTTAGAAATAATGGCCAACCCTTTGCCTTAGTTATACACGAACAGGTTGAACAACTACTACAATCTTCATTGGGCATATAACTAAATCATTCATCGTAAGAACGAATGTCTAATCATCCCTGAACTTTTTAATAGCCAAGATATATCTGAGCTTAATGTTCAAAGTGGGGGTACGACTGAGCCATTCATCTTTAAAAAAATGCTCAGTAGGCCCAGGTTACCTTCAGTTATAACTCTTAATCATTCTCTCTTGTTAGACCATTCATCTTACAACCCATGTTCAAGCCTTGTTCATATATATATACATATATATAAAAATGTAAAAACCCTATTCTTAGTTCCCATTAGGTGTGTGTAGCCTCAGACTGCTACGCCTTTTGGAATGAACCTCCATCAGAAAAAACACGCAAAGAGTTGAGTCATTCATCTTAGAAACAATGTTCAACCCATTTTTTCTTAGTACAAAAAAAAGCAGAGTACCCTGGGTCATTCATCTTAGAAACAATGCCCAAAGCCTGTTCAGAAACCACACAAAAACAAACAACGACCAGACCATTCATCTTAGAAACAATGCCCGACCCTAAAGTTCAAGCATCTCCATAAAAACAACAACCAGACCATTCATCTTAGAAAAATTGTCTGGTTGTCAAAGAAACATAGCAACCACTCGTGGTTAATAGGTGGTGTCATTTTCGATAAAATTTTCACCGAAACTACCATATTTCCCTGAATTTTTGCTTTTTTTTATTTTGCTTTTTTTGTCAGATATGTATAAGCTTTAGGGTATATCTGTGTTCAGTTTCGGCGTATTTGGATGAGTAACGAAAAAGTTAGCAAAAACACCGAATTCGAGAAACGTTTTGGCGAACTTTGAAAGCTACTTCGAATAGGGTTTTATAATGATGTTCAATTTTTTTTTTTTTTCTTTTGCCTGTTTGTTTTTTTGGTGTTTGTATTGTAAGCCCGCATAGTTCGTTTACAAAAGTTTCGACGACATTGCTTGTAGTGATGCGGCGAAAAACCCCGAATTTTGGGCCTTCCATTAACAGCGTGTCATAGCAACCAAACCATTCTGCTTAGAAACAAGTAAGAAACATAGCACTAGGTCATTCTGCTTAGAAACAATGCCAGTCTTTGGTTGAACTTGTCAGACACATGAATACTTCATTTCTCCCACCTTCCCCCAATTCATCCCTTAGTCTGATCTCAATCACAAAAGAAAATTGAGATTCACGCATGCATTCCTTTCAGTTGATCTGATTAAGTTCTGACAAGAAATAAGAATCATGGGGGAACGCATGCATACCTCTCAGACAAACTAAACAGATGTAGTAGTAGGGGCATAGTGGGCTCACAAAGGAAAAAAAAGTTATACCTGAAGATTCCCTGCCTCGCCTAGTTTCCGATAGAGCTCCCCCAATCTATGGGGCGAACTTCCCATAGCGGCCTTCCCACTGATTACAGATTTCCAATCCCACCTACCGCCTTCCTCTCGTAACCAATAGATTAGACTACGTGTAAATAGGACAAAAGATGAGACATTAAGTCACTCAGATTCAAAAGAGTTGCGCTCAAAGAGGGCCTTGAAACCTTGAGGGTCTCGCAATGGTGGCCAAAAGTGTTGTAAGGAGGTTGCACCATGGTCAAAATGCGGAGCAGTGGTCCTTTTCCGAGCCTCCAAGCTGCAACAACAAACCCCTTGCAAAGTTTGATCACCCCCTCAAATCGAGTGTCGTTCTCCCTGACCAAACTGTCGCTATGCAGCCTAGAAAGGTTGTGCTCACATAGAGCACACCCCCTGTGCTCTCTTAAAAATGCAAGCAGAATGCTACAAAACTGGACAAAAAAATATTGTGCGCAATGGCAAGGTACCATGGCAGTGCACAACACCAAACACAAATGCCACAGTGTCGCACTCAACGATACATAGCGCGAAACACATCGACACAACAACGCAAAACAAAAGCAGTAGTAAAAAAAAGAAAAGAAACAACATAGTTTCCCTCCTTTTTTCTCCTTGCGAGTCGGTATCTGATCGTACTAACAACTGGATTTGGTCAGTAGCGACGACCACCGGATGAAAAAGGTAAGCTCTACTCCTCCATCGCACGAGTCTGCCTGTTACTTCTTCAATGTGCCTGGCCCCACCGCAGGCACGACCATTATCTGGCCCATGCGAGATCGAACGACATCAGCATGTCGTCGAATCATTCGTAAATCAAAACTATTTTATGTTGGTCACCGCTGGATTCAAACTCACATCTGTAATTCAACATTTTTATATGTGCATCACCTGAGCAGCCTACCAATGTACAAAATGAAAAGGAATCTTCCACAAGAACGTAGGAAGATACACCGCAACAGACAAATACAAAATGAAAGAGAACCCAATGTGAATATGGACCAAGGAGTTGTCAAGTGCAAATATCGCCCCGTGCACGCACAAGATTGAGGGAGATTTTCGTCCATAGGATGAGCAAGATGGGAATGAATCTATCAGTCTCCAACCATGCGCGTAAAGAGATAGAGAGAGGCTACTTCCATCGATGGAATGAGTGAAATCGGAATGAATTTTCCGCTAGAACCTGGGAAAGGACATCGTCACCAACATATGAGTGTCACCTCCTTTTCCTCCCGGTGCTTAAACTCCCACTTCCTCTTTTCACGAACATGCGCAAGTTGGCACCTCAGCACGACTTTCAGTCCATCCCACATCGGCAGGTGAGTGCTCCTTCACTCTCCTCGTTTTGCTGCGCTCACCTTTTTCTCGTGAATTCTCTCTTTCTCTCTCTCTCCCTCTCTCTTTGCAGCAGGCACAGCCTCAATGCGTGATCGCACCTGCCCGTAGTCACGACCAAGATCGTCCAAAGTCACCAGGGAGTAGCAGCGGGGAGAAGATTGCAAACGGTGTAACGAACTGTATGATGACGAGCTCGAGGAGCCGGTCGATCGCCCCCTCATCATACGTGCAAAATAAGAATGAATATTCCACTAAAACATGGGAAGATACAACGTGCATTCCTCACCGTTGCCAAGCCCTCTTGTGCCACGCACCCCTTCCTCCTCGAGCTACTTTTCTTCCATTGCCTTTCACCATCGTCTCATTCCCTCTCTTAAAACCCGAACCACCAAACTAACGCTAGGCTATTTGTCAGAGGGAACAAGATCCCAGGATCGAGCTCCCTTTTGCTCGCCATCGTTAAACCACCAGTTCAAATACCCCTACTATTCACCAAAACGCAGTACACTACAACCGTGGCAAGATGAACAGTGCTCCGGCATGGCACAGGTTCGGAGGGAAAAGGCTGGTGGGCCCAAAAAGACAAGATTGAAAGCGAGATTGGGAAAATAAAAGACGACAAATGAGAAAAAATTGGGCAGTCCGGGCAAACGTCCTGCCTTGCTGGCAAGGCGCTAATCTTAGAAAGAAACAAACCCAAAAAAAAAAAAGGAAAGCAAATACAGATTGGGACGTAACATCCATCCGAGACATTCTCAGACGTAGTAATGTGAGTATGCCTTGAGTGAGGGCATTCCCAAGAATGTAAATAGGGGAAAAAATAAAAAAAATAAAAAGGAATGAAAGATATGGCCATGATAGAGGTCAGATACTGTCTCGACAGTACTAGTGTGAGTATGCCCTCAGTGAGGGCCTTTCTTGAGAACGTGGAATACGCCTGCCAGTACCCTGAGATTTCTCTTTTCAGCCTGTTACTGTAGTAGTGAGGCTCGAAAACGTGCGACTTTTGGTTCCTCAATTTAGCTTTGTGTGAAGTGGTGGTTTAAAGGGATAGTTCGAAGCCTCTCCGATCATATCAAGGCTAGTTCCCACCAAGCTTCCTATCATCGAAGCAACTAATAGTAGACCTGAGAGTCGAAACAGGCATTGCCATTCGACTCGTAATGCCAAAAAAAACCCGATTAAAAACCTCGCTCGCTCGTTTTCACTAAGAAACGGGCAAGTTTACTACTCTTCCTTCTCATTCTTTTCTCCTCTGTTCCCTGCTTTGCTGTTGACGTCAACCGGATCGCGTTATGCGATCCCACAACATTCTAACCCACGAAGCGTATATACACTCGGAACAAAAATAAATGAATAAATAAATAAATAAAACTTTCTCCTTATTTTTACGTCTCCCCCTTGCGCTGGGGCTACCCTAATCTTCTTCGTATCGTTCCGATTTAACGGATGTCCCGAAGGACTATACCGGCGCCATAGGGAAACGCCATCATTGAACTGACCGGCCCAAAGTAAGGAAGAATTGCAAAATTCTACTCATCTCTGCTTTTAGTGGGGTTCGAACACATGTCTATATTTCAACAATTTGTGGTTGTACCAACTGAGCATACCACTCTCGAAACCAAACGCTGGGTTCGTACCAGTCCCGCCTATATCGTCCTAATTTTAACAGATGTCCCGAAGGACAAGGCCAGGGTCGCGTCCCCGAGATATCATGGAGGAACCGACCGGTCCCAGGAAGTTCCGAATGATTTTAATCTGGCCATATGATTGCATCTGGTTTCGAACTTGGATCTCTATTTCAGTAGTTCATGGGTGTACCAGCTGAGCTACGCCTGTTGGTACCATGCCCGGTCCCGTTCCAACATCGGTACCGCGCCCCAAAGGAGTGGAGCTACAAAATAATAATAATAATAATAATAATAATAATAATAATAATAATACTATAATAGTAATAATAATAATAATAATAAAAAAAAAGGAAAGATTTGGGACTATCGGCATACCTTTGTTCCACCAGTCGGCCCTGAAGCTGGGGCCGGCAACAAAACTGAGGGCGATGGTCCTGCCAAACCCCCAAGCCCTTGGCTCCTTGAAGCTCCTCCACCTCGCTTTCGTCGCGGCCTATCAGCCTCAATCACTGTATCTGCCGCAACACCATAACCAATAGTGATATGGCCAAGGTTGTTACTAACACTTGTGAAAACCCATATGAACAGGTTCCGCACACTGTGCGGTCTCACCAAAGTGCCCCAAAGTCACACCTTGGCCTACCGTTCAATATCCACGAGCGCCGTACGCACCATTCCCTATGTCAAAGTTGCGCCTTTACCGTTTTTGCGGCGAAGACTCAAACTTTGTCTACGGTAACTCCGTTTACGGATGCCCTTGTCGAGGCTGTGAGGAATTCCTACCGGCGCACAAACACCACAAAATGCCTTATTGTACTACACACTATGCAGACCCCAAAGTCCTTTCAAAATAAAATAAAATAATCGCCTCTAAAAATTCAAGGGACCGGTAGTGAAACATGACGACTGTTGTGGCAATACCGGCTCCATGTATGTACACGCCCTGCAAACAGGCGTATCAACCAAAGGAATAATCCTTAATCCTAGTTTAATCAAATACGAGAAGTTGGCCGACAAACTGTGTTGGTTTTGTAATATCAACAAGAAAAATCATGCGGCCTCAAATCCGTGCGCCCATGCACTCCCTATTCTTCCTCTGAATACCCAATTATTCCGAAGATAAAATCGGTCGCATCTCACACGACGCACCCTACTTTCAATTCAATGTTTCGAACCAAAACTTGTTTCTGTTACTTGAAAAAAACAGGGCGGATACCCTTGTAAGGGTATTTGCACTGACAACGGTTACAGTCTGCGGAGAGGTGAAAGAGTAGATAGGCAGTGTGAGGTATTAGCAAAGCAGATGAACTAGAGAAAAGAGAGTAACTTGAGTCAATCAAGAGAGACCTGCAAGCTCTACGTTCTTAGCGTCAAACACTGTCTCGCTAAGCCAATGTCATGGTCACAAAGAGGGAACGAGCGAGGATAAGGTGGTAATTGGTGTGCGAGAGCTTGCAAAGTTGCTCGCAGAGTCGGTTGTCAAGCCATAGTTGGGGAGTGATAGACGGGGCGCTGTTGAGTGTTGCACGATGTGATGTTGCCCACGACGGGCAACGTTGAAAGCACGAATGTTCGAAGTTGTCTCGGACTGGAGGACATACAGACGGGGCGGTCGTTGGGCCTCGATGCGAGATTGGGCGGGCCAACAACTGGGGACATGGAGGAGACCATTGCAGCTGCGTGACAACTCCCAAGTGATATGGCGGCCACGCAAAAGAGGAGACCATTGCAGCTGCGTGACAACTCCCAAGTGATATGGCAGCCACGCAAAAGAAGTTGCACTCGCCTGCTGTCCAACCTGTCATGCCTCTGTGAAGCCATCTCTCCCGGGGGTGTCGTGTCGTCGTCGGCCTGTGCTCCGTCCCTTGCCCCCTCCACGCCCTGTGCACGGGACGCTCGTGAGAGTCCCAAGCCCTTAAAGAACCCCGTTCATTTCTTTGAACGGCGTTCAAATTCTTCAGAACGCCACGCAAAAAAAAATTGAACGTCGTTCGACCGCTGGTTCCACAGTGTCCAACGACACACGCGTTTATGCGTGCTGTTCAATAACGCAGGGCCCTCTTATGCGGACCTCCACTGGTGATGGAGGAGGGAGGGCCTGTTTTTTGTCCTTTTTTTCATATTTTTTTTCTTTGTCATTTCTAGTTTTTTTTTTTTTTTTTTTTTCCTGTTACCTCCGCGCTCACGGCCCGTCCCACACCCCCGACAACCCCCTCCCTGCAGCGCCCCAGCCCCCTGATGCAGCTGGAACCTAACCACGGAATTGAACTCCGCGTTCCAGCGTATTCATTGAATATCAGCGGCAGGGAGCCCATAGTGAGCACACTAGCCTCGCTATGAGAGGTTGAGTGTGAACATGCTCACTGGGTTCCGTCAGGTGGTGGGCTATGCCTTGGGCCCTGTAGGCACAACTGGGAGGCAACCGCAGTGTTGCCTGTGCGACAAGCTGTCCAGGCAGCAGTTCACATGGGACCTATCTGCACTGCGGCCTTCTAAGTTCTCATTTGAATATTTGCTACTACCACCAAGATCTGCACCAGGACCGCTTCACTTAGTCCAAGCTGCAGGTTTCGCAAGGGGGCCCGCGCCCCCTTACTCACTGAAGTGCTGGAATCGCCCTGGCGATCGTGTATAGGTCTTGCACTTTGGTGCTGCTCAATCCAAGGCTGATCGGCTCAACACGCGTGATGCTATGCACTCCTTAGCGGACGTCGGCTTCCGAAGACCTCCGTCCTATTGTCTATACCAAGAGACATCCCTTTGTGGTGTCTGAGTTAGCTCACAGTTGGTGCAGAGGACAAGGGGCGGGCAGCGTAGGGAAGGAAAAAGAAAACGGGATGCATCTAGACGCGGGTTGTGCCATGTGCATGCAGAGAAGGGGGGCGGGCTATGGCGGAAGTAGGCAGGAGTGAATGGAAGCAGAAAGTGAAGATCACACCCGTTCCTCGATGGAAACGGACGAATGAAGGCTCGTTTCCAAATTTTATGATAGGGCGAGGTGAATGGCGAGGTTAGTTTTGCTAGGATCAGTAGCATGAGGGTTACATAAGAAAGTGATTGTGCGGAGAGTGTCAGGAAGGAAGACGAACAGGAGTGAAAATTAGTTTTACTTGGCCGTTTCTCGGCCGTTTTCGACAAACAAAGATGCAAACCTGGGGTTCTTGGACCGGGCGACTTCAATGGTAGTATTAGTTTTGGCAATGGATTAGTAGACCGGGAGGTAGGAGAGAAAGTGATCGTGGTGAAGGTCGAAGGGTGTGCCCCGCTCGTTGCTCAGTGAAAACGAACGGGGGAAGGCGGTAGATAGGGGTTTTTAACCCCGGGTGAATGCGAATCCGAGGTTAGATTAGCAGGAGAATTAGTGTAGGAAGCGTTTAGTGAGAAAAAGTGTGCACGGGAAGCCTGGGCTATGGAAGAAGAAGATAGCAAAACAAAGTCGTATGCTCCCGTTCCCTAACGGATTCCGGCAAGGTGAAAGCCGAATCAAATGTTTTGGGTGGGGGCGAGGTAGACTGTGGAGTTAGTTTTCAGTGTTAAGGGGTAGGTTTTGGGATTTGACAGATAGGGGTTGCGCTCGAGGGAGGAGTGAGTTCGAGACTTCATGTATTTGGCCGTTTTCCTGTGACAGATTCGTTTTGTTTTTTCATTTGCCTATACTAACGTTGGAAGTAGCCTCTCTCAAACTCGGGGCGCATAGTGTTTGGTCGGATTCTAACGGGAGGTTCGCTATCACTCTGCGCAGCCGGTGTTACAGGATTATAGTAGGATGTGTGTGTCAGTGCTCCATTGAGAGGACAGGAGAAAGTGGCAACATAGYCGAGGAGAAGGCATCARCCTGTCTCTTATACACATCTAGATGTGTATAAGAGACAGGCTTTATAGTAGGATGTGTGTGTCAGTGCTCCATTGAGAGGACAGGAGAAAGTGGCAACATAGCCGAGGAGAAGGCATCAGCAGAGTGAAAGAATGAGTGAGAGAGAGAGAGGGGGGGGGGGGGGGGGGGAAGGATCCGCCCGCACCCTACCGTTGGAATCGGCTCCGGAGGTAGAACGACAAATGCGGGTGAACCGAATGTAGTATCCAGGGCAGAACTGGCGATGCGAGATGAACCTACAATCGGACTATGATGCCAAACTAATCGCTCGTCCCCACCTCGCTAATAGTATGTACCGACCCCTATTCTAGCAAGAGATTCATTCCAAAAATTGCACGTCCTATCGATGGGAGTAACATGAGGTAGGGTGAAGGCGTAGAGACTTACCCGCTTACAGAGAGGCAGCTCATCCCGTCGATCGAAGAACCAACCGCAACGAGCCTCGAAGGTGGAGACCTACATTCTAGCAGGTGTGTCGTTCACACGGAAGGCGAAAGTTGTGAAACCAACAACGAGGTTGTGAACTTACCTACTGGATGGTGCAACGCTCGTCCTGTCCGACAGAAGCTGCAGCCGAAGAACCACGGGAGATGCAGACTTGCCTTTTCAGCCGGAGCGCCGCCCATCTCACCTGTTGAACAGAGGACTGGTAGGGCGCTCATCCCATAGAACAAAGCAGCGGCAAAAGAGCTGCAGGCGAGAAGACTGCGTGTTGGCCCAAAAACGCTATCCATCTTGTTGGTTGAGGCAGTAGTGGGCGAGGGAGACAAGCATGCTTGTTAGCATGAGTGTCGCTCATCCTGCCAGGCGGGACAGCAAGAGCCAGGGAGGATGGTTGTTGTGGGCGTAAGACCGCGGGGACCTACTGTTAGCTGTTTAGACTGGAGGCTACTGTTGCAAGTCCGATCTGCATACGTCGACCTTAGGGGATTACCGATAGATGTAAGGACCTCGCTGGTGGGCGCCGAAACAGTGACTAGGCCTGATTGGTTTGTTGCTGCAACTTGCTTCATCCGCTGCTGTATCAAATGTTGTGGTTCTTCACAAAGTTACGGTAGTAGCCGGTCATACCTAAGAAAGACCTCATCTCAGTCACAGACTGAGGACGCGGCCAGTCACAAATCCTGCCCACCTTCGCGTCATCGGGCTTCAGACCCTCCGCGGAAATCTCATGACCCAAGTACATGATGCGGTTGCGGCCAAACTCACACTTCTACTAAAGATAAGTATGTCATCGAGGTACACGATGACAAACTTGTCCAAGTAGTCACGAAAGATCCGATTCATAGCGTGCTGAAAGGCAGGAGCATTGCAAAGGCCGAAAGGCATCACCACAAAAACTGTGGTTTTGTGTTGATCCTCAGGCCGGATTGCAATATGATGCTACCCGGACTTCAGATCTATCTTACTGAAGTACCGACACCCTTGCACTCTATCTAACAAGTCGTCGATGCGCGGTAGGGGCTCTCTATTCTTGACAGTGATGGCATTGAAGGCCCTATAGTCAAGGGAACACTGAGGCCACACACATGCATCCGTGGGACTCGGTCAGACTACTAGCTTTGAACTTTCGTAATTTGGCGGTCCCTCCATCTGGCAAAGTGTGTTTGACCACTTTTCGGTCCCAGTCAAACTGGGGCTGTGCAACATAGAGATAGTACTTACCTAACAGGATATCCATAGGGAGATCATCACTCACTAGGAACGAGACGCGATGTCTCAATTCCCCTCCCGCGTACGGGAAACAACACTCAACATCCTGGAGGTAGTGCGCTGTTTGTTGGCACAGGTAGACTCCACAGGTCGACTCAGGCGCTGCACTTGCCCCTGTAAGCGCAGCCTCTCAACGCACGCGCGACTAATGAAGTTTCGTGTCGAGCAAGTGTCATAATAGGCCCCAGCCTTGCGACCGCCAATGACCACCTCGCTGACGAACATCGCACCCTTAGGGGCTTTGGCTAATGTTCTCCAAGAAGCTAGCGGATCTGATCTAGACCACTCCTCCTCTAGCTCCTCTAAGGACTCGAACACATTCATCGAACAGAGGCTCGATTGGTCTGAACGTGTTTGCGGGACGACGATGGAGTCAGTAGCTTGGGCCATCTCTCGAGATGGTGAGGGTGTGTCCACCACCTCGACCATAGCAGGAACAACTACTATTCCTACTGGCCCGACGTGTTTCCCGGAGCGATGCCAGAACTGCTGGCTACATTGCTACCAACGGGAGCGGAGGATCCCAACGCCTGCCCCATCGTAGGTGGGATCTTTTCAGTCACCTTCTTATTTCGACACTTAAATTGGTTATGGCCATATTGGCCACAACGGATACAAGCCTGCCGTGTGTACCTGTCTCTCCACACGTCCTCTGTGAGACCCGCTTTCTCCCATGGAGCATTAGGGTCAACTTGACTCCTTGACCAGGAACCTCCTCGGTGTCTACCGGTCGCCTTACCTTTTTGAGCTACGGAAGCGACTATTCCACCCCCTGAAGCCTCTACGCTGCCAGCCTCTGAACCTTCTCCCGCCTGGAACTCGTCGTCCAACTCGATGGTAGAACCATCGTTGTCGACGAACATAATGCGGCCCTTCGCCTTCCAGTTGGTAGGCAATGACTTCTTCCTACCATCTGTCGTGGGATTACGTCCATGCCCTATCTTTGCTTCAAGATCTAGGTCCTTCTTGCTAAACGAAGGGAAGTTGTGCATGTTGATAATGGCCTCACCTGCCAACTGGTTCCTGAGAGGCATGGGAAAGCATCTCACGTAGGAGGTGAGTAATACCTGGGGGTCATAGCGCACCCCAGGGACACAGATCAAACGCTCTACTGGGTCAGTGGCCTCCCTTACTGACTTAAACTACCTTGTGTGCAGTGTCCGAATCGCGCCAGTGGCCTTTTGGGCCTCCTGAGGATCATGCCACCTGTCTTCCACCATCTTGAGAAAGTCCTCCAATTTATGTTGGGCCGCCCAAGCGCGGAAGTCATGACCGTATCCCTGTAAGTGCACTAAGCCGCTCAACCATCTTGCTGCACTACCCTCTAGGCAGGATGCAGCCATAAGCACTTCCTCGTGTGGCAAGGTAAGTTTACACTTAACATAGACTGTCACTGCCCTCAACCAAGTGTCCAGGTCCTCGCCCCTCTTATCCCTTGTAAACGGTTTAGGAGTGGCAATGGCCGTCTTTGGAACCCACTGACTTTGTCCCGGTACCTGCACCAATCCGGGCTGTGGACCCTATGCGCAGGCTGTTGTACTAGTTGTTGCTGGGGTTGTGTACCCTGCGGCTGTGCAGACTGTGAGACAGCAGGCTGCCCGCTTAAGGCAACCTGTCACGGAGGTTGGGTGAACACTGTCTGTACAAGAACCTGCAAACTAGGACCTGCTGAGAACCCGCCTGTCAAAGGCATACCCAGGGAAGCGGGCTGGACCGATGCTGGAGTTGTATATGGGGATACCCCAGTCACCGGTGGGACAAAAGGAGGAGGTTGTGGAACGGGCCAGGCACCTAGCGCGGACGGTGATGGCGCAGCTTGCGCTCGCCCGACCAATACGGCCAGACTCTGTTGAATGTCTTGAAGGAGGGCCATCTGGTGATCCTACATTTCTACCACATCTAGCAGGACAGACCGCAAAGGTCCTCACATCATCACTCATGAACGTTGTGTCCATCTCCTCTCACTCGCTAACGCCCGCTTGTCTCCGCTGCATCCTGACTCTTCTTCTAATCATTTTCTCTTTCTCTGCCTTAATCTCTCCTAATGCCTGCTGTAGCTGTGCCTCGCGAATCGCTGCTCGCTGTACGGCGACCTCCTCGGGGGTCAACACTATTGGCTGGCTTTCCATAACGCCGGTGGACTGACTCACGGTCTGTGCGACCGTTGACCCCACAGAACATGAACTACTAGCCTCAGAAGTTTGCTGCGCGGCAGTGGCCATGGATGCTGAGGTAGCGGCCTCGCTTGCGAATGCCCTGCTTGCCTCTGCGGCCCTAACTCTTCTCTGCTGCTGCTGCCTCTCTCTCTGTTGGCGGAACAAGCATCTGTCGCCCTCTGATCCTAATGCCAAATGGGCAATTGGGCGTCTGGCATAATGAAACTACCTACCGCAGCATAATGTACAGACCGACTTAAAATAAAATTATTAATAATCGATGGTTGAGTCAGAGTAGATACATTTGGGTTCAACAGGTAGGTTCAAATTCCTACAAATGAAACTATTTTGACTAGTTCGCAAACAAAAAGCACAGTGAACAGAATGCAATTCTAACTATGTTGTCTGTCAGATGTTACTGGTCGTGCGTGTCTGAAGGTGTGCACACGGCCCACCCCTGTGCCCCGAGTCCTACTGAGCTAGCCAATCCTAGCACATTGTTTATCCTCGCATGCAGCGAGCCTTACACTGATTGGCTGATCAAGAGGCTATTTAAGGACCGCCCCCAGGTGTCCGCAGGAATTATTTAACGTCGCAAACTGGACGATGATCACAATCAATGGTTTCCCCTGCCGGTGTTTATTTATAGACGCCCGGTTCTCGCCTCCCTCATAGGGTTGGCTTGCCCCTCAGAACTCATCTAACAACGCAGCGAGCCGAACAAAGGACAAGCAGCAAAGCATACGTGCTCTACTCCCGGTGGGTTGGCATGGTGACCGTTGTCGAGCGCATCGGCTCCCACCTTTTCTCAAAGGCGAGAGCCCTCCCGACCAAGTTACGCAGGAGTTAAACAAAACCCAAGAGACAACTTGGGAACGACGTAGAATAATCCCGCGAGCCGCCGGGATGGGCGCGGTCGCGTCGCTCCTTCGCCGCTCTAGCCGGGTGCGCCAGCTATACATCCCGCGGTCCCCTACAACAGGATAGGTTCCCACGGGGCAAAAGCTTTCGCACGTGGGTCAGTAGCTCGGTAGGGATACGCCCCACGCTTAGTTAACGCCAAGCGAACCCGAACGTCGTCCGTTCCTAGGACGCTGATCTCCTAGGTACGGAGCAAACGTCGGTCGACTAGGACGGTCTCAACCAAGCGTGAAACCCAACATTGATCCTAGTCCATTAGACACACTGTCAAAGGAAAGCTATAACAATCACACATAAATACTTCAAAAGGAATCGACCATAGTCGATACGAACATATATCCAATATGGAATGATAACTAAAAGAAATCAAATCTTCATTTAATACATCCATTATCACAAGATCAAAATCTAATCCGACCGCCTCAGGTAGAACACCACAAAGCAATCAAACAACCGCCAACAAGGAGTTGGCTATCAAAAATAACATTGACCCTGCCAATCATGGTAGTCGGACAACCTCTGTTTTGACATGATGAGACGTGTTGCCAAAGTCAATCATTTCAACCTACCGCCAACCTAAGATTATACACGCTCACACCAGTCTACATACTTTCTCAATCTTATCGGATGACAGACTACTTTGCGAATGATTCTTGATCAGGGGCATTGCTTGAAGTGTTGCATGCCTCTTCCTTTAGGAAGTGGTCTGAGGTACTCCTCCTCGCCCGCGCATAAGACTCAAATCCCAGAAATCGGACCGTCTCCACCGAATCGGCAAGTACCCCCCCGTAGAACGGTCCACTCTGGGTCGATAACAGGGTCGGCTCCTAAAGCAACGAACCCCCGCCCCAGATGCTTCCTAGAGAAAAAAAAATGTGTTCACCGCAAAAAAGTTTTAGTTATTCTGATTTCTCCTAAGTTTAGGGTAACTTGGACGAAAAAGAAATCAAAGGAGATAAAGAGTGAGAATCATTTGGACAGGTATAGGCAGATAAGATCTTTCGGGATAGAATGGGTCAATCCTTGGGAAAAGACAAAGTCTGATTATCTTCATCTTCATTATGTTCACAAGTTTTCCTTCACGACACCATTGAAATTATTCTCTTTAAGATTCAAGTACTTTCGTCATGCAGGCGGGTGAACGGTAGAAAGAGGACAATCCTTTTCTTCATCTCAAATAAGCATAATCAATCTTCTTCGCAAGCATCCTTCTATCTACCTACACAACATGCACAGAAAACAAGTTCAAAAGAAAACAGTACAGTCCCAGACTCATATCATACCTTCCCATTCGCATGCGTGACTCGCACAACTTCCTCTACCTTTCTTTCAAACATTCAAAAGTTCGGATTGTTCTCTGCAGGGTCAAGCAAAGTGTGGGTTCACACAGGTGTGAAGTGAAGTCTGAGTCATTCAACTGACTGACCTTGAGTGAAGTTTGATCCGGCCCACTCAAGAAAGCCTGAGTAATATTCCAATCAAAAAGAAAATGACCGTCGTAGAATATGCGGCTCACAACTCCACAAGTTGTGGCCTCTCTACTGAATAAAGGTCCGCATCCTCCACCAAGTGTCCGAATGAGCAGAGGCTAGATCACAAACAAACTGAAGTGAGATAACCCTCTGGAGGGTGTTCTCACAATCGAGTTTCCACGTGGTTCCAATGTTCGAGACAATCCCAATGCACTTCACCAAAAATTTGTCCCCCCACCCAATCGCAAGTCCACACCACCTCCGATCACCCTGTCCGCTCCCAATAGCCACACCAATATGTCAGTCCCGATCTCAAATATGTCCCACCTGGTCCTAAAATGGTCCCAGTTGGTCTCGATGCAGTCCCATGCCATCGCCGCAATACCAGATGGTTCAGATCTCAAAACTGCTTGCACTGCGCGCCACAAAAAAAAAAAAGGTGGCCCTGGTCCAAACCGCATGTGCCGCGAGCCTAAAAAAAAATAAAGATGTCCTTCCGACGCAACCGCAAGTGTCGCAACTCCAATAGCCACTTACGCGAGCACCTACTCACGCTCTTTTCATGCCGTCGGTCCACGCACCACTGCCACAACCCAATCATGCACCAGCGCAAGCCTAACCTCTAGGCCACATAGAGATCCACCATAACCATTGCGCACCACAAAAAAAACAACGGCAACTCCCACTCGTTGTATCGCCAAAACTGGTATCACGATCATCTAGCAGCACCACCGCCTGCCGTGGTGTCAAACAGACAACACTTTCCCACACAACCACATGAATGTTGATGCCAATGTTGACGCTGAGTGGTAAATCCAGCGGCACCTCCCTTCACAATGTTGTGCCGCCGCCAAATAAAATCAGCAGCATAATCCCACTGAAAAACGTTGTCGCCACCGTGCCAAAAATGGCAGTACTTCCCCACTGACAACGTCGCTGCCGCTGTGCCCAAAAAAAAACGGCAGCACTTCTGCACCACTGCCGTTAAAACCAGTGTTGCCGCCACAAAAATCCGGCAGCGCTTCCGCATCACTGCCAAAAAAATCACAGCTGCCGCCGAAAAAATTTCGGCAGCGGCCCCGCAGTACGTCAACAAAAACTGTCGTCGCTGCAAAACCGCGCAGCATTTCCCCCCACTCTCATTAAAACTATTGGCGCCGTGCGGCAAATCCGACGACACCTTCCCTTAAGAAGGTCTTGATGCTGCGTCAGCAGTCGAGCAGCGCCTTCCCTTTGGAAGGTTTTGATGCCGCAGCGACAGTTTGGCAGCACAACCCCACTAGAATAGGTGCCGCTTGCCGCACCGTCCGGACCCTGACGCAGCCTTACTACCGCAGCACCAGCCCACACTCGCATCACGCACAAGGGAGGGGCAAAAAGCTCCCAACCCTCAGCTATGGCTGCCTCCCTTCTCACTCTCCGTCTTTTTGCAGACCTCCACTCCACCAGCAGCACCTCCACCGGCAGCACCGCCCCTCTCCAGCAGCACGCAGCAGCCAGCCAGCATTCACACAAGTGAATGGCCCAGCAGCACTGCCACAATTGTGAGGCTGCTGGGTGGAGTGCTGGCTTTATAGCCAGCCGAAGGCATGTGGGCAGCTGCTTTGCCCACAGCCAAGCAAAATTTTGTGGGTGCTCCTGGCCCTTGATCTAAATCGATGGCCAGGAGCCCAGTGCCTTGGGTTCCCCCCCAGGGAACCAGGGTCATTAACTCTAGGAAGCACCTGGCCATTTTCTCAAGCTGGGTGCTCCTAGGAATGGCTGCACCCAGCCAGACTGCAACCTGTTCAAAAAATGAACAGGTGCAGTCACTTCACCCCCTAGAACCTTCTAGGGGCTGCACCCGTTCCACGGCCGCGACCGAATTCGCGGCCCTTTCACCTTTCTCTCATTTTCCTTCCCTCTTCTTTTTCTGCTTATCCCCTGTATCTATTCTGAACCCGCGGCCACGTACGTGGCCGTTACTTTCTCCCCCTCTTTTTTTTTTTTTTTTTCTTTTCTTTCCCTTTACTTTTACTTACCTTCTCGTTTTCCTCTGGGAGGGGCAGCTCGTTTTTTTGAAACGAGCAGCCTCCCCTGCCCCCTAAGTCACTTCTTCCCCCTTTGCCCTGTGCAGCCCCAACGCCCGCCTGCATCCGGGCGCCAACAGCGGCAGGTTCAGGCGCTCTGTTGGTTGCTGCAGCCCATTTTTGAAACGAATGGGCATAGCACGCTCATCTCTCTCTCTCTCTCTCTCTCTCTCTCTCTCTCTCTCTCTCTCTCTCTCTCTCTCTCTCTCTCTCTCTCTCTCTCTGTGTGTATAATCCCACGTTCTCGTAGTAGATTCCTTCGATTTTGCTCATCTCATCGAAGGAAACCTCTCTGCAGCCCGTCGCTCTGAAACAAACGGGCACAAAAAGGACACTACAGCTCGTAAAAACGAGCAGAGAGGAATCACAAGAAAAAGAAAAAAAAAAGAGAGAAGAAGACAAAAAAAATCTGGAAAGAAATCTAAAAAGAAATCACAAAAAAAAAGAAAAAAAAGAAAAAAAGAAAAACGAACTTACCTCTAACAACGGTTGCCCGTTATTTCGGGCGCTGACCAGTGCACTGGGGATCTAAACGCCCCTAGCACTTCCCACGGCGCCAAGTGGCGCTCCTCATTCAACTTCGTTTTTTTTTGTTTTTTTTTTTTTCCCGCTCTGTTGGCCTTGCCAACGGTCACAATGCGCTATGGTACACCCACGGTCATTTCGCCCATGGTGCAACCACGACATGTTAAGGTACAGACCCAAGTTCGATCCCAACTAGGATCATTTCTTGATTTATGCGTGTCATCCTCGAAAGCGCAGGGGCCATGCTAATCTTGATCCGCACGGCTGTTTCTAGCCGTGCGATTTCACAGATCGCACGGCCGAAAACGGCCGTGTCGGACGGCTTTCTCCCACGGCCGCTCCAAAAGGAGCTAGCCCAGTGGGGCGCGTGCGGTTCGATCCCGGTATCTGCCGGGTGAGAGCCAAATGTTGTAACCTACAGGGCTAGCTCCTATCACGACAGTGATAGGAGCAGCTCTTCTATACGAAGAGCTTGCCTAGTCACCATCTCCCCTGCCGAGGCCTTGCAGGCCCTGCCTGCCTGAGGCCTCGCTTGCGGGCCCTCGCCCCGCCGGTTGCCCGCATGACCGCGGCTTGGTTGGCCACCTAACCGGGTAGGACTCAGCATCGGCCTATGCCCCCCCCCCCCTTGGTCCGAGGTCAACCCCCGCGGCCCAGGAAATAAAAAAAAACTTCATATTCCTTCTGCGCCACGGCCCCACGCCGAGCGCAACCATTCTTTTTAGCGTACCTAGGCCCTGAATCGTACACACGTCCGCGCCTTTCTGCGGCGCTGCTAAAATCTGCCGAATACTATCATTACTCCCGGACGCCGCAGGTGTCCGGACTAAGTTTCTAAAAAGTTTTAGTCCCTCGGTCATAGGCTTAGTCTGAATAACTTTTGACAAACGTCAGTCTCATCAGGTCCTTTAATCCAACGGAAAAGTTAGACAGCGTCTGTCGTTGAAAACCCCCGACAAATATCCTTGTCAAGGTATTTGTCCCGACACCGTGACCGTGACCCAGTGCTTCGTCCAGGGCCCTTCGGAAAGCTCCGCCCATCTTGCCCCAGATGCTCCATGTGAACATCGCCGACTCTCAAGGTTGAGCGCACTCGACTCCTCACAATGAGAGGACTCTCAAGACGGAACACACAACCTCACGGTAAGAAGTGTCGAAGAGCCTAGATAAGGTTAAGAGCAACGTACCTCAAATAGCTGCCCCCAACCACAGAGATAATCTCACCAGATGACTAGACGCCGATTGTGATGACCAGTCATTGCTTCGGCACAACCAGCATTACATGTCGTTCCACCTCAGCACCGACCGCACATCAGATAGTTCTCATCACACTGTCCAGAACCCACATTACACTGCATAGCCTTCCTGGCGAACCCCTCTCTACCTGGGTCGCCTGTTCTTGCCTTCGCCCTCCTCACTACACACATCCTATGGCACGGTCGCTCACCGCACACACCGCGTGCATGTACCGCATTAGGCAGAAGACGAGCGCCAGATTAGCGCACCGTACCACGGCTCCGATACCAAATTGCAAGGAAGATGAGCAATAGCGAACTTCAGTAATCAAACAGCATCATGCACATGAGACCAGATAGTCGTGACCTCGAACCAAAAGTAGAATTGCAACACAAGTTTCACCAAATAAGAACACACCAAGAGCTCATAATTGACAATGCTGGAATAATCTCATCATCATCAACGAAGAACCAATGTTGATATCCTATCTGGCGCTCGACGCCCAGACTACAGATGGCGAATCCTATCTAGCCTACTCTACAATGTCGCGGGATGACGTCAACAGCTTCACCGAAGTACGAGCAAATCTCGGACAATGCCGTTGCCTCAAGCACCATGTATGTCTCTCGTATCACGCACAACCTCGTTCCCCAACTCACAGATGCCACTTGCACCCGAGGACCACCATGCGCCCCATCCAACATACAGCAGTGCAGCTCAGCTATGGCTGCCTGCTCCTTCCAGCTCGCCCGTGAGCGCGTGAGCCTGGCCGGCCATAGCGCAGCAGCGCTTGCGCACAAAGCAACCAGTGCTCGAATAACTCCAGCGTGGGCTGGCCCTTTCCTATATGGAAAATGGCCAGCCTGCGTGCGTGCAGCCTGGCTGTGCTGGGCCCTCTGCCAGAAGCTTCCAGTAGGCCCAGGGAGGGTCCTCAGACCAAACGAACTGGCCCAGGGCCACCGACAGTTACCTGTGCCCAACTGCCCACAGCCTGAGTTGGGCTTATGCTACGAATCTCGCCCAGGGCCTGACTCAGATGCATTTGATAAAGGAGGCCAGGGCCTGGGCGCTTCCAACCAACTGGCGCTGCACAACTGCCTGAATTTTCCCCAGTTGAGTAGTCCAAAATAGGCCTCTTAGGGTCTGTCGGGCCTGCCTTCACTTAGGGCGGCCGACGCTGTTGCAAATAGGGGCCCAGTAGGGCTTAGTGAGGCCTTATGCCTCACAATTTTTTGAAATAACTTCTTAATTCCTTTTCGATTTTTTTTTGTAATTCGCAAATACGTTAGGATTAATCAATTTTTTCTCAACATTTCCTTTTCGAAATTCGAAATTACTTTTACTTCATTCTTTTTCAAAAATTTTGAAAATACATTAGAATTAATTAAATTCCTTTTTGATTTTTTTTTTTTTCAAAATTCAAAAATAATTTTAATTAATTCTTTCTCTCGGATCGTAATTTTCTTGAAATGCGAAACCCCCTTATGATCAATTCTTTTTCGAAACTCTTTCATGAAATTCGGGACTATTTTAGAATTACTTAACTCCTTTTTTTCGAAATTTTCACATTTTCTAGTAAAATCATACCCAAAATTAATTTCGAATAAATTTAAACCCAAATAAAAATTTATTTTTCTTCAAAACTAATTGTTTCCTTTTCTTTTTCGATATTTTCAGCAAAAATTTCTGGAAATTTTTGTTTTGGAAGTTTCTCCTTCAGATTCTTTTTAATTTCTTTCCAAAGGCGTATTCTCGAATTAATTTCAAATAACTTTAATTAATTCGAATCGGAATTAATTTATTTTAATTCTTGTTTTGCAATTTTTTTTTTTTTGTTGAAAATGATCTTCTTTGATAAATCACTTGATGACGTTCTACTCTTGTAAATAGGACCCCCCCCCCCCCCCCCCCCCCCCCCCCCGTTCAACCAAGAACTCTCAACGCACAGCCGCTGACGCCGTCGCTGCTGCCGCTACTTCGGCCACCTCATCTGCTGCTGCCACCACTTCCTCCTCCACCATGGCCCAATCATCCAGCATTGATATGTCCGACATCCACACAGACTCCGTCGACAGCATCGTCCGCAACCTCGCAGGCGAGCAAACACTAGCACCCGATGCTGCCACCGATCTCGTGACACTCATCCGCATGATGACATCTCCAGTCATCCATCGACGATATCAAAACATTTGTTTCCACCATCTTTGTTTGTGTCACCACCATTGAAAATCACACCCTCGCCATCCAGGTCGTCACCACTACGTCCCCCCTCCCCACCTCGGGTGCCACCACCCTTCCCCCTCATCCACCGCTGCCACCACTTCCTCCTCCACCATGGCCCAATCATCCAGCATTGATATGTCCGACAGCCACACAGACTCCGTCGATAGCATCGTCCGCAACCTCGCAGGTGAGCAAACACCAGCACCCGATGCCGCCACCGATCTCGCGACACTCATCCGCATGATGACATCCCTCCAGTCATCCATCGACGACATCAAAACATTTGTTTCCACCATCTTTGTTTGTGTCACCACCATTGAAAATCACACCCCCGCCATCCAGGTCGTCACCACTACGTCCCCCCTCCCCACCTCGGGTGCCACCACCCTTCCCCCTCCCTCCGCTTCCACATCTACACCAATCACCTCCTCCCCACCATCCTCCGCCCTCTCCGCCAGCACGTCATCCACACCCCCGCCCGCATCTACCACTACCCCCACCATAGTCACCCAACCGACAAACCCGCATCTACCACTACCCCCACCATAGTCACCCAACCGACAAACCCGCATCTACCACTACCCCCACCATAGTCACCCAACCGACAAACCCCGTCGTCACACAATCGTCGACCATTCCCCCCCAGTCAAAACCCATCTCGACTTCGATCGTTATCACCTCCACCCTCCCAGATATACTCAGATTATTCCACAAGTTGTGTATCCCGCCCTTCCACTACTCCCCCCCAGTGCTCTCATCCCCACCAACCCCGCCCGCGATTTCACCCTGGTCGACTCTTCCTCTCTCACCCTCGATTTCAACGCCCTTGCCGCCACTACCCCTAGAGAAGGCAAAATCCCTCCATCCTTCCTCGCCAACGAGATTCCCACCTTCCCAGGCCAACCCCATGAGGATGCCTTCCTCTTTATCACCAAACTTCAACAAACCTTCTCCCTCCACAACATCCCTATCGTCCACTGGCTCCCCACCGCCGACAGCAGACTCCTAGACAGTGCCGCTAGCCGGTGGTACACCTGAATGACCAACCGCCATCACGCCAATCTCCGACCTCACACCTTCGTTGAGTGGGCCACCCTCATCACCTCCACCTTTCGTCCACAGAAAATGGTCAACGACTACATCGACCAATTCTGCCGCCTCCAACAAAACAGCCCCACCGATCGTTTTGTGCAATACGCCCGCTCGCTTCGTCAACATATCCTCATTGATATCGTCAACGACTTCGCATTCATCTCCCACGTTAAGCGCATATGCCGCAAAGACCTAGCGGCCGTCCTTGTCCGCGAGCCATCCTCCTCACTCGTGCCCTCCAAATTGACCGCGTCTTCTCCCCCTACAAAACCGCACTTACATCGGCCTCTCCCCGCCCTCAAGTCTTCCACAACATCGTCTCCGAGAACACCTCCTCCACCACCTCCTCAGAAGAGTTATCCACCCCCGACCCCGACACCCTCTCCACTAGACACCACATCGCTCTCCACTAGACACCCTCCAACCCGTCTCACGAAACTCACGCCGGAGGAGTGGACCTACCTCCAAGATAAGGGTGGATGTTTTCGGTGCCGACAGTTAGGACATCGGCAGACAAGCTATCCAAATGCCAGACAGTTCACATGTCAGGCACCTAGGTCCGTGGGTCCCCAACCTGCCACTTCGGCATTCTCCACTCTAGGCCCCTCCTCCACTTGAACACCGTCCCAATGATCACCACGAATCCGTCCCATCATCGACGACTACTCTTCCGGCCATCCCATCGGTGACGATGTCCACCCCACCGGTGACCCATTTGGCATCAACAATACGTCTACCTCCCCCCTCTCCGGTGCTGCACATCCCACCGGACGACCCCCAGGCGCTGCAACCCTCGTCGCCTGATGCCCCCCTCACCGCCAAATGTTTCGCAACCCTCCTTCTGAATCCATCGTCTGTCACCTTCTCTGATGTTATCGAGGAACAAGCCCGACTCGATCGGCTTGTCCGATTAGGCAATGAACAACGTCGCCTCAACACCATTATCTCCACCGCCAACTCATTACGCTTTCACCTCAAATTCATCGCCGCCACCCTTGGTGCATCTATGACTAAGTTTCGGGCCCTCCTCCACATTGGAGCCATCGGTAACTTCATCATCGACGCGTGTGTCCGGAAAGCCGGTCTTACCTCTACTGGTTACTACTCCCCGATTATGATTCGCTTAGGGGACAAAAACACCGCCGCCATAGTAGATCGCACAGTTCCCGAGACCACCATGACTGTCGGAACCCTCCGCAGTCAGGTCTCATTCGATGTCATGCACTTGGACATCGTTTTGGGAACAACGTGGCTGGACCGCTACATGCCATACTCGTTCCACCCCAACTTCATCCGCCTTACCAACCCCCCTAACACAACCATCCCCTATACCCCCTCCCCAAGCTTCGTCACCGCCCACCAATTCCTTCACATGGCTCGAACGTACCTTGACTCCACCTACTACTATTGCCTTGTCCTTGATCGCGAGCGTCCGGAGGACTTGCTCCGAACGGACAAACCCGACCCCGCCTCACCTCCATCCTCGACGAGTTCAAGGACCTCTTCCCCAAGTCCTTGCCTGCCGGATTACCTCCGGATCGTGGCGTTATCCCACACCATCGATTTGGAGCCCGGTCACTCTCCACCTTGCCGCCCTCCGTACCAACTCTCCGTTCCGGAAAAAATGAAGCGACAACTCGATGAACTCCTTAATAAGGATTCGGCCAAGTTCATTCCCCTTCAGCACAAGCTGCCTTTTTGTCAAGAAAGGCGGAACATCGGAACTCAGAATGTGCACAGACTACCGCGCCTTGAATCGGATCCCGATCAAGAACAAGTACCCCCTACCTCAGATCTCCGAGCTTCTTGATCGCCTCCGTGGAGCGAAATATTTTACCAAAATTGACCTCCGCAGTGGCTTCCACCAGATCCTTATCCGCGAGGAGGACACCCACTCGCTTCGGGCACTACCGAGTTCCTCGTGATGCCCTTCGGACTCACCAACGCCCCCACCACATTCCAATCCACCATGAACCACATTTTCCACGACCTCCTCGAAGTCTGTGTCGACTTTTACCTCGATGATATCCTTGTCTATAGCCTCACCTTCGAGTCCCACCTTCAGCATCTCCGCCAAGTACTCTGTATCCTCAGAGAGCAAAAATTCTACGTGAAGCTCAACAAATGCGAGGAGGACACCCACAAGACCGCATTCCATTCTCGATTCGGGCACTGCTGAGTTCCTCGTGATGCCCTTCAGCCTCACCAACGCCCGTGCCACATTCCAATCCACCATGAACCACATCTTCCACGACCTCCTCGAAGTTTGTGTCGTCGTTTACCTCGATGATATCCTTGTCTATAGCCCCACCTTCGAGTCCCACCTTTAGCATCTCCGCCAAGTACTCTGTATCCTCAGAGAGCAAAAATTATACGCGAAGCTCAGCAAATGCACCTTTGCCGCTTCAAGTGTTGAATACCTTGGCCACATCGTTTCCGCTGAAGGTACACGCATGGACACCTCGAAGGTCACCGCCCTCATCAAGTATCCACCACCCAAGACCCTACTCCAACTTCGATCATTTCTCGGCCTTGCCAACTACTACCGCCCCTTTATCCGCAACTTCTCCGACATCTTGTACCCCCTCCACGAACTCACCCGCAAGGATAAACCCTTCACTTGGAACGACCGCCGCCAAAACGCCTTCGACGCCATCAAACAACTCATTACCACCGCCCCCGTCATCAAGATCGCCAACCGTACCCGCCATTTCTACGTCACCACTGAAGCCTCCGACTTTGCCATTGGAGCCGTCCTGTCCCAACATTTTTCTCGTGACACCACCGCAACTCCCTCCATCAAGGAATCCCCTACCCACCCTGAGGCCCCACCCGGCGAATACCCCATCGCCTTCGCCAACAAGAAACGCCTTCCCGCGGAAATGAATTACCCCTCCAACGAGAAGGAGCTCATTGTCATGATCCACAACCTCAAAGTCTGGCACCCGTACCTCGACAGGCAATATTTCACAATCCGCACGGACGAACACCATCATTTCCTCTATTTTCACCAAGAAAGACATCACGTCGCGCCAACCCCGTTGGTTAGACTTTCTTGCCCAATTCACATTCACCATTTGCCACCCCCCAAGCAAAAGCAACTGCGTTGTCGATGCCCTTTCTCGATGCCCCGACCACAAACCCTCTGAGAAAGTCTACGGCGCCATGACTCATATCCAACTCCTCCCATCACTCCACCACCGCTACACCTAAGGCTACCTCTCTTGCGCAGATTTCTCAACAATCTAAAACAAACTTCGTGACCTCGACTCAGTCCCCGACTACTCCCTTCAAGGCCAACTTCTTTACATTGACACCAAAAGCACTCGCCGACTTTGCATCCCCGACGCACGTGGCCTCCGTACCCAGCTCTTGGCCGAGCATCACGACGCCAAGACTGCGAGACACCTCGGGTTCCAGAAAACCTTCGACACCATCTCTCGTTACTTCTACTGGCCTTCCCTACGCACCGACGTCATAACCTACATTCGCTCATGCCCCGCATGTCAAGCCGTCAACCCCGCAAACCGTGCCAAGCCCGGCAAGCTACAATCATTGTCGATCCCACCCCACCGGTGGCAGTCCATCTCCAAGGACTTCGTCTGTGGTCTCCCCAAGACCGACCGCGAACATGATTGCATCTACGTCATTGTTTGCCGCCTAACTAAACACACCCACTTCATCCCTTGGACCACATCGCACAACGCCAAGGACGTCGCCATTCTCCGACCATGTCGCACGCCATCACGATCTCCCCGAGAGCATCATCAGCAACCGTGATCCTCGCTTCCTTTCACAATTCTGAAAACACCTCTTTAAAGCCTAAGGAACCACGCTCAAGTATAGCACTGCATTCCACTCACAGACCGATGGACAAACCGAGAAGATGAACGATACTCTCCAACGAATCCTGAGGAAGTATTGTCATCCACATCTACACGATTGGGATCAGTTGCTCACCACCGCCGAGGTCGCCTACAACAATGTTGTCTGTCCTTCCACTGACATGACTCCATTCTACCTCGACCTTGGCTATCATCTGCGCTTGCCCTCCGACTTCCGGCTCCCCTCGCAACTCAACCCCTCCACCCCCTGCCCTTCCCTCAGTGAATGGGTAGCAACAATGAACAAACTCCTCATAGAAGCTACCGAAGCCCTTGAACAAGAACA
This sequence comes from Chara braunii, assembly GCA_003427395.1. Classification (NCBI taxonomy): domain Eukaryota; kingdom Viridiplantae; phylum Streptophyta; class Charophyceae; order Charales; family Characeae; genus Chara; species Chara braunii. Next base: position 773,768 of record BFEA01000595.1, on the reverse strand, counting down.
ATAAGCCAACAAGACCAACAAACACAGACGTGACATGTCATTCAAAAAAGGGGACAAAGTTTGGCTCTCCGATAAATGCTTTGAACCCGAACACGGCTTGTCCAAGAAACTCTCGAACAAATGGCTCGGTCCCTTCCCCATCATTGAACAAACCTCCTCCGTCAATTACAAGCTCCAACTCCCCCCTGACATGAGTCGTGTCCACCCTGTCTTCCATGTAGAATACCTAAAAGAATACCATGAATCCCCACCCCAATTCGTTGACCGCCCATATCCTAAGCCCCCACCAATCATGTTACCCGCAGCCCTGAATTCGTCATCAAAGCCATCATAGGACGAAGAACTACTCAGGTATCTGCCCACCCGGAACCAATCACAAAATAAAAGTTAAATGGACATGATACCCTGACGAAGAATCCACATGGGAAACTCTTGCTAACCTTAAGAACGCTATGAAACTTGTTCGTGCCTATGATTGTGCTCACCCTATATCCTAGATACATACTCTAACTAAAACCCTAAACCCTTGCATAAACCCCGCCTTGCCCCGCATTTCTGCTCTGCACACACACCTATACCCAGCAAAGCCCTTGCCTCTTGACCCCCCCCCCCCCCCCCCCCCCCCTGTCTGATCCGCTCTTGCCTCCGCCTTGCCCCGTTCTCCCATCTGTCCTCCGCCACATCCTTGTCTCTCTCGTCCAAGTTCTCTATGTGGTCCCTGCGCAGCTCAGTATGAGGAGATAAGACAACTGGTTGGCCACCATGCTGTTCCCTTTGGCCAGCACCTTGGACTCACAGACTTCTGGAGCAGCACCTCTAACATGGACATCAAGATCAGTCTGCGACCTGCTATCCGGATCAGACCTCGTCATCAGATCGTGTACCGGACGCAACCTGCTACTGCGACAATCAAGCTGAAGTCCTTGCCGTCTACATTACAGAACTGCTGAAGACTGTTTCCTCACCGCCACTTCTGCGACACCCTCCAAGACCTTCCTCTAGACATTTTTTGGCTTTTGACACTTTGTTACAGACCTGAGACGTTGTTTTCCCCAACACTTGAGCATTGAACAAACAGTTTTTTTTCTTTTCTCAAACCTGACAGCCTACAACCTTGTAGAACACGAATTGGACCTCCCTGTTACCTGTAGACCCTCAATAGGATTGCCCTGTTACTTGAGCATTGATTTCCTCATCCATGTAGAACCTTAGTAAGATTACCCTGTTACTTGAGCATCAATTCCCTCATCCCTGTAAAACCTTAGTAGGATAACCCTGTTACTTGAGCATTGATTCCCTCACCCCTGTAGAACCTCAATAGGATTACCCTGTTACTTGAACATTGATTCCCTCATCCCTGTAGAACCCCCATAGGATTACCCTGCTACTTGCATTACTCCCCCTTTCCTTTTCTGACCAGTGATCGACCCTGTCCCATCCTTCACAGTTGTTCATTGGGTCTTTGGCAGCCGGGACGTTGCCTTCCAGAGGGAGGGGATAATGGTACGGACTCAGCCAGGGCTCAATCCCTGGTCTGCGGGATACCACCCACCAGGCTGCTATTCTATTTTTTTGGAGTCTCTGATCTCCAGTTCCTGACTGTTGGCGCCCTCTGCAGTTGGCGCCCGTTCTCAAATCCTGCCTCTGGCACTTTCGGATTTCGATACTTTGCGCCATCAGGCATTCTGGCACCCAGGCTCAGACCTTTGATTTTCAGTTCAGCCCCGAGGCAAATTGCACTTCTGCCCTTGGACTCAACTTGAGTCCGCTACTTAAGATCGGACTCAAGCTGAGTTCCGACATTCAGTTTTCGGCCTCAGTGCGTGTGCTTCAGTGTGACTTGCTGCGACATTGTGTACGGAACCCAAGATTGCAACTTTGTGACTTTGCCACTTTGTGCCTGTGCCCGTCGAGTCGTATCGAGTCCTTTGCTACTTTGTGTCTGCGTCCGTCGAGTCGTGTTGAGTCCGAGTCGCGTTGAGTGCGTGCGTGTGTGTGCTCTCACTCCCTCCCTCTCTCTTCCCCGACCTCGCTGCTCTACCTCCGCCTCGTCCCAATGGTCGGTCCTCTGGTGCTGGTAGCGTACAGCAAAAAAAAAAAAAGAAGGGGAAATTCTCGAAACGCCCCTCCGACTCCCATCTATTTGCGGTATGCCCCTCCGACGGCCGACTTACCCTGTCAAGCCCCTGAGGCCTCTGAAGTTTCCTCCAGTCCCCTGTCAGTGAGGGTGAAACTTTCCAGTATGCCCCTGTGGCCGTTGGTAGCACTCGCGGCTGTTCCCTTGGCCCTGGGAGGGGAGATACCGGGCCATATTGGAAATTCGGAACTGGTACTGGTAGTGAAAGGCCTTCCACGATTCAGACCCCAAATTCGGGTCTCAGGGTCAGAGGCCCTGGCCAAGAAAGGCCAAGTTCGTCAATTTCAGAAAAGTCACGGTCGGGTACCTCAGCGGTCCAGTCCAACAGGCACCCAGCAAACAGTCACATCTCAGGGAAAAGAGTCACGTCTCATAATGAAAAGTCATATTGACGAGTCACATCCCACGAGTGAAAGGGCAGTCCCATGGGCAAGAGTTGTGTCTCGGAGGCAGGAGTCACAGTCCACAGTCAAAACCATATGCTAAAATCCAAAAGTCATGACGCAAAGGCCCAAGCAGCAGCAGACCTATGGAAATTCGGGAAGGTTCCAGACCTTGACATTCGAAAGCAGACAGGCTGTTGGGATCTGGTATGGGAACCAGTCAGGTCCCAAGAAACAGAGGCTGGCACGAGTTGAAGTGCAATCCAAGACTGCAAAAGGACTGGCCAGCCTCCCATTCAGGCAGATTGCTCATTCGCATGAAGTGTGGAAGTGCTGGTGCACTTTGCGCTATTGTGAGGAGTCGAGCGCTGAAGCCAGAGTGCTGCGCTGAGAGAGAGAGAGAGAGAGAGAGAGAGAGAGAGAGAGAGAGAGAGAGAGAGAGAGAGAGAGAGAGAGAG